>CM038677.1:614114471-614440609 GCA_021605205.1 Aegilops longissima | reverse complement strand
TCCGCTCATGTGTCATTTAGGTAGTGCTCGTCATCTTTGAGACGTTGATATCTGCTTTTGATGATTTTATAGTCATGTTGGTCAATCGCTTACACAGTTTCTCAAGCCGAGGGCCCACAAGGGGTTCGCGAAAAGCGCCATACTCATCGGGTCCGAGGCTTTGATCCTCGTCGGGATTGTAATCTCCGTCGTCGGGGTCCCACGTTCCGGTTGGCCTTGTCATTGTCGTTTCTGTTGTCATCGCCGCTGTTACTAGCAATCATTGCCGGTGTCAAACCTCATGGATCTCGGGTAGGGGGTCCCGAATCAGCGCCTAGGCGATGGTAACAGGAGACAAGGGACACGATGTTTTACCTGTGTTCGGCCCTCTCGATGGAGGTAATACCTTACCCTGCTTGATTAATATTGATGATATGGGTAGTACAAGAGTAGATCTACCACGAGATCATAGAGGCTAAACCCTAGAAGCTAGCCTATGGTATGATTGTTGTTCGTCCTATGGACTAAAACCCTCCGGTTTATATAGACATCGGATAGGTTAGGGTTACACAGAGTCGGTTACAATGGTAGGAGATCTACATATCCAGACGCCAAGCTTGCCTTCCACGCCAAGGGAAGTCCCATCCGACACGGACGAAGTCTTCAATCTTGTATCTTCATAGTCTTGGAGTCCGCCGTGATGATAGTTCGCTATCCGACACCCCTAGTCCAGACTCCTCAAGAGTCCCTAACCAGCTTCAATGACGATTTAGTCCGGCGCGATATTGTCTTCGCATTGCAAGGCGGGTTCCTCCTCCGAATACTTCATAGAAGGTTTTGAACACCGTGATAGTGTCCGACTGCAAAACAAGTTCCACATACCACCGTGAGAGAGAATAACTTTGCACAGATCTGCCGACGATTCCGCAGCGTGACATCACACCACGGCCAGGCCTTTATATGAATCGCTTTTTACCGCTCCACCTTAGCGCTTAGCGAGGTGGTTTCCGGCATGTCTTATCAAAGCATAGATCGTGCCCCTTATTCCGGGATTCTCATCAATACGGACGGTAACCCAACCGCGTTCGCTGGCACGCCTCTATCAAAGGCGAAGTCTTAATCGACCACGGGTGGTCTCTTGGTATTCAACCTCTTTATAATGAGACCAAAGCCCTCTTCTTTTTTACACCTCCATCGAAGTTCGCCGCGCTCGAAGTTCCAACACCCAAAGCTTCAAATTCAGCGCTTCGACCTTCGACGATGTCCGGTTCCACCAGCACGGCCGATGGATGCCTTCCTCCGCACAGAGGAAGATAAAGCAAGCTGCTAGACGCCAGTATCTAACCGCGAGATCTCGATAGGCTGCCTGCTCCAGGCAGGTCATACCCACTCCGAGCCCGGCGAGAACGTGGTGTTCGTGGTCCCACTTCCTTCGGGTTTAGGCTTCCCGACGGATCCCTTTGTGCGGGGCTCATGTTTTATTATGGGCTTGATTTCCATGACTTGAACCGAGTCCATCCTCCATATCTCGCCATTCATTGTCATATGTGAGGCCTTCCTCCATATTACCTCTCACTTTGGATTGTGGCTCAAGACCTTCAAGGTGGAGCCAAAGACGATCGAGGGGCAGCAAGCAGAGTGCGGAGGGGCGGTCATAAGCAAATGTGCTGATGCTCCGTGGCCCGAGGGCTCTTTTCAAAAGGAGCTTGGTTTGTGGCAACGGGAGTGGTTTTATATCACCGCCCCTGTGGGCACCAAGTGGGTGGCGCTCCCGCCTTCCGCCAGTCCACCATGCTGGCTGGCTTCATGGGTCAACAAGGCTCGACTGGGGCCGCCCAGGACGCCTTTCTTGCAGGCCGTATTCGAGACCTCCAAGAAAGAGATATCAACTGTGGCAGTGGCGTGGTTATGTTGATTCGGCGCCTTCTGCCTCGCCAACGCCGCCTCCGCCTGTGGGAATTTAATCCGAGGGACCACAAGCTCTCCAAAACTTTATGGGTACAACACCTGGAGATGTATAAACTGCTCTTCGGATCACAGGAGAAGTGTCCGACCGACCGAGGACGCAGGACTAAGCTGCAATCGCCAGATACTCAAGTAAGTAGTCCCAGAACCGGAGAAGTTGTTCATTCATTTGTCATATATACATGCCCTTTAAAGGAGCCGCTTTCTTGAACAGGAGTGGATAGCCAAGGCAAAGTTAAGGTGTCCGCCCTCCCGCAGAACACGCCGGATCCCATGCTGGCTAAGATGTTAGAAGGCCGCGCTTTTAAAGAAGGCGAGGGAGCGGGAGGCAACCGCCCACGAAGGAGGTCTTTGAGGAGGAGGGATAAAAATCCCATCCTCCAAGGAGAGAAGAGGACCGCTAGGAAGATCTCGAGGTCAAGGCCTCAAGAGGGGGAAGAAATTCGCTGAGAGTCCGCGCCTGGAGTAACCCAGCCGCACTATTTCCCCAAGGGGATCAGCCTCCAGAAGCCGTAAGTAAAAAGTAGGGTCTTGTAAGTAAGGAACATCCCTTTATTTATTTCTCAAGATAACCAAATTGTACCTTGTAGTTCGGATCTCAGCCCTTCTCAGCAGAGCTCGCCTTCGGGGATCTTCTTCCGGAGATGATGGAGAGCGAGACGCCCACCTGCCGCACCTCATGCGAGGCGGACGACCCCGAGGTATCGCCACGAGGGTTCCCTGTCCGGCGGGCCGGAAGGTCCGCGCCAAGTGGTGTGCGGCCGAGGAGTCAAGGATCTGCTCGGCGAAGCGGTTATTCTCGGAAGATCACCGTGTTCTAATGGGTACGGTGATTGAAAGAATTGCATCCACGGAGAGCGGATTGTATGAAGCCGCCGAAGCTTATCGACGGGTTCGAGGTACGCAAAATGATGTACCTTCCGACGCTTATGCATATAAATGCGCCTCAGATAGATAGTAGCCCTCGAGACTCGGTATGTTGTCAAATTGACAGCGCGTCGAGGATCAAAATCTCGTTATAACATATCGCCGCCCTAAACAGGTGGCGGGCGTCCGCGCCAGCCGGATCGATGAATATGCCGAACTAAAGCGGCAGTTTGACGAGGCGGATGCGACATCACGCTGGTCAATAACGGTTCGACGAGTCACAAGGTATGTGACTTCTACGCGACACCGGTAAGGGAGCTTGACGCCCATGTCTTACTATTTGTATGCTTAATGCAGATGGTGCCGCTGTTGGGAGGAGCTGGCGGAACTCGCCGAGCGAAAGAGCAAGCCAGAATAGTAATGCGCCGCTTAAGGGCGGCCAAGAGCTAAAAGTTTAACGGCTGCTCATCGCCAAGCAGGAGGAAATGGCCGATATGGCCGTAAAGTTGAAGAATATTACCGACCACCGTGAGGTTCTTGAAAAGAACGCTGCGGAGCAAGAGGGCTCAAAAGGCCACCGCCAATCCAAGGATGCCTGCTCCGCTTTGAGAGCTGCCAAGGAGGAGCTGAGTCAGCCGGGCTATTACGGCCGAAAACCGCTTTTGCTGCGGAGGAAATATACGGATCCAAAGTATGCTCGCTGGACAAGTTGTGGAGTTTGGAGGATGCTTATCCGATTTGAGGCGAAGCGCATGGACGCAGCTTGAGCACTTCCGGGGCCAGAAGGGGCGCAGAAGGGAAGAGCTATATTGGTCGCAATTCCATAGTCCGGAGCGTCCTCTTCCGTTGACCAATCAATTGGCCGAATGGGCCGAGCTGAATCGATTATCCGGATTTTCCATGAAGCATGTCTTGATTTCATTTGTGGTCGGTGGACCCCAGCCAAGAGTTATTTTGGTTTAGTGCAGCAGCCTTAGTGCGGTACTACGACGACGCAATGAAGCGGTCGGGCGGTATTGAGGAGCGCAGATGGCTCGCCCGTGTCAAGACATACCGGGCAGAGATGAAGGCCACCAACATTGCATCCCAAGATTCGGACAAGCCGAGTACCGCCGAGCACTACTTTGAAGAAGTTCCGCAGGCGCTGCTTAATAGAGACGCAGTGCTCAAGGATATTATGTTTAAATGACATGTATGATTTGTGAAAACAATGTTTCAATATAATATAAGAGCTTTTATACTTGTGCGCTCAAGTAATAAACTACCCCTATGCGGCCGCTTATGTATATGTATATATAACTCGAAAGATTGCAGTCCTTGGCTTCAGCCCCCACGCACATAGTGCGGGTGTTTGCAAAGGAAGCGCTTTGTCACACTTAATCCAACGCCTTGGTCCTGTTAAGGAGGTGATAGCGAGCAAACTAGGCAACCGGACTATAATGCTTTATCATTTTCACTTAGCCATAGGAGTTCGAGGGTGGGGCTACTATATAGTTCTCGGGGCACCGCACTCTCCCGAATTCGGGTGCGATGTGCTCGATCGAAAACCGTCCTTCGTTAATGCGAGGAATCCAAAACATTCCAAAGGAGTCATCGAGTGGTTGACCAGCCTCTCGCTATATCATGACAGCCATTTTTCGCTTTCATCGAGGTGCTCGCCCGCCGAACCGGGCATAATCACAAGAGTTCTCCGGTGCCGCTTAGCCGATAAAACGGAACGTAAGGCAGCAAAACACAGGAGCCGGCAAACCCAACATTTGAACAAAGACATGATTCGAGCTGATGCATATAAGGATAACTCGAGACGCCGAACACTCCCTAAGGTATTCGGTCTTTATAAAACGGGCAGAATAATGCCCTAAGCCCCGTGTCCGTGCACGCAAAAATTCTGTGCGCCAATGCTAAAATGCCAGCCTCCTCCTCGGTTATAGTAAGAAATCGGGGATGTATATCAACAAGAGACAGAAAAAGGTTTACCTGTGGTCTTAATCAAAAGAATCTTGCAACGGGTCCCTACTGCACGCCTCGCTTCCTCGTGGTTCCGCAGCCGTATCCTCGACGGGTGTAGCACGTTGTTCATTTGTAAAAGAGAGGAACTTAGTTTAAAAAAGAAAAAGATCGTATGAAAGATGTACTTTATATTAAATAAACAGAGTACGAGTCAAGAAGTGGATAAGATTGAGCTTTATTGTCTCTTGTGATACATGCATGCAGCCCCTTGTATGGGGGTATGTCATAGGCCCCGGACTGCCTAGCCGTGTCCGGGTTTGAATGAACAATTCAGTTCTTTGACTAGCGGAGCCGGATAGGTGTGGGCTGTCAAGGCAGTCTCACGCTCCTCCGTGCTCAAGTAACGCTTAATACTCCCTTTTAATGAGATGATGCCGCGGGCCGGCATTTTAAGTGTGAGAGATGCATAATGCGGTATTATGTTAAAGCGGGCGAAGCTTCAGATCCCAATAGTGCTTGATGGCTACTTTTGAACGGGTGACATGGAAGATTAACCTTTCATGACGGAAGTTGTCGGATGAACCGAACACAACTTCTAGCAGATGGAGCCCGCATAATGGCATATGGGCTCGCATTACCCTTTAAAGGAGGTGTTGCTACGGCTAATTTTGGTTGGGTTTATCCCCATCCTCATGGATTGTGTCCCGACATATCAGGTTTATGTCATCGCTGCCATCCATGAGGACTTGTGTCAATTGGAACTGCTGATTATAGGATCCAATATCAAGGCAGTCCATCCTGTGTTCCGGATACTTCCGAATAGTCCCGATGGTCGAAGGTGATTGGTTTTGACAACCAGAGCAAGGGCGCGCATTTTAGTGGGCGCCGCTGCTTTTTCCCTTTGATCACGTGAAGTGAGTTTACTGTTTTAACCTCTTGTGGGAAATTCTTTGTTTTCTGTGGTTTCGCTTGGGGCCTGGCCATCATCTTCACTTGGTGTGTCGAGCCCCTTGTGTTCGGGCGCTGAGTCTCGCGGATCGTTTGAAGACCCAACAATTTCGTGGGTATGGTTTGCGTGCCTCCTGTGAGTATGTGGATTTGACATATCTTGTCCAAGATTTTGTTGAAGTTGGATAGCTCATCGCTATTGTCCTTAAGGGCAGTTTTTGTTGTTCGCCGTGAGCTTTTGAATCCGCGCTGACCGCCGCGCTTTTTGGACTGTTCCTTTAATCCGCGCTGGTCCTTGTTGCGCCGTGGTTTCGCTTCCATCCCTGACTTTCGATGTACTTGGGTCACTGGTGCTGCATCTTGCTAGCCAGCTATCCTCTCCCGCAAAAGCGGTCATGAGGCTTGTTAATGCGCCATTGTTCTTGGCTTTTCTTGGCCGAGGTGTCCGCGAGCCATTCGCCCTGGACGCCAGTGTTTGAAGGCTGCTAAGGCTTCAAGGTCCTGACAATGACTATTTGGTTCTTTTTAGTAAGGAACCTGTTCCAGAATTTCGGCTGACTCTCCGGCTGTTGAGTTATGTGACTTAAATCATCTCAGATCCGGAGGGCGGACATAGGTCCCCTAAAATTTGCCCAAACGCATCCTCGAGCTCTTCCCAGCTCCGATGGTATTTCGGGAGGCTTTTAAGCCAATGCCGAGCTGGCCCTTTGAGTTTGAGGGTAAGTATTTTATGGCGTGAGATCATCTCCTAGCCATGTGTATGTGGAGGATGTAGTCCTCAATCCGCACTCTGTGGTCTGTTGTTCCGTCAGATGCCTCTATGTTACGGGTTTGAATCCCGCTGAAATTATGATCCAAAGACCTCATCGGTGAAACATAGGGGTGTGCGCGCCTCTATATTTGGGTGTGCCGTGATGTTCGGATTTTTGGCCTGTTGCATTGCTTTGAAGAGCTTGCCTTCTGGACCATAGATGGACCTAACCGGGCCATCCTTTTCATGTGAACTTATGCGGATCGATATTAGCTTTTGTGCGCACCATTTGCCGCTTCTTTTTGCCGTGGGTCGCCCATCCGACCGGGTGGCCTTCTTATTTTTTGATTGTGGGGGTCAAGGCCTCCTCGCCAAATTCGGGCAGTAGCTTTTTGGGTAGTTTTTGTTCGGCGATCGTCAGCCAGATTTGTTCATGTGTTGAATACTTTGCTCCATCTGATTCTGAGTGCATCTTCCGCTGTTTTGAGCTTCCGCTTCTTTTTTTCAGGCTACGCGCAGCGGCGACGAGCCTTTTCTCGAGGTTATCTTGTTCCAACAATTTGTCCGCGTGAGATCGTCCGGACTGTTGTCTTCGCCGGGACGGGTTGTTTATCCAAGTTGTCTTGTTCGACGATTGCTCGATAGCATGTTCGTCGCCCACCGGTTCGCCCTCGCTCTATGGCTGGGTCTCTGTTGAGGCGGACTTGGTCCGCGCTTACGCTGCCGCTTTGACTGCCGAGGGATTTATCCTTCGAAGCGCTCGTTGTTCCTCGCCTTCATTTCCTTTAGGTGTATCCACCATGTATACATCATGAGACGAGGTGGTTGTCCAGATCCTACAGGTGCTGGTTCATTGTTGTCTCCTACATCGCCGCCCATACCATCGATGTCTTCGAGTCGTAAATCGAGCACGCCGTAAGCTGGCGGTGGCTACGGGCGGGTGGTGGTGGTTGTTGAATTTCTTCGTCGTCTGCATCCCAACCTTCCCGACCGTAGTCCGCCATGGCTCTCCGGATAAAGAGAGAGACTTTAGTGAATTCAGGATGTCGCCAAAGGGCGAAAAGCAAAAGATGTCCGCGCAGTGAACTCCATAACCGGCGCCCAATCGGATTCGATTGGGGGGCGGAGGGTTCGGAGTCCGGAGAGGAGTCCGGCACCCTGGAGTCAAGGTCTTCGCAGCGACAGGGATAGAGTTCGCTCAATCGCCAGAGATCGTAGGCCCCGAGGCGGTGTCCAACCACTCGCCTCGATCGGGGAATCCGCCCGGATTAAGGGTCGGAGCGATGTCGGTGCGGCCTGTGGCAATCGCTTGGCTGTAGAGCCAGATCATGCCCATGGAGACAAGGCGCACGCTTGGCTTGCGGCTCGAATCACAAAGATCAAGTCTCCGCGGATATCGGCCGATAGTTCAAACTTCCAACCGACCTGATGGCCAGGGGCGAAGCTTTCGATCTGCTCCAGATGGCTGCTTAATTGGCGCAGCAGCAAAGCCGCCAATACGAAGATCTGTCCAGGAGAAAGGTCTCACCTTGAATGCGCCGTTGTTGATGATCAAAGGAGCCATCGGGCCTATCGGTGACGCATACGAGGAACTCTCAATGAAAGCACCAATGTTGGTGTCAAACCGCGGATCTCGGTAGGGGGTCCCGAATCTGTGCGCCTAGGCGGATGGTAACAGAGACAAGGGACACGATGTTTTTACCCAGGTTCGGGCCCTCTCGATGGAGGTAATACCTTACCCCGCTTGATTAATATTGATGATATGGGTAGTACAAGAGTAGATCTACCACAAGATCGAGAGGCTAAACCCTAGAAGCTAGCCTATGGTATGATTGTTGTTCGTCCCTATGGACTAAAACCTCCGGTTTATATAGACACCGGATAGGTTAGGGTTACACAGAGTCGGTTACAATGGTAGGAGATCTACATATCCGTATCGCCAAGCTTGCCTTCCACGCCAAGGAAAGTCCCATCCGTACACGGGACGAAGTCTTCAATCTTGTATCTTCATAGTCTTGGAGTCCGGCCGTGATGATAGTTCGGCTATCTGGACACCCCCTAGTCCAGGACTCCCTCAACCGCCATTAGCTTTCTCACCATAATCGGTGTTGCTATTACTGGCACCACCATTACAAGTGTCACCATTGCCAGTGCCCCCATTATGGCAGCCTTTGCGCCTACACTTCAGGTTTCCTCCTTCGTCGCCGTTCTTGAGGGTGTCTACCATGTAGACATCATAGGTGGAGGTCATGGCCCACTTGCCGGTGTGATTGATTGCTAGTGGTGGAGCGGTGTCTGAAGTTTTGCTGATGACTTCATCCATGACGACGCTGGCTAAAACTTCAGTTAAATCTTCGACATTAGCGACTAGATGGATGGTGGGTGGGCTAAAAATCCAAACCTCTCCCGGTTTCTCCCATATCTGATCATAAACCAAGTTCCGGTCGTCCGACATTGCAAGCTTCTGAATTCGACCTAACATTTCGTTCAAGAGATTGTTCTTGCCTTCATTCTTGGCTAGATCGATGGTCGTGTCCAATGGGAATTTGTCCGAGGTCCGATATGACATGGCCTCGGGTTTTTCATCTGGTAGGCTAGATGCCTTGTCCGTAATGGTAGTGCTTGGCTCCAGACTCAAAGTAGGATATGAGGTAGGCATTACAACATCATCCTAGGTTGCGATTAATTCTGAGGCTTGGACTAGTGTGTCAGCATGATCTTCGATCTGGTGTGACACCCAACTCAAAAATGCCAGTTCACCACGAGAATCAGCGGCCCATTCCAGGTTTCTGAATCTAACGATCCGACTTGGAGAGAATATCACGATCTGGCCGAGGTGGCCAATCGAATCCATGGAGGTAATACTAATAAAGGCAAAAAGTTGTCCTGGAAAAAGGGTCAAGCCATAGTTGATGCGCTAGTCGATATGGAGGCGGGCCATCATGCCGCTTCAGCTACATGGAGGGACCTGTATGGGGCACCAATGTCGGAGCTAAATCCAGTAGATCTCGGGTAGGGGGTCTTGATCTCGTAGCCTTGGCATGATGGTAAGAGGAGGCACGATGTTTACCCAGGTTTGTGCCCTCTCGAGGAGGTAATACCCTATGTCCTTCTTTCAATGTATTGATGCGGACTGGATATGAAGTCCAGGTGATTGATACATCCCCAACGTATCTATATTTTTTTATTGTTTCATGCTATTACATTACCAATTTTGTATGCTTTATATGCCATTTTATATCATTTTTGTGGACTAACCTATTAACTTAGGCCCAAAGGCCGCTTGCTTTTTGCCTAATTTTTGTTTCAGAAAACCATACCAAAGGAAGTCCAAACATGATGAAATTTTACGGTGATTTTTCTGGACCGTAAGAGACCCTAGAAGTTTTGGAGATACACCAGATGATGTGCCAGGAGCCACAAGCCTGCATTTACACACTCTAGGGGGCTCGTGTGAGCTTAGACTCAGATTGGCCTAATTCTGGCCTATAAATTCCCTAAAATCTAGAAACCACCACAGCGAGCTCCAAAAATTATGTCGCTGGCTGCTGTCGGGCGCTCGGGAACGGGGTCCCCAGACTTGCTCGCCCGCGCCCGCGGCGTGGCTCAAGTGGTGGCCCAAGACGACCCATCTTCATCAACACAAGACTCAAGACCTCGCGAGGGGCCAGACATGGGCGGACGATGCAAGGCTTCTCAGGATGGCCTCGCCAGTCTGGCTCGCGAGGAGGCGGAGAGATCAAGGCAGGGTACTCGCGAGGTGCATGTGACGCAAGCCATGATTTATCGAGGCCAAAGGGCACCAAAGCGGGCGCCGCCCAAAGCAGTGTCCTTGTTTCCTCTTTGGTGCAAAGGGGGAAAGCATAGACGTGGAGTACCGTGGCATCATGCAAAGGTTGCCATTTCGGTGCAACGAGACCAAGACCAGCGGAGCGGCATGATGGAGGTCACCGTGGAGCCCAAGACGGCGTCATTGCCAGTGTTTTTGGCAGCCGAAGACCAACTTTAGTCAGGATAACTTGTACTAGATGTTCCCCTTCGAAATGGCCGTTGTTGGCGCCCTTCCCGCTCAATATTTGGGAAGAGGCCCAGGGCCTCTATAAATAGGACTAGCCACCACGGCAGATGGGATCTAGACTTTGGAAGCCTAGCTAGAGAGAGAGAGAGAGAGAGGTGATCGAACTCACCCAAGTAGTTCATCGCACCAGCCCAAGAACACCTCTCGCGAGGCTGTTCTCCCCTTGTATTGTTAATCATCAGCCCCTGAGGCAATCCACCACACCACACATTGGAGTAGGTTATTACACCACAACGGTGGCCCGAACCAGTATAAATCTCGTGTCCCTTGTGTTGTTCACCGTTTCCAGCTTAGATCTCACGAGGCGATCAGACGTAGATCGGCAGGGGAGAGATCTTCGTGCGCACCCCAGTGTTCAAACCTTAAGGGTCTGCCGGAACCAACATCCAACATTTGGCGCGCAAGGTAGGGGTGCGCCGGAATCTTTCTCCCGCTGTTCGCATTCGATCTTCCGCAGGCCCATGGTCGACGCCATGGCTCGCGCCGAAGGCCGAGCTGTTTCGCCGCCTGCCGCCTGACGGGCGCTCACGAGGGCGACCCCTGCTGCTCCTCGTCGCCGCCACCAACGCCGCCACCGCCCGGCGGGGAACGAGCAGCAGGCTCGCTCAGATCCTTCAACACAAGGGAAGGCCGCGCCCACCCCATCGCCGACTCCAACCGTTCACATCCCACGCCACACGCCCCCACGGATGCGCACTAGGCTGCTCCTCGGCGCGTGAGCTCCTGCACTACCGCCCTGCCGACGACCTCTACGAGGACTGGCTCGCCTGCATCACCGAGCCTGCTGGCCGCAGGGGCTCTCCTATGCCGCCCCTCTCACCGCCTCACCTCCATCCTGCACAGAGGCGGATCAGAGGTGCCTCCGCCACCTCCTCCCCAAGAAGGCGCCTGCTCAAAGGCGCTGCCCCGTGACGAGACCCACTGCGTCCGGCGCCAAGCAGCAAGAAAGGAGCTGCCAAGAGATCCTCGCCTCAAGACGGTGCCCGCGTTCCCAAAGACCGGCGCGCTATGACCGATCCTCGCGCCAAGACGCTAAGACCTCGACTGCCCCAGAGGCGGCGCTGGAATCCCTGTGAGCAAGCCCAAGATCGCCAGAGGGCTCCGGTGGCCACCGCAGGCTGCCGTGTTTTACCCTTGAGCTATGCAGGTCGCCTCGCCAGCAAGTTCAATCTCGACCTGCCTCCTGCTACGACGGCACCGCAGATCCTGTGGAGTTCCTACAGCTTCACGAAGCTGGGCATCGCCGCCAACGGGATTTAAAAGGTCATGGCAAACTGGTTTCCATGGCATCAAGGACGGTGCCCGCACCGCTTCGAACCTCGCCTCGCACGATCTCCTCCTGGGAGAGATGCGCACCCGCTTCATCGCCAACTTCCATGGCATTCGCGACCGTCCCCGCCGTGGTGACTGCGCCGATCAAGCAGCAGCCCGAGAGACCTTGCAAAGTACATCCAGCGCTTCAACAACGCCGCTTAAAGATCCCTGTAGGACCGAGGTGGCCATCATTTCGTTCTCTCGATGGCGCTTCACGACGCCAAGATGAAGGAGGAGCTGGCAATCCATGAAGATCTCGTGGCACGCTCGAGTTGTTCAACCTGGCGACTAAGTGCGCAAGGGCTGAGGAAGGGCGCCTCTCCCTTCTCGAGCTCCCAGCAACGGACCCACAAGAGAAGAAAGCCAAGGCCAAGGATGTGAGGCGCAAGGGAGCAGCTATACTCGCAGCGGAGCCGGACACCAAGCGTGGCAGGGATCAGCCGGAGTCGTCCAAGGGCAGCCGGTACTGTGTGTACCATGATCTCCACACCCACAACACCAACGAATGCCAAGAGTTCAGGGCCGTGCGAGAAGGCTGCGTCGGTCGACGCCCCGAGCGCAACGATCGGGGCTACGGCCGAGGTAGAGCAAGAGATGGAGGACGATGGGACGACCGTGGCCCTCGCCAAGGGTGGCGTGACCGACCTCACGAGGACCGTTGGCAGGACCAGCCTCACGAGGGAGCCTGGAGAGATCAACCTCGCGAGGACTGCCCGCAAGGCAACGCAGGCCTTCCTCCTCTACCACCACCACCAAGAAGGAATGAAGACCATCATCAGGACGAGGGGGCTGGGGGCTTCCAAGAGCCACGTGCAATCGCTTGCATCCTGGGCGGTGCTCAGGCCCCAGCCTCACATCGCATCTTCAAGCAGTTTGCTCGTGAAGTGAATGCAGTCCTCCCCAAGCTCGAGGCCACATGCCCTCTCAGGTGGTCTGTGTGCGCCATCATGTTCAGCTCAGCGGATCAGCTCAAGTGCACGACGACGGCCGGTGTCCTCCCAATGCTCTGTTCCCTAGTCATCAGCAACGTGCAAGTCACCAGGACCCTCATCGACGGCGGCGTAGGACTCAACGCCCCGTCTGGCCAAGACGCTCAACAATTCAAGTGCCATATGACCAGCTTCAGCCAACCAAGCCTTTCTCAGGAGTCACTGATGGTTCCACTGTCCCGATAGGGCAGGTCCGCCTTCCTGTCACCTTTGGACAGCGCAGCAGCTACCGCACCGAGCTCATAGACTTTGACGTCGCTCACATTCGCCTGCCATACAATGCCATCCTCGGGTACCCAACCTTGGCCAAGTTCATGGCAGTGACTCACCATGGCTAAAACGTCCTCAAGATTCCAGGAAGCGGTGGGATCATCACGTCCCCAAAGGAAGAGAAGGATGCGGTGTGCTCCTCGAAGGCCTTTCCAGTGCCGCTGCCGACGAGGACCCGGACAGCAAGAGTGGAAACATCCTGGAGCAGCTCCCAAGAAGAAGAAGACATCACTGCTCAAGGCCTCAGGAGGCGACGCCTCGAGGCGCCACGCCCGACATGCGCCTGGTCCAATGGGCGCCACCTCCGTCAGATAGGAAGCGCGCCGCGCCTCCTCGGGCAGGCTCGGGGCTCTCTCCGGGAGCCACCGACTTTGCTAAGGTCACGAGGGAGGCGCTGGGCACCACTTGAGGCGTGAGCCATGCACGCCCCTCAGAAGGCGAAGGAAAGAAGGACCCAACCTCGGAGTTCATCACCAAGGCCGCTCAGGTGTGGAGGAATCGAGAGTCATGCGCTGCAACCGCCGCCACGGCTGCATAGCTCCCCATCCAGTGAGGATGGCGGGCTGCGCGGCCTGCATCGACTACCTGTGGCTCAATCGAGTCACTTCTCAGAGTGCTTCCGCCTCACAGGAGCGTTGCGCGGGCCCGCTGCACAGCTTTGTTCGCATGCCCTTCGGCTTGCCGAACGCGGCTGCAGCCCACCAGCACCTAATGAGGAGCATTCTGGAAGCTCAGGTGGCCAAGCATTGCGTGTTCCTGGAAGAGATGGAGATGGACCTCAATGGGCCGCCCGGACCTCCTGAGCCTCCCGAGGCTCGGAGTCCCGAGGGCTCGTGAGGATCGGCCCTTCACCCCACATCATCGCCTACTTCGACACTCGCCCGCCACAAAGATCAGTGACTTATTTTCAGTTTCGCTCCACCGGAGCGCCTGTGGCTGCATTGTTCCCAGGTCGCGTGGGTCCGTCCCTGCGGCATGTATCCGTTTTGCCTATATCTTCTTCTTATCATGTTGGGGGCGCCCCTCGCGCTGCATCATCCCCAAGCTGCTTGGGCCTGACATAGTGGTGTTTGCTTTCCCTGCATCTATCTAAGTTGATTTGCTCCTTCATGACTAACTTGCTTGAGATAATCGCTCGCTCGATTGCCACCTACCTTTGGAGCCGCTCGCTCTAGCACGGCGCTTGCGCATGGGTCCAGCCCTGCAACACCGAAAAATCTGAGCGGCAGAGCTCTGGCCGCGGCAGCCCCAAGATAGCGCCACCTCGCCAGCCCTCAAGGTTCTAATCACTCCCTCGAGCAACCAATGGCTGGCTAGCAACCGTAACGGCAGACCTTGTTTTCTCATGATTGGTGTGCAGTGAACTGCTTCAGAGTAGCGCTGGGGCGCCACGAGCTCTCTCTCCTCTCTCCCGCACGATCCGCTTACGTGTTAAAAGGGGGGCCCCTGAGCATCGCGACTCATGGGCTCTTACTGGCTCTCCAGCCCTCACCCCTGGCCTTAACCCACGGCATCGCGACCTATCATACCAGCGACGGCTGAGCTCGCTCGAGGGCCGGGACCTAAGGACGTAGAGCATGAAGTAAAGTGCGGGGAAGAGGGGAGAAGCTCACGAAGGCCTGACCCAGCAACACCCCAGCTGCCGGCACGCAGGCCCGACACCTCGCCGAAGGACTACTCCGAACATATGAGATAAGTCACACAAAAGCTAAATCAACTCAACGCTAAACCCTTGCCTATTGCAGTTCTGTCGCGGCAACGTTGCCTGCCTTTCTCTCCCAGCGGAGGCTGCTTGAGCGCTAAAGGGGACCTCCTGAGCATCGCGACTCAGGGGCTCTTACTGGACCTTGGGCCGCTCACCTCCTGGCCTTGACCACGACATCGCGACCTGGCATACCAGCGACGGCTAAAGCCTTCCTGGGGACCGGGGCCTGTCAGCGTAGAGCACCAAGCCCTCGTGAGGAAAGAAAGGGGGAGCTGAGCTGAGGCAGAACACGCATCTCGCATCGATTCACGACAAAGGATGTACAATACACAAAAGGCATGGCAGGCGCCTTACATGCCCCCATGGGGTGTCATTTCGATTCCTCGCAGGGAACAAGAGGTGCTAATCCTAAGGAGCGCACCACGCCACCCCGCAGGAGACACCATCATCAACAGTGGGCCACTAGGCGCCGGCGCCAACCCCATCCAGATCAGAGCCGCCGACGGCCTGACGTGGCTGCCTTGCTCCAAGCGCGACGCGAGCTCGGGGGATCGTAACTCTCGTTGCTCGTCTCGGGAGTCGCATGGAGCTCGGCGGAGTCGTTGGACCCTCTAGCTCCTCCGCTGCTGCCTGAAGAGCTGCTGGGGAGGCGATTGGCCGGCCTGGCCCACGCCACGCCGGTGCCCCGGCCGCCGTTCTCGGGGCAGCACTCCAGCCGGCGGCCTTCCGCGTCGAAGACCTTGAAGAACATCAAGGAGGCGCCGTCGTATTCAAGATGAATTACGAGGGCGCCCCTTGTCTGGCAGACCCGGGCGATTTTGCCCCAGCCCAGGGTCATGAAGACCTTGCCCGGAGCGACGACCGCAACCTCCGCTCCGGTTGCAAGGGTGTTGCAGCCGGTGTGCCGCAGCCAGAGCTCCAGAGACCCACTCGGCGGCATCTTGAAGGCGAAGGAGGGAGGAAGACGAATCCAAGATTGCGGAGGCATGGCGCTGTGAAGCACGAACTCACGGGAAGAACCCTCGGCGTGGACGCCAGGGGTGACGATGCGCATCGCTGCGGACTCGCCGCGCTGCTGCCGGGCTGCCGGTGTTGCTCGCATCTTCTTCTCCAGGCCTCGAGTCGGGCATACAAGGGCAGCAGAACCTAGGCGGCGATCGCCAGACCAGGGCCGCGACAACCCCGCCAGTAACCACGCCGCGGGCGTCGGGATAGGTCGCTTCTCGGAAGCGGTCAGGCCCTCTCGGGGCCTTCCTTCTTCTCGCAGAAACCGCGGATCGGTTCCGTATGTAAGGTGGAGCAAGGAGAGGAAGAAGAAGAAGGAGAGGAGCAGGAAGAGATGGATCATGGGGTTTCGCCGTCTGCATTTATAGTCCGGAGGAGGCCAACCGCCGCCACCACGATCGCAGTAATCATGACCCATTTTTGCATGCAGGACTTGTCAAGTCGAGCGGTTGCCGAGGCAGAGTGGGAAGCCAAGAAGCCCACGCCCAATTAATCGCCACGCGCGCCTAAGGCCGCAGGCTGATGGGGCCCGTGGTGCTCCGTGATTTTCCCTTCGCTTCTCCGCCACCAAGTCCGAAGCGCGCTTTGGGCCCGGGGCTACTATCGGTGTTCTTGGAATGGGGTCCCTGCACTTGCTCGCCATGGCCCGGGCGTGGCTCAAGTGGTGGCCTAGTACGACCCATCTTCATCAACACAAGACTTAAGACCTCGCGAGGGGCCAGATTGGGGGCGGACAACACAAGGCTTCCTCAAGGACGGCCTCGCCAGTGTGCTCGCGAGGAGGCGAGAGATCAAGGCAGGGTACCTCGCGAGGTGCACGGACGCAAGCCATGACGACGAGGCCAAAGGGTGCCAGCGTGGCGCCACCTGCGGCAAAGGTCCTTGTTTCGCCTTTTGGTGCAAAGGGGCAAGCATGCACGTGGAGTACCAAGGCATCGTGCAAAGGTTGCCATTTCGTGCAACGAGACCAAGACCAGCGGAGCGGCAGGATGGAGGTCACCGTGGAGCCCAAGACGGCCATCGCCAAAGGCTTTTGGCAGTCAAGACCAACTTTAGTCAGATAACTTGTACTAGATGTTCCCTTTGAAATGGTCGCTTGTTGGCGCCTTCCCGCTAATATTTGGGAAGAGGCCCAGGGCCTCTATAAATAGGACTAGCCACCACGGTAGATGGGATCCAGACTTTGGAAGCCTAGCCAGAGAGAGAGAGAGAGGCGATCGAACTCACCCAAGAGAGAGGCGAGGCTGTTCTCCCCTTATACTGTTCATCATCAGCCCCTGAGGCAATCCACCACAACACACACTGGAGTAGGGTATTACACCACAACAGTGGCCCAAACCATTATAAATCTCGTATCCCTTGTGTTGTTCACGGTTTCCAGCTTAGATCTCACAAGGCGATCAGATGTAGATCGGTAGGGGAGAGATCTTCGTGCGCACCCCAGTGTTCGAACCTTAAGGGTCTGCCGGAACCCAACATCCGACAGCTGCAAGCACTGTTCTTCTGTGATCACATCTAGAGGCCTTCACCGGTACTTTGTCGGAGGGGGAAATCATTGGGGAGGCAATCTTCATCGACCTTGCTGCCTCCATGGTGATGTGTGAGTAGTTCCTACAGGACCTACAGGTCCATATCAGTAGCTAGATCTCTCTCCGTCTCTCTCTCTCTAATCTTCAATACAATGATCTCTTCAGAGATCTATTCGATGTTTCTCGCGGTGTGTTTGTTGGGATCCGGTGAATTGTGGGTATATGATCAGATTATTCATTGAAAGTATTTGAGTCTTTTCTGAGATTTATATATGTGTGATTTTATGGCCTAGTAGTTTTCTCCTATCTATCTGTCTTCTTTGGCCAAGTAGATTGATTTATCTTCAGTGGGAGAGGTGCTTGGTAGTAGGTTCAATCTTGCAGTGTCCTTTACTCTGTGACAGGAGGAGTCACAAGTCACGTATTGTATTGTTGCTACTAAGGGTAAAACGACGGGGTTCGAACATATTATTTGGTCTTACTTTGTCTACATTATGTCATCATGCTCCAAGCATTACTCTGTTTGTTATGAATTTAATACCATAAGATGCATGCCGGATAGCGGTCGATGGGTGGAGTAATATTAGTAGATGCAGATGGATCTCAGTCTACTTGTCTCGGACCTAATGGCTTAGGAGGGTCCTTAGCACATCCCAAAGGACAAGCAATGGACATGCCGAGCCCCCCCTTATCCGGGCGAAAGAGCATGGTGCCTCCATGTTTGGTTTTGGTAACTGATGGCAATCCCTATGGACTAATGGTTGCCTTGAGTTATATTTCAAGGGTTTGTCCATAGGCAATGCTCGAAGACCATATGTTGGCTTCAAGGTTGAAAGAAGGAGATTATGTGATGACCAAGGTGTTATTCATGGAGTTATCCAAAGATTGGTCTTCTGAGAGTTTGAGCCTATTGCAAGCATGTCTTGAAGAAGAAGAAGAAGATTGTGTGAACATTCATGTTTACCTTCAAGACAACAACTTAATAAGGAGAGAAGATATGACACAAGATTGATCAAGACTAAGTGCTAATAGTGGATTCAAGTTGATCAACAAACAAAGCAAAGAGTATGTACCAAGTGGGATCATGTGATCTCACAGTATGGTAAGCACTGTCCATTACGCTTTGTGAACTAACCCATGATCTATGTGTTTGGTGTTTTTATGCAAGGTTAGGTACCTTTCCATGGGCTTGCATCAAAAGGAAGATTTCATATAACCCAAGAGGGGATGTCATCAAGTGGTGATAGTCATCAAGGTTGTGGTGTGCAAGTTCAAGAGGAGCATCATGGAGAGATCACATGCTTGAAACATGCCGTCTATTCTCGTGATAATGGACATGTGAAGATGTGCCTAGCAGGGGCTCACCCATAGTGGAGTATGGGGGAGAAATTCACTAGTCTTCATTGAGTCAGCGCAATCAAGAAGGGTGGTCCAACTTGAGGAGGTCAAGATCGTCATCATCTAGCTCAAGTGAGTTAAGCACAACGCAAAGGTTTGACCTTGATAGGTTTTCTATTTTACCAGTCTCATGGTGTTAGTTGGGAGGTTAGGTTATGGGATTGATTGTTGTACTATAAAGGGGCGCTCTCGAGTGAGTATCTTGATCGTATCATTCGTAGAGAGCTCAAACCATTACATCCTTGGTATCATATTATTGGTTCTTATTTGGTTTTACTCTGTGTGAGGTTTTAGAGTTTCACTACTAGGGAAAAGCCTATACACGTAATCTTACCAGCAGCGGCTTTAAAATCAGCGCTCGCTAAGTAGCAGAGCTCACATGACAAAACTCGCTGCTGAAACAAGTTTATCAAGAGCGCGACACTCAAAGACGCCATCGCTAAAATTCCCACGACGCCGCGCGAGGCCGCTTATAGTGGCAGCGTTAGAGAAGAGCGCCATCGCCATGTGTCGTAGCAAGAGCGCATTTACGCAATAATCATTGCTGCTGTTAACTAGTCGCAATCCAGATCCACAGATCCACACACTCACTCGATCTCCCTCAACCCCCGCGCCGACGGTCCTCCCCGCCGCCTCCTCCGATCTGCAGGCCGCCACCTCATCCTCCTTCCTGGACTCGGCACCGGCCTCCTCCTCCGTCCTCCCTCCACTCGTCGCTGGCCGGCCCCTCCTCGCTCTTCCTTCCTCCTCCGTCCTCCCTCCACTCGCCGCCAGCCGGCCCCTCCTCGTTCCGCCTTCCTCCTCCGTCATACTCTCTACTCCCTCCTCGAGTCGCCCCTCCTTCTCCCTCCTCCTTGCTACATTTTGATTTAGTAGGCTAGTTTATATGCAACATTTGATTTAGTTGATATGATTCAGTTGATTTAGTAGGCTAGTTGATTTAGAACATTTTCATTTAGTTGATTTAGTAGGCTAGTTGATTTAGTTGATTTAGTAGGCTAGTTGATTTAGTTGATTTAGAACAATGTGTCATTTAGTTGATTTAGTATGCTAGTGGATTTAGTATGCTAGTTGATTTAGTATGCACCATTTTATTGTTATTTTTTCTGTACATGGATAGGTAGATGCTTTTGTTTTTTTGTAATAAGTTATTTTTTGTCAATATGTAGGTGCCAATTTAGATAAATTTGCCACTTGTTTTTTAGTCAATTATCTTAGGCAATAGGTGCCATCGAAATGCTTTGGTAGGTGGTTCCTTGTCATCTAATCGTTAATCCTTTGCTCATATTGCTTTAGGAAAATGGCGCCACCACCACCACCACTATGTCGACTGTGCAAGTCAAGGTGCGCTAGCAGCCTTGCAACTGGCAAGCTGTTCGGCATCTACTTGCAGCCAAGTTTTCGTCATGCGGCGGTAAGAAATTAGATGAAATGTAACAACTATTTTATTTTTAGTGTTGGCATTACTGCATTGTGTCATTTTGCTTTTCTTACACAGATCGTCCCATGCAATGTGAGGTTGAAATTCAACAAGCTAACAAGAGACACTATGACATTTGAGGCTCCTGGGGGCCGTACACTATGGAGGTCGAGAAATGACGCAATATGTCACAGATTGGAGGAGATGGACGGGCCTGCTTCTCGCCTCAGCATGCATCTTATCGGTGGTGAGTTGATCAGCTTCTCCTTCAGAGCGTAAAGACCCAAGCTGGCTGTCATTTATCCGAACCTCGTGGAAGATGATGAAGATGACGAAGATGATGAAGATGACGAAGATGATGAAGATGACGAAGATGATGCAGATGACTTAAGATGATGAAGATAATGAGGACCCACTTCATGAAGCCATCGAGCTCAAAGAATGAGGCTGAGGAGGACGAGGTGTGCAACCTATGGGACATAATTCCGCCACGTGATGACTTTGTCGGGTGCCATTCGTGACTACCGACAAGTACCATGGTCCATCGGCATGAAATGGTATGTTATACGATCGACTGTAGTAATTTGATGATATATATATGCTTTATTGTTATACTTACAAATGCAAATTATCCGATGATATGCTTAGTGAATCCGATGAAATGCTTAGTGTAGAGTCCAATGATATGCTTAGTAGAATTCATGATTAATTAGTACAAATGCGTAGTACTGTGTCTTTTGATAGTGTAGAAATATAGACTTAATAGAAATATATTTGCAAGAGTATGTGTGAGGCTATTTATTAATTGATATGTTTTTCTTATTCAGAAATTGCCAAAGAACCTATCTGTGAGTTGTGGTATCGAGCCTGATGAAGAAGGCTCAACTGACTACGCCTACCGCAAGGGGCTCCACACCACCGTGACGCACTGCATGGACACGCATAATGCACACACCGAAACTCGGTTGGGTGGAAGAGATTCCTCGCTGGCAAGAATCTTCGTGTTGGACAGGCCATCCTAATTACTATCAGAACACCCACCGCCCAGGTTTGAGGATGATGATCGTCGCCGATATCATCTAGAACTACATATGTGTGGCTATATCATCTAGAACTACATATGATGATCGTCGCCGATATCATGTCGAACTACATATGATGATCGTCGCCGATATCATCTAGAACTAAATATGATGATCGTAGTCGATGTCACCTTGTACCGCTTGAGGATGCATGTTGAGTATATATGAAATTGTAATCTAGTATTTTTCGTTCCAATTATTTCGTCGTGGTTTTAGTTCAAATTTGAACTAAAACCACGGCGGTAATTTGGAACCGAGGAGTACTACCTAGTACCTATAATGCTTTATGAAATTGATATCTAGTAGAACTTGTATCTGAAAATTGCAGCCATCGCTTTAATGGGGAAATGGTGGAAGATATAACAGTAGCGCGGGAGCAGGAAATCGCTACAGCTAACTAATAGTAGCGCGTCCGGGAAATGCGCTGCTGATATAGTCAATAGTAGTAGCGCGGGTACAGACATCGCTACTACTAGTGGTTAGCTATAGCGCCTTGTTCGCAGCGCGGGTGCCCGCGCTGCTGATAGCTTCAAAACCCGCGCTACTACTAGGGTTTTCCCTAGTAGTGTTTGTGTTCATCAAACTTCAAGCTCATCGAAAACAGAGTTCGTATGCATCATCTTTGCATTTTTGGTGTCGAAGATTTTGCCGGTTCATATTTGGGGAAGATTCTCTTCATTATCCTATTGGCATTTCTTCTCCATTAGTACTTCTAATGTATCCAACAAGTTTGAGTTTGCTGATTCAGAGTTCATTTGCAGAAGCTATGGCAGTTTTGGTCTTACTTGATTCTTTTGTTCTGCTGACCATTCCTGCTGGTAATCAGCGGTGGTACTGTTGGTAACCAGGGTAGTAGCGTTTGTGCGATACTTCCGCTAGTGTGCCGCGGTAACACCAGGAGGCACTTCAAAACAAAAAACACTTCCATGATGATACGTGTTTCTCATAGTAGGTCACGTTTTTTGTCATGCATGTACATCCATGACGATTTTATGACAGAATCAAGATAGTCATACCTGTGCTGTCGTAGAAGTATTCCATGACATTACCAAAATTATCATCACAGAAGTGTCCACTTCCATGACGATAAATCCCGCGTCATAGAAGTGTTTTCGTCAAGGGTGACCGACACGTGTCATCGAACGTAACGGGTCGCCGTTAAGCTATCGGGTCTTGTTTTGGATCCGATAACCCATTAACAGCCCAGACCAATGGGGATTTTTCACGTGTAAAATTCTCATTGGCCGGAGGTGAGGGAGTCCTGGACTAAGGGGTCCTCCGGCGTCCGGCCTGTTAGCCATGGGCCGGACTGATGGGCTGTGAATACATGAAGATCGAAGACTGCACCCGTGTTCGGATGGGACTCTCCTTGGCGTGGAAGGCAAGCTTGGCGACCTGATATGTAGATTCCTTTCTTTGTAACCGACCTTGTGTAACCCTAGATCTCCCCGGTGTCTATATAAGCCGGAGGACTTAGTCTGGAAAGGGGGATACTCATTACCATAGTCATACAGGCTAGACTTCTAGGGTTTAGCCATTACGATCTCGTGGTAGATCAACTCTTGTAATACTCATATTCATCAAGATCAATCAAGCAGGAAGTAGGGTATTACCTCTATAGAGAGGGCCCGAACCTGGGTAAACATCGTGTTCCCTGTCTCCTGTTACCATCGAACTTCGACGCACAGTTCGGAACCCCCTACCCGAGATCCGCCAGTTTTGACACCGACATTGGTGCTTTCATTGAGAGTTCCACTGTGCCGTCGATGATAGGATCGATGACTCGCCTCGTCCTTAAAGAAAATATCAACACCGGAGGAGAACTGCCCCCAGGCCAAACCCTCTGGCTGGGCGGCTTTACCATGACCGCCCATTCGGCCGCTAAGCCGATGATGACCTCCCGGGCCATCGAAAATCCCCTTTGTATCGACCCCAAACACTCCAAGCAGATGGATCCGGCGAAGTTTTCGTCTTTAAACGAGCTCCTTGATCGCATCGCCGCCCTAGGAATCGCCATAGATTACGACCGGATCTGGCTTAAACCCGACCAAAGAGAAATCAAATCTCCACCGGTCACCCACCAGATAGCGGTAGTTGAGGAGCAAGGCGGCGACTCTTCCCCTATACTGAAGACGGACTATGTCCGGGTCGCCAACCCTGCAGAGCCAGACACCCACCAGCAAAAGGAGGTGACCGGCCTTCCGAACATAGAATTGGACAAAGGGCACAGGAAACCAGAAGATACTCCGGAGCCCGGACTCTTGAGTCTGGAAATCCTTCAGACACTGGATCATCGACCGGGTCAGGGTCCGAATCCAATTCCACCCACCCACCCAGACATAAGCGCTCTCATGAGCATACAACAGCGGTCTCAAGAAACGGTGCACCACTTCGGGGCCAGATTCCTCCTTGTCAAGGATCAGGTTAAAGATTGCCGCGACGAGGATGCGATATTTGCGTTCTGCAACAATTGCACGAACGAAGGAATCCTCAACGCCATTAATCGCCGCCGTATACTACACTTCGCTGACTTGGAAACTATCGCACAGAAGTACAGGGCAATGGAAAGTGCCTGGAAAGATCAGGCAGCTTGTTGGGAGCCATCGGTCCCAACTCAACCGCTGGTCCAGGCGAAAAGGGCACATCCTCATGACATGCCCAGTCTAATAGCCAAGAAACATAAACCCATTACGCGGCATGGAACCGTTCTGGAGGGATGGCTCGATGGCCCATGCAAAATACACACAGCACCGGACACCATACCAACCCACAACCTTAGAGCATGTTGGATACTCCGGCAGGTAGCCAAGAGCGGCGAGGACATCCTTACCAAAAACGCCCCAGGGCAACACCCTCCAAAAGACGACGACCCCAGAGTATTGACGGTCTTCAAGACATTCGCTTCAAACAGCAAGCGCAAAAGGGCACTCCGCGACCTCACCAAAGTCTGCCAAATCGCCGCGATAAACCCTTGGAATGACACGGCTATAACCTTTAATGCTGGTGACGAACCGAAGTACAAGATAGTCCGAGCGCCAGCCACATTAGTCCTCAGTCCCATCGTGGACAGCTTTAGACTCACCAAGGTCCTCATGGACGGCGGCAGCGGACTAAACCTCATCTATGAGGATACACTCCACAAAATGGAAATAGACAGGAGCCGCATCAAGCAAAGCAGCACAACCTTCCGAGGAATCATTCCTAGTCGGGAGGCGCGGTGTGCGGGAAAAATCACACTTGACGTGGTATTCGGCACGCCGGAGAATTATCAGTCTGAAGAGATAACCTTCCAAGTGGCTCCTTTCATCAGCGGATACCACGCCCTGTTGGGGCGGGATGCTTTTACACGCTTCCAAGCTATACCTCATTACGGGTATATGAAGCTCAAAATGCCCGGACAAAACGGCATAATCACTCTTGTTAGTGATCCAGACATAGCACTCCGCGCCGAAAACAAAACTGCATCCCTGGCCCTTGAGGCATTATCTGAAGCCCTCACGGCCAAAGAATTAACCGCACTGCGCTCTATGGTGGATAAGGACGATGTGATCTCAGACAAACGACCTAAATCCACCTCCTTCAAGCCAGTAGAAGAAATAGTCAAATTCCAGGTCCACCCAATGGACCCCAAGAAGACAACATCTATTGGAGCACAACTAGACCCAACGGTTGATGCGGCGCTTCTCCGAACCCAAACGGCAAGCCATGGGGGAGGAGTTAGCCAAGCTCATCGAAGCCGGATTCATTAGAGAAATAAAACATCCGGACTGGCTGGCAAACTTGGTGATGGTACCAAAGAAGGACAAATCCTGGCGCCTGTGCGTCGATTTCAAAGACCTCAACAAGGCCTGCCCTTGTTGGGTTATGCGGTAGGGTGCGTCGACTGCAAATTAAAAATTCCTACGCGCAGAACATCCAAGAACATGCTACGGGAGATGGATCACAGTTCGTTACCACTAGACGCGCAGATGCCGCAGCAGCGGAAGAAGAGTTGGGGCAGCGCGTCCGCGCGGATCGCCTCCTCCTCGCTCGATCTCCCTCGAGCGGCCGGTCGTCCGATCCCACGACGAAGTTCGCGGAGCGGCGCAAGTGCACCGCCTCTAACGGTATCCGCGTGCGGGAGGAACATCGTCGGCGGACTGCTAGGTCCGATCACACAGCGGGCGGCAAGTGGAGGTGGCTCCCGAGGTCGAAGCGATCTACCTCCCGAGGCCGGGCGATCCGCCTCCCGAGGCCAAGCGTTCTCTCGCCTCGTCCGAGTGTGCCGCACCTCCACTTTATATAGGCGCCCATCGCGAGCTCAACACTTGGGCCTCGTGACGGACCCTAAAGCTCAAAGTCTACTCGGTCACGTTCCTAGTCCAGCCGGATCACATCCGACCAGGTCCTATGAACCGACCTCGTAGGTTCCTTCCTTGCTGCCACCCCTTAGGTTCAAGTCGGTTTGGTCACAGCTCGATCACCTCCGACCAGACGGTTGGTAGCGGCCTCTAGCAAGGCGTGCCGACCACCAAGCGCATAATGAAGCTGGTTAGGCGAACCTGCATAACGTGTCACACTTCTGTTCCTTTGCCACACGATATATGTTGTCGGGCTCAAGGCGAGACTGTCATCCTTGTGCTAGCCGACCTCTTTCGCGCTCCAAAGGATACCGACCACTATCCGGATTATCTCATAATCCTTGTCGCATGGCCATGCTATTCCTGGTCGGATCACACGAGGGGCCCAGAGTATATCTCTCCCGATCGGAGGGCAATCCCATCTTGCTCGACCATGTCTCATAGCATGGGATTGACAAACCCAAACCTACCTTTGTAACTACCGAGTCACGGAGTAGCGCTTGGTCAGCCCAAAGCAAGTCTATCACCATCTCGAGTACATGCGCCACCTAAGGTCTTAGGACATAGAACGTATGTTGTACTAGAGACTCACAGATGACATATCGCTAAGTCCTCATAGTTGGGTCTGTCCGACTCGACCTTATCTCGACTCGGATCCGACTATGTCGAATCCGACCAGACCTTTCCAAGTCCATATTATCCGTTAGCATCCAATGCTCCATGGCTAGTGAGACCAAGCCATCGACCGTGTCATATGCTAGTCTAGTCGGCTGCTGCCCACACAGCCCTTTCGACTAGGGACCTTTTAGGACAGTCATCATACAATGCATAGTCCCACAAACAAGTCACGTACTTGCTGATACACATCATTGATAATGTCGAAGGACTATCTTTATTCATAAACACATAGGAAATATCATCATACATGATTGCCTCTAGGGCATATCTCCAACAGTCTCCTACTTGCACTAGAGTCAATCAAATAGACATCGAATGCCCATGGCTCTAACGTGCCCCTCATGCTTGGGTTGTGGAAGCGGCTTAGTCAACGGATCTGCGACATTTGCATCCGTGTGAATCTTGCATAACTCTACATCACCATTCTTTACGATCTTTGGTATCAGGTGATATTTCCGGTCTATGTGTCTGACCTTGTGGTGATTCCTCGGCTCCTTGTCTTGTGCGATGGCACTAGAATTATCACAATAAAGGTCCAACGGTTTCACCGAGGCTGGGAAAATAACAAGATCATCCAGAAAATGCCGGATCCAAACACCTTCCTTTGCAGCTTCACAAGCCGCAATGTATTCGCTTCGTGGTAGAATCGCCACCGTATCCTGCTTGGAACTCATCCAATTACTGCTCCTCCGCTCAGACGCATACGAATCCGGATCGTGATCGACATCATCTCTCGCCGGTTTGGAAACTAGCATCGACGTAACCCTCACGACGAGCTCTTCCTCACCTCCATAAACTAGGAACATCTCTTTAGTCCTTTTCGGTACTTCAAAATAGTCTTTACCGCTGCCCGAGGACTCTCACCGGTTGGCCTGGTATCTACTTGTTAGGCTTATTGCAAAAGCAACATCAGGCCTTGTACATATCATGGCATACATGATGGATCCGATTGCCGAGGCATACGGAATCCTACTCATCCCGCTTCGCTCATCGATGTCGAAGGACTCGAGTCTCGCTTAGCCTTATACCATGTGAGAGCGGCAAGAACCCTTTCTTCGCCTCACTCATGTTGAACCGCTTCAACACTTTATCTATGTACGTGCTCTGGCTTAAGCCGAGCAGCCTCCTCGATCTATCTCTATAGATCTTAATGCCTAAAATATAGACTGCCTCACCAAGGTCCTTCATCAAAAACTTGCCATTCAATGATTCCTTGACCGAGTTTAGCATCGAAACATTATTTCCGATCAGTAGTATGTCATCCACATACAAGATCAAAAACACTATCGAGCTCCCACTTAACTTCTTGTATAAACAAGAATCCTCTTCGCTTTTGATGAAACCGAGACCAATGACGACCTCATCAAAACGAATGTTCCAACTCCGAGATGCTTGCTTCAACCCATAAATGGATCTCTTGAGCTTGCATACCTTACTAGTGCTAGTCGGATCGACAAAACCCTCGGGCTGTATCATATACACGTCCTCGGTTAAATTTCCGTGAAGGAAAGCCGTTTTGACATCCATCTGCCATATCTCGTAATCGAAATATGCAGCTATAGCTAGTATGATCCTCACCGACTTCAGCATCGCTACCGGCGAGTAAGTCTCGTCGTAGTCAATTCCTTGAACTTGTCCATAACCTTTAGCGACAAGCCGAGCTTTGTGGATCTGAACATTTCCATCCACATCGGTTTTCTTCTTAAAGACCCATTTGCAACCAATGGCGATTCGCCAGTGGCGGATCAACCAAGTCCCGACTTGATTCTCATCCATGGACTTTAACTTTCGGATCTCATGGCCTCCAGCCATGCCTCGAATCTGGGCTCACCATCGCTTCTACATACGTGGCGGCTCGCCGCTTTCTAGCAACAATACATCACGCACTCTGCGCAATCTCTCCGACCTTCGTGGTTCCGGTGTCGTTTCCACTACAGGTTCCCGGACCGAGTCCGTATGATCTCATCACCAGCCGAGCCGTCCCGAGTGGTCCTCGAATTTCTTCGAGTCGAACCGCCCTCCCACTGGCCTCCCGACCGAGAAACTCTTTCTCAAGGAAAACCCGTTCGAGCAACAAACACTTTGTTCTCTTCCGGTTGTAGAAGCTATATCCCAAGGTTTCCCTCGGATATCCCACGAATATGCATTTATCCGACTTGGGTGTAAGCTTGTCCGACATAAGTCGCTTGACAAATGCTTCACAACCCCAAATCTTTAGAAAAGACAAACCGGACTCTTCCCAATCCACATCTCATGCGGTGTCTTGTCTACGGATTTTGATGGTACCCTATTAAGTGTGAAAGCTGCAGTTTCTAGGCGATCCCCAAAATGACAAGGGTAAATCCGATTTGCTCATCATAGACCGGACCAT
The DNA here is from genome assembly GCA_021605205.1 of Aegilops longissima. Taxonomy (NCBI): domain Eukaryota; kingdom Viridiplantae; phylum Streptophyta; class Magnoliopsida; order Poales; family Poaceae; genus Aegilops; species Aegilops longissima. Next base: position 614,411,970 of record CM038677.1, on the reverse strand, counting down.
GTCCAACAAGGTCCTATTCCTCCGCTCGACACGCCGCTTTCTCGTGGCGTGCACTTTGAGGTGTGAGCTGAGGTACTATACCTCGACTTTTCAGATGATCATCGAACTCCGGCTCATGTACTCACCTCCACGATCAGATCGCAGAAGCTTTATAGTCTTGCCGAGCTGATTCTCAACCTCGCTCAAACTCTTTGAACTTTTCAAAAGTCTCCGACTTGTGCCTCATCAAATAGATATATCCATATCTACTCAAGTCGTCGGTAAAAGTCACGGCATCGATAGCCACCTCTGGCGGTTGTGCTCATTGGACCACACACATCACTATGTATAAGTTCCAATAGCTCGGGCGCCTCTCGCAACTCTTTGCGAAAGGAGACTTAGTCATCTTGCCGAGCAAGCATGATTCACATGTCTCGAACGACCAAGTCGACGGGTTAGGAGCCCATCATCATGGAGCTTCTTCATGCGTTTCAGACTAATGTGTCCAAGCCGGCAATGCCGTAAGTATGTCGGATTTATCTCATTAGGCTTATGCCTCTTGACATTTACGTTATAGACCGGTTCCTGTTCTAGATTCAATATAAATAGCCCATCAACAATGGGTGCATAGCCGTGGAACATACCATTCAAAAATATCGAACAACCATTGTCCTTTAAATTGAATTCATAACCTTGACTCATCAAACATGAGGCAGAAATAATGTTCGACTAAGTGCAGGAATGTAATAACAATTATTCAATTCCATTATGAATCCGAAGGAAGCTGGAGCTGCATCGTGCCGACCTCCAACGCAGCAACTCTTGCTTTGTTGCCGACCGATGTCAATCTCCCTTGTGCCACACGCCTAGTTCTTACCAGCCCCTGCATCGAGTTGCAAATATGAACAACCGATCCGGTATCAAATACCCAAGAGCTACTAGGTATGTCGACAAGGTAAATGTCTATAACATATGCAACAAGTGTACCTTTGCTCAAGAAGCATTTCCGCCTTCTTGCCATGCTCGCAAGCCACTTGCTACAGTTCCTCTTCCAAAGGACCGGTCTCCTTGCAGTGATAGCAAACGGTCTTGAGTCCGTCCAGACTTTGGTGCAGCGGCAGAGGTTACCGTCTCCGTGCCTTTGCCTTAGCCTTTTCTTGGACCAACTCTTCTTGAACTTAGCCGATTTCTGCACCATCAACACTTGATGCGTGCCTTTCTTAATATCCTGCTCTGCCACTTTGAGCATCCCATGCAATTAAGTGAGCTTCTTATCCATGCCATGCATATGATAGTTCGAGATGAACGTCCCATAGCTGGGCGGAAGAGAACCCAGAACAGCATCAGTAGCCAGCTCATCCAAGAGCGGGAAGCCCAAACGATCCAAAGCTTGCACATATCCGATCATCTTGATCACATGTGGGCTTAGTGGATCACCTTCCTTCAGCTTGCAATCCATCAAGGATCGCCAGACGTTGAACCTTTCGGTCCTAGCTTGTGTCTGAAACATGCTCTTGAGACTCTCGATCATATCGTAAGCCTCAACATTTTCGAAATGCTGTTGCAAATCGGGCTCCATACAAGCCAGCATCGACGGCTGATCTCCGTTGATTCATCAACGAAGTTTCGTAGGCATTCTTAGGCTGTGGCACTAGCATTATCGGCAGGTTCCTCCGAAGTGGATCCTCTAGAACATGTTCCTTTTATCGTGCTTGAGAACAATTCTCAAATTTCTATACCAGGTGGTAAAGTTTGTTCCATTCAGTTTATCCTTTTCGAATTGATTTCAATGCAAAGTTGGGTTGAGCAGGTGGTGCCATTGATCTACAAACAGAAAATATGCAATCACTAAGCAATGTGTTTATGTAGAGTAATTCTAGCCTAAACAGAAATACTCCCACTCAAGTCAGCATCCTCCGCAAACTCTCGGTGATTCAGATCCGACTAGCGCATGCGACTAGTGAGCTTTAGCATCATCGCTAGCCAACATACCTATCCGTAAGCAACTCCTTGCTAATCGTGATCTCTATACGACTCACAGCCGATCGGGAAGGTATCTCATACCCGGCTCCCAACCTTCTTTGCCACAAGGCCCAAAACCGTTTTGATAGCCTTGTCAAGTTAACTTTGATGCAAGGCATGTCCGTGTCCGACCACGAACCCTTCAGCTCAAGGACACCCAGCAGCACCCCAATTTTATGAGCCCACTACTAGACGTACTTGACGTGCGAAGGTGCAACATCGGGGATGGCAATTAAGCTTGATATTCATGAGGATCATTCTATCATTTTAACATGCATAGAAACAAAGAAGCATAACAATCACAAATATAACACATATTGTGAAATAGTATGGCTCCTTCATGGACTTTCTTCCGGTCGGCTCCGACTCCGATGACCATCTACTGAACTCCATCTTGTTTGTCACGCCGACGCCAAGCCGCCAACCTGATCTCTATTATCCAACTACTACAACTAGTAATGAATTTTACATAGAGTCACAAGTCGACACGCAGGTCGTTATACAATATAATGACAGCACTTTGGCTCCTGCCGGCTGACAAACATGACACGCAGGCCACGTATAAATTACACACATGCATCACATACACATGAGCCATACTATCCACATCAAACCTGCAAAACAAAGTATGGAATCGCATTCTACCGTTTTGTGTGGCGGGTACGAAATACACGGCGCTACGCACACGGCGGTCCCGCTAGCCGGTTAGTGGGCGGGGTTCGAAGGGGCAGCGCCGATCACGCCGAATTCTCTGATCTGACCGATCTTATCGATCATCGCGAATCCGATTCGGATTTACGTTTCACTATTAACCCCGATGGCGGATGACCGACCGGTAGGGGTAGATCGTGTCACAACCTCATCGATCCCGATTTACAGAAAACATAGCCTCAACGATCCCCATGTGCAGTTGATCACATCAACCATGCACATATCCGATTTCTTCAAGGACAACAGATCTCATCTGCCGCCTCCACATATCTAATATGCATACGATCTGAATCCAAATCCTATAACAGAGGCTTTGATACCACTGTTGGGTTATGCGGTAGGGTGCGTCAACTGCAAATTAAAAATTCCTACGCGCAGAACATCCAGGAACATGCTACGGGAGATGGATCACAGTTCGTTACCACTAGACGCGCAGTGCCGTGCAGCGGAAGAAGAGTTGGGGCAGCGCGTCCGCGTGGATCATCTCCTCCTCGTTCGATCTCCCTCGAGCGGCCGATCGTCCGATCCTACGTACGAGTTCGCCGGAGCAGCGTAAGTGCACCGCCTCTAACGGTATCCGCGCGTGCGGGAGGAACGTCGTGCGGCGGACTGTTAGGTCTGATCACACAGTCGGCAGCAAGTGGAGGTGGCTCCTGAGGCCGAAGCGATCTACCTCCTGAGGCCGAAGCGATCTGCCTCCTGAGGCCGAAGCATTCTCTCGCCTGGTCTGAGTGTGCCGCACCTCCACTTTATATAGGCGTCCGTCGCGAGCTCAACACTTGGGCCTCGCACGGACCCTAAAGCCCAGAGTCTACTCGGTCACGTTCCTAGTCCAGTTCGGATCACATCCGACCAGTGTCCTATGAACCGACCTCGTAGGTTCCTTCCCTTAAGCGCGACCCCTTAGGTTCAAGTCGGTTTGGTCACGCTTTGGATCACCTCCGACCATGCGGTTGGTAGCGGCCTCTAGCAAGGCGTGCCGACCACCAAGCAGACGATGAAGCTGGTTAGGCGAACCTATACAACGTGTCACACTTCTGTTCCCTTTGCCACACGATATATGTTGTCGGGCTCAAGGCAAGACTGTCATCCTTGTGCTAGCCCGACCTCTTTCTCGTTCCAGTGATACCGACCACTATCCGGATTATCTCATAATCCTTGTCGCATGGCCATGATGTTCCTGGTCGGATCACACGAGGGGCCTAGAGTATATCTCTCCTGATCGGAGGGGCAAATCCCATCTTGCTCGACCATGTCTCGCAGCATGGGATTGGACAAACCCGAAACCTACCTTTGTAACTACCCAGTCACGGAGTAGCGTTTGGTCGGCCCAAAGCAAGTCTATCACCATCTCGAGTACATGCGTCAGCTCTGGTCTTAGGACATAGAACGTGTGTTGTACTAGAGACTCACAGATGACATATCGCTGCGTCTCATAGTTGGGTCTGTCCGACTCGGACCTTATCTCGACTCGAATCCGACCAGACCTTTCCAAGTCCATATTATCCGGTTAGCATCCAATGCTCCATGGCTAGTGAGACCAAGCCATCGACCGTGTCATATGCTAGTCTAGTCGGCTGCGCGTCCACACAGCCCTTTCGACTAGGGACCTTTTAGGACAGTCATCATACAATGCATAGTCCCACAAACAAGTCACGTACTTGCTGATACACATCATTGATAATGTCCAAGGACTATCTTTATTCATAAACACATAGGAAATATCATCATACATGATTGCCTCTAGGGCATATCTCCAACAGCCCTAAGGATCCCTTCCCTCTCCCCTGCATCGATCAAATCATCGATGCTACCGCAAGACACAACTCATTTTGTTTCCTTGATGCATATTTTGGATACCATCAAATCAAAATGAAGGAGTCCGATCAAGCTGCAACAACATTCATTACCCCATATGGGCCATTCTGCTTCAACACCATGCCCTTCGGGCTGAAGAACGTTGGCGCCACATACCAACGCATGATTCAAACATGCCTAGAGAAACAGATCGGCAAGACAGTTGAAGCTTATGTCGACGATGTCGTCATCAAAACCAGGCATGTCGAGACACTAATAGACGATTTACATCTCACATTCGACAACCTCCGCGCGTATGACATTAAGCTCAATCCAGAAAAGAGTATTTTCGGTGTCCCCGCTAGAAAACTGTTGGGCTTCATCGTTTCCAACAGAGGAACTGAAGCAAATCCAGCCAAAATCCGAGCTCTGTCACAATTGACTATGCCAACAGACCTTAAACAAGTACAAAAACTCGCGGGTTGCGTGGCAGCTCTAAGCCGCTTTATCTCCAGATTGGGAGAAAAGGCGCTGCCACTCTATCGCCTTCTACAACGAATCGATCACTTCTTGTGAGCAACCCAATCCTAGCTGCAACAGCCAGACTGGAGGAAATAAAAACTCTTCTTGTGAGCAACCCAATCCTAGCTGCGCCAAACGTCGGTGAACCGATGTTATTATACATATTGGTGACACATCAAGTGGTGAGCGCCGTGCATGTCGTTGAACGAGAACAGGACGGACACAAATTCCCGCTTCAGAAGCCAGTATACTACGTATCCACTGTCCTCACACCATGCAAATCCTGGAACCCTCATTATCAAAAGATAGCATACGCGGTCTTCATGGCATCCCGAAACCTCCGTCACTACTTCCAGGAGTGCTCGATTATGTTGGCTTCCGAAGTACCACTCAACGACATAATAAATAACCGCGATGCCACGGGCCGGATCGCCAAATGGGCCATTGAGCTCCTCCCATTTGATATTACATACAAACCACGTCGAGTTATCAAATCCCAAGTAGTGGTTGACTTCGTCGCTGAATGGACAGAGGCCGAACTCCCTAAAGAGTACGGCACATATTCCAATTGGGTTATGTACTTTGATGGCTCCAAAATGCTGGCAGGGCTAGGAGCGGGCGTCGTTTTAACGTCCCCTCTTCGGAGACGTCGTTCGATCACGTACTCAAATACTATATCTGAGACTCCAACAACGCAGCGAATCTGAGGCCTTGTTGCACGGTCTCCGGATGGCTGTCTCCATGGGCATACAACTCCTGGAAGTGCGCGAGGACTCAAACCGCGCAATATCTCAAATAAATGGAGACTTCGATGCCAAAGACCCGAAGTTGGCAGCTTATTGTAATGCCGTCATAAAAATGTCGGCTCGGTTCGAGGGGCTCGAGTTCCATCATGTGGCTCAAGAGAGTAATCAAGCGGCGGATGTTCTTGCTCGTAACGGCGCTAAGCGCGACCCCGTCCCGCCTAATATCTTTCTGGAAAGGCTTTTTAGCCAACCGTGGTGTGGCAGGTGGAAAACGGCAACGCTAGTCCGGATCCGAACATAAACCTAGATTCCGAAAACACCGACATCATTGGAGGCTCAGCCACTGAAATAACACCGTCAGCACATCTCATCATGGCAGTCATTGCCCCCTGGACCGAACCCTTCCTGTCCTACCTTAACAGGAAGGAGCTTCCTGAGGACCAGAATGTGGCCGCCGCATTTTCCGGCATTCGAAGGCCTACAAGGTTCACGACGGAGATCTCTATAAGAAAAGCGCTACCGGAGTCCTCCAAAGATGTATCTCCGAGGAGGAGGGGCGGCAGCTACTGGCTGAAATTCATGCCGGTCTCAGCGGGCACCAAGCCGCTGCTCGGGCCCTTGTTAGCAAGGCCTTCCGTACAAGATTCTATTGGCCGACGGCCCGAGTGGATGCACAAGACCTTTTCCAATGTTGCGTTGGATGCCAACTCTTCGCCAACCAAAGCCATATGCCCCCCACCGCCCTACAAACAATCCCCATCACTTGGCCTTTTGCGGTCTGGGGACTGGATATGGTTGGACCCCTTAAAGGAGGAAGCCATAAGAACAAATATTTGCTAGTCATGGTGGACAAATTCACCAAGTGGATAGAGGCTAAACCAGTTAAAACGGCCGAGTCCGGGCCAGTAATAGACTTTATACCCGGTGTTGTACACTGTTACGGTGTTCCGCACAGCATCATCACTAATAACGGCTCCAATTTCACAACCGACAAAGTGAAAACTTGGTGCGCCAATCTTGGCATTAAGCTCTATTACGCCTCTGTATGTCATCCACAAACAAACGTTCAAGTCGAAAGAGCCAATGGTCTTATTATGAGAGGCATTAAGCCTAGACTAGTGCGGTCTTTGAAAGAGTCAGGCAATCACCGGGTTGAGGAGCTCGACTTCGTACTCTGGGGGCTGCGGACCACGCCCAATCGCACTACCGGATTCACACCTTTCTTCATGGTGTGCGGTAGCGAGGCGTACTACCCTCGACATTATTCATGACTCACCTCGAGTGCGCATGTACGAAGAGAGAGAGAGGCCGAGCTCGATCGGCAGGACAGCTTAGATTCCCTGGAGGAGGAGCGCGGCGTCGCAAAAGACCGTTCCGCATTTTATCAATAGCAGGCTTGCAGGTATCAAAGCAGACTGCGTGCCAAAACTTACAACGTCAGCGAACTCGTTCTGCGCCTGCCGGAGAAGAAAAAGGAAAAACTCAAGCCCAAGTGGGAGGGTCCCTTCACCATCGACGAAGTTCTCACCGGAGGGGCGTACCGCCCGCGTGATGCGTCAGACAATCGATTAGAGCTGAACCCCTAGAACGCGGCCAGACTCCGAAGATTCTATGCCTAGCGCGGAAATCTTTGTTCGTCTCCTTCCCCCTATCGTTTCCATTATTTTTTTTCTCTCTCTCTCTCTTTTTGTTTTTATTTTTAGCTTTACAAGCTTTTGTGCGGTTAGACCGTACACCCCCGACGCATACGTCTTGAAGTATGTACGCCTCTTATACACAGGGCTTCTTGATGAAGCTTGCTATTGTTATTTTCCGAGCATCAATCTCCTCACATATGCGTTTTCTCCCATATGTACCTTTTCTTCGCCATTATATGCATCGATACGACTTAAGTTTTGGCCAAGTTGGGTTGCCTGGCTCCTGTGCTTATGCCCTACGTTCCCGGTAATTCGGCTAAGGCATAAAGGGAGCACCTCTGTGATTGTGACTGCCGGGTCATCCGGATGTGTACCTCAGACCGGGTGAAGCCAAAAGCTAGTGTTCTTAAGGGAATATTCGGTTGGTGAACTGAAGATGTTTTTGCATTCGTCCCATCGTGAACCCCCAGAAGTTGTACACATTGTGATTTCTTCATCATAGTTCGTACATGCACATCGATGCATGCACACCCTGGGAAATGAACCCTTAACGGAACTATTCTCTCTGGAAGATGTTTCTTACACTCTTAATGTAATATAACATAACTAGCCGGATAATTGTCTGTTCAAGCAACTATGACCCCTACGCCTGGTTTCCATGCATACACGGTCTACTCGGCCGTTTTGGTATTTGGAAACACTCTGCACCTTCGGGTCGAGAGGTTGAAGCGAAAAGGTCCGCCATGACAATCGTTTTTCAGCTAGAGCTACATATGCAAAGAAAAGTACATAGTCACTTGGACTCAAAAACTTCCTCCTCTATGCCGTCCAGCAGGCTATCTAACTTACAATCCTGCTGGGAATACTTGGCGGCTACTTCTACTTGGTTATATACTAAACTAACGGGAATTTCTTCCCCATTTGACCCTAGCGGTCCGACCCGGGCCATGTGATTCGGATCCAGCTTGGTATATCGTGTTTTTACCATGGCCCAGGCCTCTCGTGCACCCTCTCGGCAGGCCGATATCTTCCATAGTCGGATACGCCGCCGCGCTCCCTTGAACAGCTCTACAAGCTTCTCCATACTCCCTAGAGGGGAGTCGGATGGCCATAAGGCCTTGGCTACAATCTGCATTGCTTGCCGAGCTTGCTCGTGAAACTGCGACAGCCCTTGCAGAAGATCACTCGATGATCCAGACACCTCCTCTTCGGGGCGGCCCGTCAATATACCTGCAATCACAGCTTTATCAGCTACTTTTACGTCTAAATTGTTATAAGGTAAGTACGGCAACATACTGAATATGCCGCCTCGCAGTTTTTTGTTCTCCTTCACGGAATCGGCTAGCTGGGCTCGTACATCCTTCAGCTCTTCACCCAGTTTGGTGTTTGAATCTTGGAGTTTGTTTTTCTCCTCTCTGACTCGGGCCAGGATACGCTCGCCTGCAGTGTGTAGTCTTTTTGCCTCTTTCTCTCCCGCTTGAGAGGTTTTCAACTTCTCTTCCAGTTGATCTGATGATCCTATTATGAGATAAGCAACATTATTAGCATAACTACTGTATAACTGTTATTCCTCGATGGAGGGGAACCTTACTAGAAGATACCTTCCTGGACTCTTTCAGTTCGGCGTTAGAAGCATTTAGCTGTGTCCGACACTGCTCCAGCTCTTGAGTTAGCAGGTTGTTCCTCTCTGTCAGAACCTCGTTATACATCGATCCTTAAATCACTTGTGCCAACTGCTTTCAGTCTCGGGGGCTACTAGCATGTCCTTATCCTTTTCGGAAAAATAAATCTTACCCGCACATCCGTTAAATGCTGCTTTGTGGCTCGACTAAGCCCATCTCGAGCAGCTCAGATGTATGCGTTAGCCGAGCTGAAGGCATCAAACGCCTCTTTCGAATAGTAGGGGTCTCGTAAAATGGCCCTCCAACGCCGATGATTCATGGCGCTCTCCACTTCCGAGTTGGTGACAGACATATTTTCCGAGCCCTCGGCCGAAGGACAGTCCGGCGTCACTCCCATATCGGCCCCCACCCCCTCGGCTGGGGTTGGATCACAGCTCTTTGGGAGTGTTCTTGCCGGACCCCGGACATAGTCCGCGGACTCTTTTCCTGATATGGGATGAACATGAAAGTGACAGTTGGATGCGACCATTAAAACACATATTTGCAAACCCATACCTCTTTAATGAGGGCCCGACTGGGTCTTTGCCTGCCTTCCTCCTCGAAGGCTTGCACAGTGCAGAGCCGCTCTTTTGGAGTCGCTCACAGGTAGCCTGAGATGTCGAACGCCTCCCCTTCGAAGCACGAGACAGTGCGGTGGGTGAAGCGGAACGAGGGAATCCTTTCGGGGAAGATGTCTCCCGACTACTTACGTGTGAAGCGGGAGAAGACCAGGGTAATCGGCGATGATGGCCACTTCGATGTCGTCGTAGCTCGCCTGGTAAAACACGCCATTCTCCAACACCACAAATATATCCGGATCCTCTTCGAATCCGGGGTCAAGGTCCCGATTGTGGCCCTCGGGCTGCGGTGCGGGGCTGTAAAGCCCCTTGGAAGTCTTTCGCCAGTGCTGTTATAAATGGACGGGTTAATAAAGCTCAGGGAGAGGAATGAGTGGAGAAAAAAGTTGGGGGCTCACCTAGCTTGGAGGATTGTACATGGAATATCCTTCTCTGTGCGTGATGCGCAGGAACTCCTCTTCCTCACCCTTGAAAAGTTCGGCCAATATTTTTGCTAGGGCGGCAGGGGTGTCTGGACCTTTCCTCCCGCAGCGGGAGGCATCATCTTCCCCATTGTAATTCCACATGGGAAGTCCTCTGTATTGGAGCGGCTGAACTCCCCGTACTATGGAGGTCGCCATTACTTCGACTATCGTATACCCAGACTGAGCAATCGTCTTGATCTTGCTCAGGAGTTGGCGAACTTCCGCACTATCTTCCTCCTCGGGGCTTCGAGGGCGCTAGCTGCGGTGCTTCTTCAGAGGAACACTCGCAAACTCGGGGAGACCTCTCTGGACTGGATCTGGAAGTACGACATCATCTATGTAGAACCACTCGGAGTTCCACTCTTCGGAAGCTTTCTCCGGTGTGCCGGATAGTTATCCGGTCTCAGCAATACGCCATACTACGACCCCGCCCACTTCGAATACCAATCCCTCGTGGTTGCGCGGGATAAGGCAAAACAATTTTCTCCACATAACAATATGGGCCTCACAACCCAGGAATAGTTCGCATAAAGCGACATAACCAGCAATGTGCAGGATGGAGGATGGGGTAAAATTGTGCAGCTGGAGACCATAATACTCCAGAAGCCCTTGGAGGAATAGGTGAATGGGAAATCCCATGCCCCTCACTAGATAGGGGACGAAGCACACTCGTTCCCCTGCAGATGGATCGGGAAAATCCTCCGCCTGGGTCTTGCCGTTGAAGGAAGCCAACCCTGCCTGAACAGGGACCAGATCCACAAGAGGGATAAACCCCTGTGTTTGCAGCTTCTCCAGCTGGCCATGAGATACGGAACACCTCTCCCACTCGCCTTTCTCTGGGCCGGAACGGGAGGAGGAGCGGGGGATGCTAGCCATGTTGGAATGGTCTTTCCTAGAAATCTCTGAGTATTTATCTCCGCATGGTGCCGAATGGGTCTGAGATCCAATCCCTTTAAATAAACGCTCTTCCTTGCATGGCCGGGGTATTATTTGCAAAAAATACCCCGACAGTCCGCATTTGCCCGACGCGTGGAAGCTGAAGACATAAATGCATAGAAGCCGAGGGGTGTGGCATTGAATTACAAGACGAATACATTAATTGGAAGTCGTCAGGGGAGGAACCCGCCTTGCAATGCCAAAGATAATCTGTGTGCCGAACACCTCGTCATTGAAGCCTGGTTCGGGGGCTACTAAGGGAGTCCTGGACTAAGGGGTCCTCGGGCGTCCGGCCTGTTAGCCATGGGCCAGACTGATGGGCTGTGAAGACATGAGGACCGAAGACTGCACCCGTGTCCGGATGGGACTCTCCTTGGCTTGGAAGGCAAGCTTGGCGACCGAATATGTAGATTCCTTTCTTTGTAACCAACCTTGTGTAAAACTAGATCTCCCCAGTGTCTATATAAGCCGGAGGACTTAGTCCGGAAAGGGGGATACTCATTACCATAGTCATACATGCCAGACTTCTCGGGTTTAGCCATTACGATCTCGTGGTAGAACAACTCTTGTAATACTCATTGATATGTCTCCGTCATATCGATAATTTTTGATTGTTCCATTCCAATATTCTACAATCTTCATATGCTTTTGGCAACTTTTTATACTATTTTTGGGACTAACATATTGATCCAGTGCCCAGTGCTAGTTCCTGTTTGTTGCATTTTTATGTTTCACAAAATATCCATATCAAACGGAATCCAAATGGGATAAAAACGGACGGAGCTTATTTTTGGAATATTTGGAAAATTCCAGAAGAAAAATCCACGCGAGACGGTGCTCGAGGTGGCCATGAGGCAGGGGGGAGCCCCTGCACCCCTGGGCGCACCCCTGACACTCGTGGGCCACCCGTAAGGCGGTTGATGCCCTTCTTCAGCTGCAAGAAAGCTAATTTTTGGTAAAAAAATCACGGCGAAGGTTTCAGTCCAATCGGAGTTACGGATCTCCATATATACACGAAACGGTGAAAGGGCAGCAGACCAGGGCACAGAAACAGAGAGAGACAGAGAGAGAGAGATCCAATCTCGGAGGGGCTCTCGCCCCTCCCACGCCATGGAGACCATGGACTAGAGGGGAAACCCTTCTCCCATCTAGGGAGAAGGTCAAGGAAGAAGAAGAATGAGGGGGGCTCTCTCCCCGTCGCTTCCGGTGGCGCCGGAACACCGCCGGGGGCCATCATCATCACCGCAATCTTCACCAATATCTCTGCCATCTTCACCAACATCTCCATCACCTTTCCCCTTCTATCTATAGCGGTCCACTCTCCCGCAACCCGTTGTACCCTCTACTTGAACATGGTGCTTTATGCTTCATATTATTATCAAATGATGTGTTGCCATCCTATGATGTCTGAGTAGATATTCGTTGTCCTATCGGTGGTTGATGAATTGCTATGATTGATTTAATTTTCTTGTGGTTATGTTGCTGTCCTTTGGTGCCCATCATATGAGCGCGTGCGTGGATCACACCGTAGGGTTAGTTGTATGTTGATAGGACTATGTATTGGAGGGCAAGAGTGACAGAAGCTTCAACCTAGCATAAAAGTTGATGCATACGGGATTAAAGGGGGATCAATATAACTTAATGCTATGGTTGGGTTTTACCTTAATGAACGTTAGTAGTTGTGGATGCTTGCTAATAGTTCCAATATAAGTGCATAGGATTCCAAGTCAGGGATGACATGCTAGCAGTGGCCTCTCCCACATAAAACTTGCTATCGGTCTAGTAAAGTTGTCAATTGCTTGGGGACAATTTCGCAACTCCTACCACCACTTTTCCACACTCGCTACATTTACTTTATTGTGTCTTTATCTAAACAGCCCCTAGTTTTTATTCTCGTCCTCTTTATATTCTTGCAAACCTATCCGAAAGCACCTACAAAGTACTTCTAGTTTCATACCTGTTCTAGGTAAAGTGAACGCTAAGCATGCGTAGAGTTGTATCGGTGGTCGATATAACTTGAGGGAATATTTATTCTACCTTTAGCTCCTCGTTGGGTTCGACACTCTTACTTATCGAAAACTGTTGCGATCCCCTATACTTGTGGGTTATCAAGACCTTTTTCCGGCGCCGTTTCCAGGGAGCAATAGCGTGGGGGTGAATATTCTCGTGTGTGCTTGTTTGCTTTATCACTAAGTAATTTTTATTTGCTATTCTTAGTTGTTCTCTATCTTTATTTATGGATATGGAACACGAAATACCAAAAAAAATTAGGTATACTTGCTACTCATGGAGATGAGGAACCTTTTAAAACCCTCGATGCTCAATATGTGAAAAATATTATGTACCACTTTGATAATCCTGAGAAAACCTCATTAAATTTGGTATTGGGAGTAACGTTGGATCAACATGAATACTTTAGGGATTATCGCTTGACACAAAAGGGAAACTATTATGGGATTAAATTTATATATTGAAGTGGTATGCTCGGCAAGTATGCTTTAGTTATGATTATACTTGTTGCTCTAGGATGAAGGCTCCACACCTTCCCTTTTCATGCAAATTTAATGATAATAAAACCTTAGCTTCTTATTCTAATGGTATATATGATTACTATGATGTGGAACAAATAGAAGAATTTGTTGCTTTTATGGGTGCTTATGAAATTGAATCTCTGTTTAAAGAGTTTGAAGATTTTGATGATGCGGTTTATAGATATGAAAATTTAGCTATCCTCAAATATTGCTATGAGAATTATGAATACAATTCCGAAATTAATGCACTTATTGAGAAAGTCTCCGCTGTCCAAGAAGAGACTAATATTTTGCAGGAATCTATGGAAGAAGAAGTTGATGAAACTGTGAGCTCATTGGATGAAAAAGATGAGGAGGAGAGCGAAGAACAAAAGGAGGAAGAGCGGATTGATCACCTGTGCCCACCTTCTAATGATAGTAGCTCTTCAACTCATACATTGTTTAATTACCCTTCATGCTTACAGAAGGATGATTGTTATGATGACTGTTATGATCCCTTTTATTATTTTGAGATATCCCTTTTTGATGATGCTTGCTATGCTTGTGGCCAAGATGCCAATATGAATTATGCTTATGGAGATGAACTTGCTATAGTTCCTTATGTTAAACATGAAATTGTTGCTATTGCACCCACACATGATAGTCCTATTATCTTTTTGAATTCTCTCGATTATACTATATCGGAGAAGTTTTCCCTTATTAAGGATTATATTGACGGGTTGCCTTTTACTGTTGCACATGATGATTTTGATAGATATAATATGCATGTGCTTGCTGCTCCTACTTGCAATTATTATGAGAGAGGAACTATATCTCCACCTCTCTATGTTTCCCACATGATAAAATTGCAAGAAACTGGTTATACTATGCATTGGCCTATACTATGTGTGCATGAATTGTTCTTTTATGACATGCCGATGCATAGGAAGAGAGTTAGACTTCGTCATTACATGATACATGTTGCTTTGTGCTCACTACTAAATTACAAATCATTGCTAATAAAAATTGGCTTTGATATACCTTGGGATCCGGGTGGATCCATTACTTGAGCACTATATGCCTAGCTTAATGGCTTTAAAGAAAGCGCTGCCAGGGAGACAACCCGGAAGTTTTAGAGAGTCATTTATTTCTGTTGTGTGCTTTCATAAAGTTTAAAAACAAAAAAATAAAAATAAAGATGGGAACCCAAAACTTTTCAAAAAGAAAAGTTAAAGTGAGAGAGACGAGCATTGTGAAAGTGGGGGACGTCCTTGAACTTTGTTCATGCCCATGGGAACTTTGTTAATCTTAATTACAGAAACTTTTCAATAAAAATAATTATCCCCGTGTACAATTCCATTGTATTATAAAAATAATGTGCTATGGTTTGCCTTTAGGATGTTTACAATGCTTGTTGGTTTGTGCGGTGCAGGACAGAAACTTTGGCTGTAGTGCGCGAATTTTAGTTTTTTATTGGAATGTAAATTCTGATTCTTTTTGCACTGACTTTCTATACAATTTTTTTTATTTTTCCTAATTTTGGCAAAACTTTGCAAGTATCAGAAGTATGGTGAATGTTCAGATTATTATAGACTGTTCTGTTTTAGACAGATTCTGTTTTTGATGCATAGTTTGCTTGTTTTGATGAAACTATCAATTTATATCAGTGAATTAAGCCATGAAAAAGCTATACTACAGTAGACACAATGCCAAAACAAAATATGAATTGGTTTGCAATAGTACTTAGAGTAGTGATTTGCTTTATTATACTAACGGATCTTACCGAGTTTTCTATTGAAGTTTTGTGTGGATGAAGTGTTTGATGATCGAGGAGGTCTCGATGCGAGAAGAAGGAAGAGAGGCCAGAGCTCAAGCTTGGGGATGCCCAAGGCACCCCAAGTAAATATTCAAGGATACTCAAGCGTCTAAGCTTGGGGATGCCCCAGAAGGCATCCCCTCTTTCTTCAACAAGTATCGGTATGTTTTCGTATTCGTTTCGTTCATGCGATATGTGCAAATCTTGGAGCGTCTTTTGCATTTAGTTTTCACTTTTTTTATGCACCATGCTGGTATGAGATAGTCCTTGGTTTATTTATAGAATGCTCTTTGCACTTCACTTATATATTCTGAGTATGGCTTTATAGAATGCTTCATGTGCTTCACTTATATCATTTGAAGTTTGGATTGCCTGTTTCTCTTTACATAGACAACCGCCATTTGTAGAATGCTCTTTTGCTTCACTTATAATTGTTAGAGCGTGGGCATATCTTTTGTAGAAAGAATTAAACTCTCTTTCTTCATTTATATCTATTTAGAGAGATGACAGGAACTGGTCATTCACATGGTTAGTCATAAAATCCAACATAAACTTGTAGATCACTGAATATGATATGTTTGATTCCTTGCAATAGTTTTGCGATATAAAGATGGTGATATTAGAGTCATGCTAGTGGGTGGTTGTGGATTGTAGAAATACTTCTGTTGAGGTTTGTGATTCCCATAGCATGCATGTATGGTGAACCGTTATGTAACGAAGTCGGAGCATGATTTATTTATTGTTTGTCTTCCTTATGAGTGGCGGTCAAGGACGAGCGATGGTCTTTTCCGACCAATCTATCCCCCTAGGAGCATGCGCGTAGTACTTTGTTTCGATGACTAATAGATTTTTGCAATAAGTATGTGAGTTCTTTATGACTAATGTTGAGTCCATGGATTATACGCACTCTCACCCTTCCATCATTGCTAGCCTCTTGATGCCGTGCATTGCCCTTTCTCACCTCGAGAGTTGGTGCAAACTTCGCCGGTGCATCCAAACCCCGTGATACGATACTCTCTATCACACATAAGCCTCATTATATCTTCCTCAAAACAGCCACCATACCTACCTATTATGGCATTTCCATAGCCATTCCGAGATATATTGCCATGCAACTTCCATCATCATCATATACATGACTTGAGCTTTTATTGTCATATTGCTTTGCATGATCGTAAGATAGCTAGCATGATGTTTTCATGGCTTGTCCATTTTTTGATGTCATTGCTACGCTAGATCATTGCACATCCCGGTACACCGCCGGAGGCATTCATATAGAGTCATATCTTTGTTCTACTATCGAGTTGTAATATTGAGTTGTAAGTAAATAAAAGTGTGATGATCATCATTATTAGAGCGTTGCCCGAGTGAGGAAAGGATGATGGGGACTATGATTCCCCCACAAGTCGGGATGAGACTTCGGACTTTACAAAAAATAAAAGAGGCCAAAGAAGCCCAAATAAAAAAAGATGCCAAAGAAGCCCACCAAAAAATAAAAAAATATAAAAAAGGGAGAAAATAAAAAATTGAGAGAAAAACAGAGAAGTGGCAATGTTACTATCCTTTTACCACACGTGTGCTTCAGAGTAGCACCATGTTCTTCATATGGAGAGTCTCTTGAGTTATCACTTTCATATACTAGTGGGCATTTTTCATTATAGAACTTGGCTTGTATATTACGATGATGGGCTTCCTCAAATGCCCGAGATCTTCATGAGCAAGCAAGTTGGATGCACACCCACTTAGTTTCCAGTTTGAGCTTTCATACACTTATAGCTCTTAGTGCATCCGTTGCATGGCAATCCCTACTCCTCACATTGATATCTATTGATGGGCATCTCCATAGCCCTTTGATACACCTAGTTGATGTGAGACTATCTTCTCCTTTTTGTCTTCTCCACACAACCTCCACCATCATATTCTATTCCACCTATAGTGCTATGTCCATGGCTCACGCTCATGTGTTGCGTGAAAGTTGAAAAGGTTTGAGAACGTCAAAAGTACAAAACAATTGCTTGGCTTGTCATCGGGGTTGTGCATGATGTGAAAATTTTGTGTGGTGAAGATGGAGCATAGCCAGACTATATGATATTGTAGGGATAACTTTCTTTGGCCATGTTATTTTGAAAAGACATTATTGCTTTATTAGTAGGCTTGAAGTATTATAGTTTTTATGTCAAATGATAGACTATTGCTTTGAATCACTCGTGTCTTAATATTCATGCCATGATTAGACATATGATCAAGATTATGCTAGGCAGCATTCCATATCAAAAATTATCTTATTTATCATTTACCTGCTCGAGGACGAGCAGGAATTAAGCTTGGGGATGCTGATACGTCTCCGTCGTATCTATAATTTTTGATTGTTCCATGCCAATATTATACAACCTTCATATACTTTTGGCAACTTTTTATACTATTTTTGGGCCTAACATATTGATCCAGTGCCCAGTGCCAGTTCCTGTTTGTTTTATGTTTTATGTTTCACAGAATATCCATATCAAACAGAATCCAAATGGGATAAAAACGGACGGAGCTTATTTTTGGAATATTTGGAAAATTCTGGAAGAAAAATCCACGCGAGACGGTGCCCGAGGTGGCCACGAGGCAGGGGGCTGCCCCTGCCCCCCTGGGCGCGCACCTGACCCTCATGGGCCACCCGTAAGGCGGTTGATGCCCTTCTTTGGCCGCAAGAAAGCTAATTTTTGGTAAAAAATCACGGCGAAGGTTTCAGTCCAATCAGGTTTATGGATCTCCATATATACACGAAACGGTGAAAGGGTAGTAGACTAGGGTGCAGAAACAGAGAGAGACAGATCCAATTTCGGAAGGGCTCTCGCCCCTCCCACGCCATGGAGACCATGGACCAGAGGGGAAACCCTTCTCCCATCTTGGGAGAAGGTCAAGGAAGAAGAAGAAGGAGGGGGGCTCTCTCCCCCTCGCTTCCGGTGGCGCCGGAACACCGCCGGGGGCCATCATCATCACCGCGATCTTCACCAACACCTCTGCCATCTTCACCAACATCTCCATCACCTTCCCCCTTCTATCTATAGTGGTCCACTCTCCCGCAACCCGTTCTACCCTCTACTTGAACATGGTGCTTTATGCTTCATATTATTATCCAATGATGTGTTGCCATCCTATGATGTCTGAGTAGATATTCGTTGTCCTATTGGTGGTTGATGAATTGCTATGATTGATTTAATTTGCTTGTGGTTATGTTGATATTCTTTGGTGCCCATCAAATGAGCGCGCGCGTGGATCACACCATAGGGTTAGTTGTATGTTGATAGGACTATGTATTGGAGGGCAAGAGTGACAGAAGCTTCAACCTAGCATAAAAATTGATGCATATGGGATTGAAGGGGGATCAATATAACTTAATGCTATGGTTGGGTTTTACCTTAATGAACGTTAGTAGTTGCGGATGCTTGCTAATAGTTCCAATCATAAGTGCATAGAATTCCAAGTCAGGGATGACATGCTAGTAGTGGCCTCTCCCACATAAAACCTGCTATCGGTCTAGTAAAGTAGTCAATTGCTTAGGGACAATTTCGCAACTCCTACCACCACTTTTCCACACTCTCTACATTGACTTTATTGTGTCTTTATCTAAACAGCCCCTAGTTTTTATTCTTGTCAGCTTTATATTCTTGCAAACCTATCTGAAAACACCTACAAAGTACTTCTAGTTTCATAATTGTTCTAGGTAAAGCGAACGCTAAGCGTGCGTAGAGTTGTATCGGTGGTCGATAGAACTTGAGGGAATATTTATTCTACCTTTAGCTCCTCGTTGGGTTCAACACTCTTACGTATCGAAAACTGTTGCGATCCCCTATACTTGTGGGTTATCACTCATATTCATCAAGATCAATCAAGCAGGAAGTAGGGTATTACCTCCATGGAGAGGGCCCGAACCTGGGTAAACATCGTGTTCCCTGTCTCCTGTTTCCAACGACCTTAGATGCACAGTTCGGGACCCCCTACCCAAGATCCACCGGTTTTGACACCGACAGTAGGAAACACGTGTTTTCTCACTGTTGGGACAGATGTCATCCACTCATTGGACAGGAGGTGCCTATGATACATCGACACGTGGCACGGCCCAACAGATGCCCATTCCGGTGAAAAGGCTGGCCCAACTAAAGGCCCACTATGTTTTTTCAGACACTAGTGGGCTGGCCCGTTAACAGCCTGCCATGTTTTGGGCCAAATTGAGGCCCATAGTAGATCAGGCCCGTTCACATCCTGCCATTTTTTAGGCCAAATTACGGCCCATATCGGATCACGCCCGTTAACAGGCCACTATTCATTTGGGCCCATTCTAAGACAGGTTTGTATTTCAGCCTGTTAAATGCCCGTTAACCAGTTCGGTCCGATAATAGTTTCGGGCTGTTAGCGGCCCGTGGTGCATCTGGGACGTTGTCGGCCCGGTTTATCTTTGGGCCCTTTGACGGCAATGTAGTAACTGGGCTATTTCTAGTCCGAAGTAACTTTAGGCCTCTTAACGGCCCGTAGTCTTCGTGGATACATTTCAGCCCAACAGGCCTATCAGCCTGTTAATGGCCTGAGGGAGTCCTGGATTAGGGGGTGTCCGGATAGCCGGACTACCATCATCAGCCGAACTATCACCTGCAGGACTATCATCATCGACCGGACTCCAAGACTATGAAGATACAAGATTGAAGACTTCTCCCCGTGTCCGGATGGGACTTTCCTTGGCGTGGAAGGCAAGCTTGGCGATACGGATATGTAGATCTCCTACCATTGTAACCGACTCTATGTAACCCTAGCCCTCTCCGGTGTCTATATAAACCGGATGGCTCTAGTCCGTAGGAATGGAAGAACAACAACCCTTACAATCATACCATAGGCTAGCTTCTAGGGTTTAGCCTCCTTGATCTCGTGGTAGATCCACTCTTGTAAACATCCACAATATCAATATCAATCAAGCAGGGGCGTAGGGTTTTACCTCCATCAAGAGGGCCCGAACACAGGTAAACATCGTGTCCCTTGTCTCCTGTTACCATCCGCCTAGACGCACAGTTCGGGACCCCCTACCGAGATCCGCGGTTTGACACCGACATTGGTGCTTTCATTGAGAGTTCCTCTGTGTCATCACCGATAGGCTTGATGGCCTCTTCAATCGACAATGACGCAGTCTGGGTGAGACTTTTCTCCCGGACAGATCTTCGATTCGGCGGCTTCGCTCAAGGGCCAACTCACTTGGCCATCTGGAGCAGATCGAAGCTCGCCCGGCCGTCGTGTCAGGTTTGAAACCTAAACTTCACGGCCGATATCCGGGGACTTGATCTTGATGGATCTGAGCCACACCCGGCGTGCAGCGCTGTCACGATGGGCATGACCTAACTCGCGGCGGACAACACCTTGGAGGCAGCACGGATCGCTCCGACTCATAGTCCGGAGCCGATCGCTCGGATAGAGGGCGGAGGGCTGGACACCGCCGAGAGATGCAACTCCTCGGCGATGGAGCGAACACTTACCTTGTCCCGCATAAAGCTCATGACTCGAGGTGCGGGACTCTCGCCGGACTCAACCTCCTGCGCCCCTGCGGTCGAATCCGATTGGCGCCGATCATGGAATTCACCGCTGCGGACATCTTTCAAGACTTTCGCCCTTGGCGATATCATAAATTCATCAAGCATCTCTCGCTATCCGGAGCCCCTGGCGAAGCTACGGCCAGGGCGGTTGGGACGCGGACGACGAAGAAATTGAGCCCACCCCACCACCCACTTCGTAGCCACCGTCGACGATTTAACGGACGTATTCGACTACGACTCAAGACATCGACGGTATGGACGACGATGCCGGAGACTACCAAGAACCAGTGCCTATAGGATACTGGAAGACTACCTCGTCATACGACATATACATGGTGGACACCCCAAAAGATGAGGACGGCGAAGAAGCAGCGGAGGCCGATTCCTTAAAGAAACAGCCCAAGCGCCAACGTCAGCGGCGCCGCTCTAAATCCCGCCACGGCAAGAATGGAGACTCCGGCACAGGAGACAATAACACCCCAGAAAGTGCCGAAGACAACTCCCTCCAGCACGATCCAGCGCAGGAGGAGGCAGAAGCAAGCCCTCACGAGAGGGCGGCAGACGAAGAAGTCGAGGATGAAAATTACTTACCTCCCTCCGGAGACGAGGCAAGCCTCGGCGACGACGAATTCGTTGTGCCTGAGGATCCCGTCGAACAAGAGCGTTTCAGAAGCAGGTTAATGGCCACGACAAACAGCCTAAAGAAAAAACAACAACAACTTCAAGCTGATCAAGACCTACTGGCCCACAGATGGACCGAGGTCCTCGCGGCCGAAGAGTATGAACTCGAACGCCCCTCCAAAAATTACCCAAAACGCAAGTTGCTCCCCCGATTAGAGGAGGAAGCATCACCAGCGCACAATACGGCAGACCGACCACCTCGTGGCCGCGATAGAGAGGCGTGCAAGCCCTCCACCAAAACCGTACCCCGGCATCGCTCAAAAAGCATGAAGCCACGGGGGAACGCACCGGGCTTGCGAGATATATTGGAGGATAAGGCAAGACAATCCAGATCTATCTATGGATCACGTGGGCGCCCCACGACCCACGACAAATACCGTCGCGCCGGATACAACTACTCCGGCCGGGCCGAACACAGCAGACAACGCTCTCTCGAGCTACGTCGCGATATTTCTCAATATAGAGGCGCCGCACACCCACTGTGCTTCACTGACGAAGTAATGGATCATCAAATTCCTGAAGGGTTTAAACCCGTTAATATCGAATCCTACGATGGCACAACAGACCCCGCGGTTTGGATTGAGGATTATCTCCTCCATATACATATGGCCCGGGCGGCGGCATCTTCACGCCATCAAATATCTCCCTCAAGCTTAATGGACCAGCTCGGCATTGGCTTAACAGCCTGCCCGCAGAGTCAATTGGATCTTTGGGAAGACACGGAAGCTGCATTCCTCGACAACTTCCGGGGCACATATGTGCGACCACCGTGCGCAGATGACCTAAGCCACATAATCCAGCAGCCGATTTAATCGGCCGTGCAATTCTCGACACGGTTCTTAACAAAGAAAAATCAAATCATCGACCGTCCGGATGCAGAGGCCCTCGCTGCCTTCAAACATAACATCCGCGACGAGTGGCTGGCCCGACACCTAGGGCAGAGAAGCGAAATCCATGGCAGCCCTCACATCACTCATGACCCGCTTACAGGCGGGAGAGGATAGTTGGCTAGCTCGCAGCAACAACCTCAAAGAAAACGCTGGCAGTCCGGATACCAAGGACCGCAATGGCAGGTTGCGTCGAAACAAAAACAAACGCCGCGTGCGGCGACAAAGAATGAGGATACGGCAGTCAACGCGGATTCCGAGGCTCAAGCCCGGTCAGCGGAAGAAGCCATTCAAAAGAACCACTCGGGCCCGTCCCAATTTGGACCGAATACTCGACCGCTCTGTCAAATACATGGAACCCCGAAAAGCCAGCTAACCACACCAACAGAGATTGTTGGGTATTCAAGCAGGCAAAATTAATCGCCAAAACAGTGACAAGGGGCTACAAAGCGATGACGAGGAAGAGACCCGGCCGCCCGAACAACAGAGGACAAAAGGTATTCCCCCTCAAGTTCGGACGGTAAACATGATATACGCAGCGATATTCCCAAGAGGGAGCGGAAGCGTGCACTAAAGGGCGTATCTGCGATGGAGCCTGTCGCCCCAAAATTCAACCCATGGTCCTCTTGCCCGATCACTTTCGATCGAAGAGACCATCCGACCAATATCCGCCATGGCGGATTCGCGCATTGGTTTTAGACCCAATCTTGATGGATTTCACCTCACGAGTCCTGATGGACGGCGGCAGAGCTGAACCTGCTTTATCGGGATAAGGTCGCAAGATGGGCATAGACCCTTCAAGGATTAAACCTACAAAGACAACCTTTAAAGGCGTCATACCGGTGTCGAGGCCAGTTATACTGGCTCGATTACATCGAAGTGGTCTTGGATCCCGGATAATTTCCGAGCGAGGAGTTAATCTTCGACATAGTCCCGTTCGCGGCGGCTATCACGCTCGCTTTCGGACGAACGCGTTCGCAAAATTCAGCGCGTGCCGCATTATGCATACCTTAAGCTCAAGATGCCAGCCCTCGTGGAGTCATCACGGTCAATGGAAACACGGAACGCCCCTCCGAGCGGAGGAACATACAGCGGCTCTCGCGGCGAAATCTGAGCAGCCTTTTAAGGCAATTTTGAGTCCGCCGTTAAGCGACCGGACACGCCAAACGCGCCGAGCAACATCAACCAAGACCACAGCACGTTCCGAGCATCGCAGTAGCAATGCGGCCTCAACCCCAGCCCTCGCAAAATTGTAAGTCAAACTCTCCGCAGTACATAATCGCTTTGGATATACCATGGGCATAGGGGAAAGGCACAACCACAACAGACCAGTGCGGTTCGACCACACCAGGGCTCCCAAGTGTGTCGCTCTTTTTCTTTTATTTCTTTCTTTTTATACAGAACTCAGTCCGTGGCGAACCTGCCGAACTCATGATGCAACAACCAGGGAAGGACAAAGGCGCGGCGAACACTCGGTGGTCTCCATCACGAGCATTAAATTTGTTAAATACAACATTCCGCTGCCTACCCTCGAGGGATCGCCTTTAATTCGTCCAATCCCTTGCTTTCCGCACTATTTGTATCATTCCGCACTGATAGCATATCTTCTCGAATAAAATGCAACACCTTTTTGCCTATAATTGCATTACTTTATATATATATATATATGTTCATTTACGACATGTTGCACCCGTACATCTTGGTACGACCACATACACCAGGGGCTTATGTTCTCCGCATTATGGGGTGATAAAAGTCCGCACACTTTCACAAGTGCGGCACCCCGAACTTATAGCATTATATGAATCGGCTCCGAATCATGTCTTGGGTCAATAGTTGGGTTTTCTCGGCTCCCATGTTTGGCACCTTACGTTCCGTTCTATCGGGTAAGGTAGCACTGGGAGAACCACTGCGATTGCGCCCGGTTGAGCCGGGTTAACGCCTCGATGAGAAAGCTAAAACTGACTCGTCATGATAAGGCGAGAGACTGGTCGCTGTTCGAGAGGTCCTTTCGGTCCTTAAAGACCTACGCCGCTTGAGCGAAGTTCGGATTATGTCCGACGAAGGCGTGGATAGCGCCCCAATTCGGTCCTCCGAATACTAGGGGCTTCACCAAATTTAAAATTATAGAATTCTATGGCTAAGTGAGAGTGTTCAAGCAATATAAGTCCGTTTGCCTTGTTCGTTGTGTTGGCGCCTCCTAGATGGACCCAAAATGGGAACAAGAGTGCTCAAGTTTATCCCAACACCCCAGACTGTGGCATGGGGGCTGAAGCCGACGACTTGCCATCTCTCGATTTAATAAACGGCCGCATGAAGGTAATATTTTAAATTAACAAGCGTTTCTTAGCGCATATGAACAAAGTTTTCAGCGCATAGGATAACACATTGCGAATTTACTCAATAATTACATCCCTGGGGTATTCATCCGCAATCTTGCGGGCGCCCTTCAGGACAGTCTTATAGTACATCTCGGGCGTACGATATTCCTTGCCCGCTGGTGGCGCGTCAGTGATTAGCTTCTCCGCATCTAGCTTGCCCCAATGCACCTTTGCGCGGGCAAGGGCCCGACGAGCACCTTCAATACAGGCGGAGCGCTTGATAACCTCCACCCAGGGGCACGCATCCACCAGCCGTCGCACAAGGCCGGTAGCTCCTGTGCATGGCCTCTCCGTGCCACAGCCGGACTATGAGGCCCTTCATGGCCTGCCGGCCACCTTGTGGCTCGACCAGCTGCTTCACTGGTCGCTAGGGGCACCGGATGGCGGCCTCGAAGATCTTGAGACCGAAGACCTTCTCCGTTGAGCTCCCTCCTCGGCTCGGTAGAATGCGGCAGCATCGACACGCTGCTGAGGCAGATCTGCAAACGCCTCGAGAGCTCCGAATTCGGTAAGTAACACGTAATTTACATTCACATGCTTGCTTTGCATGAAAAATGCCTTACCCGCCGCTATCTTCCTCATCAACTCAATCTCTGAAGGGACTTGTGGGCCTCGGCCTTGGCGGTTTTGGCACTTTCGAGCCGAGGCAAGCTCGGACTCTCGAGTCTTTGAGTCACGCTCCAAACTCTCATGCTTTTCCATAAGAGCACGGAGCTCTTGCTGAACCACCGCCACCCGCCTCCTGCTTTTCTCGCTCTACCTGCCCGTGGCACGCAATGCGTTCGGCTGCGGACACGGCCTCCTTCTGTGGTCGCCACCTCGTTCGTGCCCCTGCAGTACCCATGTTATCCTTGTTATTTTTTGCAACCTAAATCCTTTTACAGAAGGTACAAGTTCAAAGTGGTGTTACTCACCTTCTTTGTCCTGGAGCTGCTTCACAGCACGGCCGAGCTCTTGCTCGGACCGCCGAGCTCTGCTTCAAAGAACCGACCTCCATGATCGGTCGGCAGAGGTCAGCAGCAGCAGCCTGCAACCCATATTGACATAATTTTTAGCAACCTCACATATCTTTTTACAGATCCTCATCCGGCTTTTCTTGCGAACACCAAACCGAGCATCAGGGGCTACTGTCTATGCGGTATTACATTGCATATTTTTAACTTCTTACCTCAAAGCCTGATAGAAGGCTACTGCAGGCTTCGGTCAGCCCGCTCTTGGTGAGCTGCACCTTCTGAATCACCGCACTCATAATAGTGCGGTGTTCTTCCTCGATGGAAGCGCTCTGCAGCGCCTCCAACAAATTGCCCGGCGCCTCCGGTTGGACGGAAGCCGCCGGCGTCACGGTCTTTCCCTTCGTTCGAAGGGGCCGCCGGCCGGACTCTGAACCACTGCGGGTTCTGATTTGGAGTCCGGCGCAAAGTCCGGGAGGACGCCTTGTGGCGCCTCCGGAGCCTCCCCCTGATGAGTCCCTTCTTGGGATCCCACCTCGGCGTCCTCGGTGTCGCGAGGGGTGGAGGCGGTTGGGATGGAGTCTACATCCGACGGAGCCAACGACCCGCTCGAAGAAGCGGGGAGATCATCACTGGCCGGACTACAGGCATCATGCGGCATTAGAATGACACTATGTGACGCAGAAAAAGAAATTATAAATCATTCAGGAATCCGGATACTTACGATCTCGCCGGAGGCCTGGCCCTTGAAGGCCATTCTTCCTCGCCAACGTTGATGTTGGCGGAGCTATCCGGGAATAGTCCTTCCCTCTTGACCCTCGGCCTCCCCTGTTGGGGAAGCCTTCCTCTTCCTCTCTCCTCCTCTGGGAGAGAGTCCTCTTTATCCTCCTCGCTTTTGGAGGAGTCCGCCCGAGTCGTCGGACACCTGAAAAGGGAAGTCTTCGAGCACCCGTGGCCTCCTTCTTGGCATTCTTCTCCGCACCACGTGCGGTGCCGAACCAGCAGCCCGCTAGACGGGCGTCTCATGGATTTTTGGCATAGGAGCCAGCGGTAATCTGCTCCACCTTCCTCATCCAGTCCTGTCAAAGGAGAAGGGGAAATTAAAACCCACATAGAGTCAAACTATGAGAAACAAGTCTCCCGTAAAGGGGTAGAATCACTTACCTCGTCGGCCTGGCGCTGCGAGTGAAATCCGCGATCTTCAGTCGCGGATGCGGGGGCTTCGGCGCCCTTGAACAACACCCTCCAGGCGCCTTCGTACGTCGTGTCTAAGAGCCCGTTCAGCACCTGGTGCTGTTCCAGATTGAACTCCCACAGATTGAATGCCCACTCTTGGCATGGGAGAATCCGGCGGACGAGCATGACTTGGACCACGTTAACCAGCCCGAGCTTCTTCACCAGCTTCGGATGCGTGGCTTGGAGTCCGTCGGCTCCTTGAACTACCCCACAAAGAAGCCCTTCTCTTTCCGGAGGTGAGCTGTGGGGGATACCAGATCTAAACTCGGGGCCGCCGCCCATGTAGGGTCACGCTGCTCGGTGATATAGAACCACCCGATTACCACCCTTGACGGATTCCATGAAGGCCCCTTCGAACCAAAGGACATTGGGCATCTTGCCCAACATGGCGCCTCTGCACTCCGCTTGACATTGAAGGTCTTGAGCCACAAGCCGAAGTGGGGCTGGATGCAGAGGAAGGCCTCGCACACCCACGATAAACGCCGAGATGTTGAGGATGAAGTTCGGCGCGGATCAGGGAAATCCAGCCGTAGTAGAACATGAGCCCCTGGACGAAGGGGTGAAGTGGAAAGCCCAGTCCAGCGGAGGAAGTGGGAAGAAAGACGACCCTCTCATGGGGCCTGGGGTGGGGATGAGCTGCCCCTCGTCGGCAGCCGGTGCGCGATGTCGCGGAGAGGTATCCGCGCCGCGCGCGTTTGGCGATGTGCTCCTCCTTAACGGTGGAGGCCAACCATTTACCTCCCGCCTGGACATGGTCGGAGAAGGTTGAGACGAGATGCGCAAACTTGGGCGCCTGGAGCTCGAGTCTTGGAGATGGATAAGCAAAGGAGGAAGAAGGCGAGGTGAGAAGGTAAATCCTTATCCCTTATATGGGCGGGCGAAGTCTCACGTCCCCCACCGGCCTGTAAAACTCGCTTATCCCCAAGCGTCACCATCAATGGCGCGTTGGGTTACCCACGTCCGTATTGATGAGAATCCCGGATTAAGGGGAAACAATATCTCTGCTTCGACAAGACATGCCAAGGAAACCGCTTAGCTAAATGCGCCGAGGTGGTAGAGTAAAAACAATTCAAGTAATGGCTTGGTAGTGGTGTGACGTCATGCCACAAAAACGCCAAGAGATTGAACTTGTGTATATATTATTATTCTCTCTACGGTGGAATGTGGAATTTATTTTGCGAGCCGGACACTATCCCGTGTTCACAATCTTCTATCATTCGGAGGAGGAACCCGCCTTGCAATGCCAAGCAATATACGCGCGGACTTATCGTCATTGAAGCCTGGTTCAGGGCTACCGAGGAGTCCTGGATTAGGGGTGTCCGGATAGCGGACTACCATCATCACCGAACTATCACCGCGGACTATCATCATCGACGGACTCCAAGACTATGAAGATACAAGATTGAAGACTTCTCCCGTGTCCGGATGGGACTTTCCTTGGCATGGAAGGCAAGCTTGGCCATACGGATATGTAGATCTCCTACCATTGTAACCGACTCTATGTAACCCTAGCCCTCTCCGTGTCTATATAAACCGGATGGCTCTAGTCCGTAGGACAGAAGAACAACAACCCTTACAATCATACCATAGGCTAGCTTCTAGGGTTTAGCCTCCTTGATCTCGTGGTAGATCCACTCTTGTAAACATCCACAATATCAATATCAATCAAGCAGACGTAGGGTTTTACCTCCATCAAGAGGGCCCAACACAGGTAAACATCGTGTCCCTTGTCTCCTGTTACCATCCGCCTAGACGCACAGTTCGGGACCCCCTACCCGAGATCCGCCGGTTTTGACACCGACATGGCCCGTGGAACAGTTGTGCCTAATTATAGCCCGCATTGAATCAGGCCTGCTTATAGCCCATCTGGTAATGGCCCGTGACACTTTTGGGCCTATGGCCCGCGTGGATACTGGCCTGCTTAAAGCCCATAATTTTATTGGGCCAAACTAGCCCGAGATATATTTTGGCTTGTTAACTGTTCGTCCTATTTGGGCCAAACATGGGCCTTAGGCAGTTTCGGCCTGTATTGGCCCATTTATTTTTCGGCCCAACCCTGGCCCAATCTAGGTTTTAGCCTGTTAAAAGCCCATTGTATTCTCTGGCCCAGCTGGCTAGAACTTTACTCGGCCTGTTAAAGGCGGGAAACTACTATAGGTTTAGACCTGTTAATGACCCAAGATGATTATAGGTCCATGTTTTGGCCCATATGAGTAACGGGTCGGCCTGAAGACCGACAACACTGCGATCGACTGAACCTTCCGGCCCATATTACAGCATACCAACCAAAGAATATACCTAGACTATATAATAAAGAAATTACGGCATATTACATCCACTGGGAATCAAAGTTCGCTACCGGTGATTATAAAGCACAACGTGACCGCATATTACATACACTGGGCATCAAAGGTTGCCACCAGTGCATATAAACGCGTCGATAAAAGAATATACAAAACTGAGAGCACTTCAGAAGGCACTAGGCCTGGCTAGGACAGGCCCCGCAAGCAGCCGAACAAGCTGATGAGACCTCAGTTGTGTCAATGATAGATGCTCCATCCCTAGCTGTATGGCACGATAGTGCGCATGGCAGTCCTCAGACATCTTCTTTGCATCTTTGACTTCAAGTCAGAGCTGAGCTGAAGCAAGCCTTTCCACTTTAAGTTGAGACTGAAGTAGTCGAACTGATTGAGGCAGCGACTGCACAAAGGTTGTCTCACACCTGCTGGTGAGTAGCTTCAACTCACTGTCTTCATCAAGACAGGACCTTGGGGTCATCTCGCTGTCCTCAATATGATTTGGCTCACTATCTTCCCTAAAGTTCTTCCTGGCATAAGAGATACGACTCTGAAAGAGAAACAAGGAGACACATAACAGGTTTCACAATTATATAAGAAAATAAATGGATCTGTTCTGCATAAGCAACATGTTTTTACAACTATAATTTAAAACTGGTAGTTGTTGCAAACATCCAATCAGATGTAAACAGCAAAGTAAACAGAAGTGGAGGAAATGATGCCCATCCAACTCTATACTAGAACAAAGTTTGAAGGATTGAGAAGGATGAACTTACATTACATGTTAACGCGGGCCGGACAAAGCCCATCTCCATGTTGATGGAAGGATAATTCAATAAATTCCCCAAAGAAAATTCTTTATAAGCGTTGCCATTTTTCTACATTTTGCAAAGAGTAAATATAGATCAAATAATATTGGAAGAAACAGAGGATAATGAAGCTCAGGTGCAGACTGATGATACATAATCAAATAGCAATTAATTAAGTATAGGGTTACAAGGCAAAAGTACTGACAAGAGGAATGCAGACATCAACGTGTGTAGTGGCATTGTCTTTATTCAACATTTTGGTAAGAGTAAATGTAGATATAATAATTTGGAGAAAGTGGAGGGCAGGGCAGATAAGATGCAGAGCAACGCTAGACAATAACCTATCTCGCGATGCAAGTACAGTAATACCACCACCGTCCGTTATCACTTGTCACTCAAATGGATGTATCTAGCACTATTAAGTTCTAAATACACTACAAAAAAATACACTTCCGTGATGATACGTGTTTGTCACAGTAGGTCGCGTTTTTTGTCATGCATGTACATCCATGACGATTTTATGACAGAATCAAGATAGTCATACCTGTGTTGTCGCAGAAGTGTTCCATGACATTACCAAAATTATCATCACGGAAGTGTCCACTTCCATGACGATAAATCGTGCGTCACAGAAGTGCTTTCGTTAAGGGTGATCGACACGTGGCATCCACCATAACGGAATGCCGTTAAGATATCGGGTCGGGTTTTGGATCCGATAACCCGTTAACAGCCCCGACCAATGGGGATTTTCCATGTGTAAAATCATCATTTGCTGGAGGAAACACGTGTCGGCTCATCGTTGGGACAGATGTCATCCACTCATTGGACATAAGGCGCCTTTGATACGTCGACACGTGCACGACCCAACAGAGGCCCATTCTGTGAAAAGGCCGCCCGTTTGACTTGGTCAGGTGGCGGGCGGCCCATGGAAAGCTTGTTAACGGCTGTTCGCATATAGCCCATTTACAGCCCACTAACCCAATGCCCGTTCGCCCTATCCGAATTTGGCCCGATGGCGTCATCCGGGCCATCAATATGATTCCAGCCCGTTTTCGCCGGCCCATGTATGGCCCATGACGTCTTCGGCCCATATGAGGCCCTATGTAACTCTTGGCCTATTAACGGCTGTGGTGAAATCGCCCGCAATGAACAAAGGTATCACTTTACACCCATTAACGGCCCATGGTGAAACTGGCCCGTAATGAACATTGTATCACTTTATACCCATTAAGGGCCCGTTATTCAGTTGGGTCATTTCCAGCCCATGTTATCTTTCGGCCTTTTGAGAGCCCATTTATTCTTGGGCTCATTTCCAGCATTCGTTTACTTACGCCCATTCTTCGCATTTTACGCTTGGGGCCAAATTCAGCCCATGGTTACAGTCGGCCCATTTGTGGTCCGTTAATATGTTGGGCCGTTTTCATAGCGTCATCAAATACAGCCTATTAACGATGGCCCATTATGGTCGGACCATGAATGCACGATTCCAACTCTAGCCCGTTTACGGCCATAATCTGACTCGTTATTGGCCCATGTTTGTGTCGATCATCGACCGTATAAGGCCCATTGATGATACGGCCCGTAGAAGGCCCATTGTTTCTACGGCCCGTAGAAGGCCTACTTTTTCTATGGCCCGTAGAAGGCCCACTATTTCTACGGCCCGTAGGAGGCCGAGTGTCACTACAGTAAATATTAGCCCATGGTTATTGTGGCCTAGTTTTAAAAAATAGGTTATTGCAGCCACTTGCAAACCAAAGAACTACACTGACTACAAGCAAATAAATAAACAAGACAACAAGGGAATAAATAAGCAAGCAACTTATGCTAGGCTATCACGGCTATTACACATATTACATCCACTGGGCATCAAAGTTCGCCACCAGTGCAAATATAGGGAACAAAGCAGCATATAAACGTCGCAGCAAAACAAGTCTAGAACTGAAACCACTTTAGAAGAGTTCAAGAAACAATATCCTGTGTACCCATAATGCTGGCAAGATGCTTAGCAAGCTTATTAACTTTCTCTTGTTTGGCGCTTAAATCCTCCAGTAACTTCTCATTGCACAAGAAAGTACGATCTGAATTCTGGGGGACTTCCTCGGTCCTTGACTTCTTGCATGCAGATAGCCGATCGATGCCTTTCAGCTTGTAGTTGAGACTGAAGAGTCAGCGAGTTCAAAGAGCTTGTGCTAGCGGTACTGGCCAGTAACTCGAACAATACATCAACGCAGGACTATGGGGTTTTCTCACTGTCTACAAGATCGTTTTTATCACTTTTCTTGGAGACCAACAGGGTTGTCTCACCATCTTGAACCTTATCTGCATTACTTTCTCTACCATTGCATAGTGGGGTGCTCTTCTCCAATATTCTGTTTGCATACTACAAGAGAAACAAGTAGACACATCACAGGTTTAGCTTGTAGTATACAAAACTCATTTTGGTAAACCGGTTCAGTAGTAAGGTGGACAGGATAACATCATGAAACAAACATATATCTATGTACTATTGTCACTGTATTGTCCATATCATTCTAGTTTATGTTCCCTAATCAAGATAGAGACACAGTTCAACTCATATATTTTTAAGACACAGTAGCATAGACAGAATATACGTGTGAGAAACTACACAGCATTGGTAGCACTTGTAATGTGCATCACATGAGAACATAACTTTTTATACAACTTAAACTAAAATCAATATAGAGAAAGAAGTTAGAACAGCAATCCAGTTAAAGAAATAGGTTTAAAACATACCTGATGCGCCATTGGTGTTTCAATTGGATCCTTCAAATTCGAAAGTAGTTGGTATGAGTAAATATAGTGATGCAACAGCAAAGGAGTATGGACCATAGCTACAGAATCTGACCTGAGAACATTTGCTCTTCTGCTTTAAACGTGGAGTTTGGGTTAGCTGTGGTGGTCTTCATGCTTTGGGCACTGCAGTAGCTTTACAAACTGCTCTTGTGGGGGTACTCTGTGGTGCACATGGTGCTTTGTCAACTATAAGTGGGTTACTATCCGCTGGGGTTGCGGTTAGATGGGTTGTAGCTGGTTCTCTGCCCAATGGTGTAAGTGTGCAATCTGGAAGAGTCTCGATTATGTGTGGTGGGGCTAGTTTGTGGGCCAGTACAACCATTGTTCTATCTGCATCGACGGGTGGCACTGTATTTTGCGAAGAACGGGTTTTTGCTCCCTTAGATACTGCCATCACCCCGTCCAATTCAAATGGCTGATAAACAAGAAAAGAAATTGAACGTACAGACATTGTATGATAGATGATGTGGTAATTCACATATATGTTGTCTAACCAAACAGACAGATGACACAATTTCACATATATGATGCCTAACTAAACAGGATAGCATGACACAGTTTCAGATATATGATGGATAACTTAACAGGATATAATTGCATAATTCAACATATGATGAGTACCTAAACAGGATGACATGACAAAACTATATGATGTCTTTCTAAAATAGGTTGGGATGAAATAATTCACATACATGTTGTCTAAGTATACAGGATGGCATGATATAATTGACATAATTGATTCATATACTAAGCAGCTTGCACTCGCATGTATGATCTCTAAACTTAGCAGATAGAATTCAATATTGTGCATATGATGTCTAAACTAAGCAATGCAAGACACCATATGCATCATATGAGAAATATAAACATTGCAACTTAGAGCATACACCTCAGGTGGGATATAGGACTGGTCATCTGTCTTTGAATCCTCCTCCGAGGAGCTCCTGTAACCATCGAGATATATGCTTCAACAGTACCATTGCCTTTCAAGACCTTGTTTTCACTCTAGATTTTTCCATAACCGGCTCAAATGGCTGATACACATGAAGAGTAGTTCAATATACACAGATTGTCGACAAATGGAATACGTAATCAAAAAAAGATGGCATGAGATAATTCACATATATGATGCCCGGCTCCATCATGGTGCATAATTCACATATATGATAACTGGCTGAAAAACATGGCATTGCATAATTCACATATCGATATAGAAAGCAAACAGGAGGCATTCACACAAAGCATGTCTAATCTAAGCGGATGGCATGGCAATGCAAGACACCATATGCATGATATGAGCAATATAACCCAGCCAAGTTAGAGCATGCACCTCGGGGGATCGACCGTCATCTCTCTCTGAATCCTCCTCTGAGGAGCTATCTGTAACCAGCAAGAAACCTGCATCGACAGGTAGAAGACCTTGTTTTCACTCCAGATTTTTCCATGACCGACTCAAATGGCTAATGCACAGGAAGAGTAGATGAATGTATAAACATTGCTGACAAATGGAATACATTATGGAAAAAATATGGCACGATACAATTCACATATCGATGACCGGCTAAACAGGATGGCATTGCATGATTCACGATATGATGCACGGCTAAAGAAGATGGCATTGCATAATTCCCATATACTCCCTCCATTCCTAAATATTTATCTTTTTAGAGATTTCAAATGGACTACCACATACGGATGTATATAGACATATTTTAGAGTGTAGATTCACTCATTTTGTTCCGTATGTAGTCACTTGTTGAAATCTCTAAAAAGACAAATATTTAGGAATGGTGGGAGTATGATATAGAAACCAAACAGGTGGCATTCACACAAAGCAAATCTAAACTAAGCTAATGACATATAAGATGTATAATGTAAGCAATGCAAGGCGCCATATGCATGATATGACCAACATCAAGATGCGAGTTAGAGCAAACACCTCAGGTGGTAAACAGGCGTGGTCGGCTCCTTCTGAATCTCCATCTGAACAGTTATCTTCCTCTGGAATACAATCTGGAAATGCAGGAGAGGGGGGGCACTTCGCCCACCATGGAGCGGCGTCTGCATGACATTATATTCATGACATACGGTCTTCTATTTTCTCTACATGTTCAGTATGATTGTGTACAATATTTGACATGCATAATAAAAAAATAGTTAGATTTTGTAAGGCCTAAGAGGTGCATGCAAAAATCAAGACTGATGGTAGCAAACGAGTGGATGGATCCAAAACTAATGATAGCAGGTAGATTATAGCTTCAGCTTAAAAGATAGACAATGGATCATCTATTGTTTGTTGCCCACCAACATGAACCACATAGAAGACCCCAGATGAACCAGATAGTAGATAGATACTATTCGTTCTTGGCTCGATATGAGACCCATGGGCAATTCAAAACTCAAGATTGAGCGATAAAGTAGCAGGTAATAATAACCGATGTATAACGTAAGCAAACAAGAAAGATCATGACCTCTCTTCCGGAACTGTAGTCCTCGGGTTCATCTCGCTTTCGATCGATGATGGTAATGCAGTTAGGCGTGGCTGCCGCAACGGGAAGAAGATCTGAGGCGGCGAAAGAAAGTCTGCAGGGGGGATCTCTGCTGCAGTGAACGCTTCTTTCGATGGTCCACCTCAGGTGGGGTGGATGACGGCACGACAGGAGCAGACATAACACACAGAGTTTTCTTTTGCGCCAATCTGAAAATGAAGTAAATCTGTAAGGGCTCCTTAGAATTGGGGGATTCTATAAACGCAGGGACAAGAAAAACACAGGAATAGGATAGGAATGCACGTGCAAAACAGAGCATTTGGAAACATAGGATTTCAGTCAACCTGGAAGTTTGGCTCACATGAATTGGAAAACAGAGCAATGGAGAAACAAAGTGATGCCACGAGTGTACAACCTCTTTGGCATAGCCTTGTGGACCTCAGCATCATTGGGTTGGACGTGGATGATGGTGATGATGCTGGTGTGACTGTCGGAGGCGGGGAAGAAGACCCGAGGCCTCTGGAAACGGCGCCGAGGGTACTGCTCCGCTGTGATGGACGGTTCCATCGTTGTAGCAGCTCCACTAAGGTGTACGGCAACGAGGCTGAAGCATGACAAGACAAACAACGTTAATCCGAAGTGGGACCCTAATATCATCTGCAATAGATGATGTAAAATACATCACCAAAACGTGCTAGATGTAAAACGCATCAGCCGTGCCACAGCCGCTCCGACAGATGCTGTAAGTACTGTTCACTCTGAACTTAACTGAAGAAAATGAACTTCACAGTCGAAACTAAATTTTACTGTTGAAACTGATTGAACTAGTAACAGAGCATTGCAATAGATGTTTAGGGCGTTCGAGAACTAGTAGCAGAGAAGCAGTGATCTAAATCAGCAGACGCTCGAGCAGGGAACGCACTAGCAGAGAGCAAGTCGTGCAGTAGCACCGCGAGCGAGTGCTAAAGCAGCAACTCCTGTAGCTGCCGGAGGTCGTGCAACAGCAGCAGCAGCGCAAGCGAGAGCAAGAGCAGAGCAGCAGCACGAACGAAAGCAGGAGCAGTGCAGCAGCGCGACCGACAACAAGAACAGAGCCGCAGCGCGAGCGATAGCCGGAGCAGCTGCAGCTAGTGCCGTTGTGGAAGTCGCCGCCGAGGAAGTCGCCGCCGAGGAAGAAACGACATGGGGGAGAGACGCCGTGGATGATGTGGCCAACGACGGCGCCGTCAATGGAGACGCCATGTCTGCTCGGTATCGAGCACCGGCAGCCCTGTGTGATCAAATAAAAAATAAATGCAGCGGTGAGTGCAGAACCTCCTCGGCCTCGGCTTAATCGGAGGAATTGGTGAGGGTGCTGCGGTTCCGGTGGGGCAGGTCAAGAAGCACAAGGCGAACATCGGGGCAGCTCCTTGGAGGTGGAGGACGGGGCGGCTGATCCGGCGGGACGACGAGATCGACAAGGGATCCTCATCCGGTGCGGTGGATGAGGGGCGGCGAGCTGTTGCGGAGGCCGACGGAGGAGCATGGGTTTTCGCAGGTTTTGGCGGCCTCGGTGTACAAATGGGGGGGGGGGGGAAGGCGAGGGGGGAGCTAATCTTAGGGACGCGCTTGTCCGAAATGTAGTGTAAGTTACCAGCGTACCCCACGGTTTTGACACCGCGACGTGGAGCTTCATTTCCGTGAGGGTAGAAGGGGATTTCGCGTGCGGGCTGCGGGAGCGATTTGGATGAGGAGGGAGTTCTCGCGCGCGTCCAAATTTTGGGATAACAAGGCGCGGCGTGGGTTGAAGAAGCGGGAGTTTCAAAGCAGGTGAGACAAAAGATACTCAAGCTTGAAAATTTCAGGATAACAAGGTGCGATTCCTTGTTCGGCGAGAACAAACTTAACGTGTAAAAAACAATTCATACAAGACACAAGAGAGTCATGTCCCTTTTACTATATTGCTGTAGATGCCATTGAAAAACTACAAGAAAATGTACAAAAATCGGAGAACAAGATTACCCTGCACAGTACCAAATCGATTCGCACTTCCTCAACAACAACAAAAACAAATCAATTCCCACCAAAGAAAGAGTAATGTCCCTTTTATATGATTACCGATGCCATGATCTCGAATTTCAATTTTGAATCCACGTTATGTTGAATTGAATATATCATTAGGTGAGCTTGCGGTTTATAATTGATGTAGTCGTACATTTTGATCTTCCATCATATATGAACATTTTACTCCACCATGTGAACATATATATTGTCATCTACCATATGGACTAAATTTGAATCAATTTTCCTTATTTGAATACGATTGTTGTCAAGTTATACAATAATTTAAATATTATCTTGATAACAAAAAGACATGCATATAGCAGTAATCACATTTCACTATGAACTACATGTACCATCGCTCCAATTCAAATATTTGTATCCATTTTATGTTGAATTCAAATCATAGTACATTATTGGTCTAGGTAGCGAGATGTTCGGGATAATCTAAACCCTGTTTTCATACGTATAATTTTTGGCTGAATTGGGACAAGTTTTGGTATAAGCCTCTTGCAAAACCGGAGATTCTCTCAACAAGCCTCGTGGTTCCGAGAGGAACGTGTCACCTTTGTGTGCAAAACGATATCGCTGCCTCCCCTGATTTTATTTACAGAGGCAACATAGAACTATATGAGTGCCTGTTAAATTTTGGAATTATTTCGGGTTCATTTGGCCTTTTATACATTAATTGAGTTTCGGACTTTTAATGTGCATAATCTAAATATGAATTGCATGCACATGCTCCGTGCACCAAAGTGGGTTGAATAATCACATGTGTGTCCTTGGTTGAATTTCTAGGTCCCATGGAAGAAATGAGAATGAAATTCAAACATCTGGCGTCATGACTCTGCCGAGAACATCGAGAAACTTAGATATTAAATTCATGTAAATCCAAAACTCGATGGAAATCATGAAACTTGGCATGGTGTCATGTCATGGCACTAACATGTTGTGGTAAAAATTGGGCCGATTTGGAAGCTCGTGGTTCTAAGAGGAACGCGCCACCTTTGAGTGTGAAATGATATCGCTGCCCCCCTTGAGTTTCTTAACAAAGGCAACATAGAACTACATTAGTGCCTGTTAAATTTTGGAATTATTCCGGTTAGTTTGTCATTTTTATACATTAATTGAGTTTCGGTCATTTAATGTGCATAAGTCAAATTTGAACTACAAGCACATGCTCTCGTGCACCAAAGTTGGTTGAAAAATCACATTTGTGTCCTCGGGTGAATTTCTAGGTCCCATGCAAGAAATGAGAATAAAATTAAAACATCTGGGCATCGTGGCATGGCCGAGAACATTGAGAAACATGGTTTTAAAATTCTTGTGAATCCAAAACACGTCTGAAAATCATGAAACTTGGCATGGATGCCATGTCATGGTACTACCATGTTGTGGTAAAAAATGGCCGAATAGGAACAGATTTTGGTATAAGCTTCTTGCAAACCGAAGCTTCTCTCAAGAAGGCTCGTGGTTCTGAGAGGGAACGCGCCACCTTTGAGTGCGAAACGATATACGTTGTCCCCCTTGAGTTTATTTACAAAGGCAACATAGAATTACATGAGTGCCCTCTTAAATTTTGGAATTATTCTGGCTTCGTTTGGCCTTATTTACACATTAATTGAGTTTTTGGTCTTTTAATGTGCATAATTCAAAATTGAACTACAAGCACATGCTCCCGTGCACCAAAGTTGGTTGAAAAATCACATTTGTGTCCTCGGGTGAATTTCTACTCCCTCCTTCCATCTATATAGGTCCTAATGCGTTTTTCGAGGCTAACTTTGACCAAACGTTAGAGCAATAATATATGACATGCAACTTACACAAAGCATACCTTCAAATTTGTATGTAAAAGGAGCTTCCAATAATATAATTTTCATAGTATACATCTCATGTGCTATTAATCTTGTCAATAGTCAAAGGCTGTCTTAAAAAACACATTAGGCCCTATATAGATGGAAGGAGGGAGTAGGTCCCTTGCAAAAAATGAGAATAAGATTCAAACATCTGGGCATCGTGGCTCGGTCGAGAACATTGAGAAACTTGGTTTTAAAATCATGAAACTTGGTATGGTGTCATGTCATGGTAGTACCATGCCGTGGTAAAAAATTGGCGAATAGGAACAAATTTTGGTATAAGCTTCTTGCAAATCGGAGCTTCTCTCAAGAAGGCTCGTGGTTACGGGAGGAACGTGTCACCTTTGTGTGCATAATTCAAATTTGAAATACAACCACATGTTCCAAAGGCACCAAAGTTGGTTGAAAAATCACATGTGTGTCCTCGGGTAAATTTCTAGGTTCCATGCAAGAAATGGGAATGAAATTCAAAATTCGAGGCGTCGTGGCTGGGTTGGAAACATTGAGAAACTTAGTTTTTAATTCCTGTAAATCAAAACACGCATGAAAATAATGAAACTTGGCTTGGTGCCATGACATGGAACCAACATGCTGCGTAAATTTGCAGTCCGATTTGCGGCGCACACATTAACAATCAACAAAGTCATTTTGGAACAAGTGCTGTCACGTTACAATCGGAAACACAAGTATTATTGAAACCGTGGGCGTTCTACTTACTAGTACCATTTACGTGCCGCCACGCGTCCCATTTTTATTAGCTAGGAGGCGCCGCAGGGTAGCTATTTGAGTACGAGAGGCATGCGATCGACCCTATGGCGTGCTTATCGGGAGGAGAGCCTTTGACCTCCATCTGCCGTCCACCTCTCTCCCAAGGTCTTCATTAATGGTGCCCGAGCCTCTGTTTAATGGCGTGGCTATGTCTCACTCGACTGAGATTTAAGAGAGAAAAAAGAAAATCTGAAAGCACGGATCTTGATGTAAGATCCGACGGACCTATATAGCATCTACTGCGACTTATAGCAAGACTGATGAATATATAAGGACGATTAATTTTTTTATGATCAAAGAAGGGCTTGCCCCTTCCGATTTTCATTACTGAAAACCACCACAATTCACAAGAAGTTCAGCACAACTCCAACCTAACACGAAGGACTAAAAGCTACCAGATTGAAATCGCAACATCCCAAGAGGCCAACAAAGGCCAAACATCCGCGCTAGAACCGAACATTTCACAACCGACGACACAATCCACATCCTAAACCGATTATTACATCAAAAGAAACCAGGAAACTGAAGGAAGCCCCACAAACACTAGAAGAACAACAATGCCAGGGTCGCCACAGCAAGAGTTTTCTTCATTCCAGCCTCGCAACATTGATCATCCACAGAAAGATAAGGACGATTAATTGTCTTACATAATTAGAAAGATAATTAAAAAATTCACATGCGGCTATGCCCGAAATACACAAGGGCAAAAGAAGAAGGAAGACAAGGATCTGGCTCGCTGATCTCTACTTTCTTGATGCGTTGTTGCAGGCCGCGGGAACTAGTCTCCGCGGCAAGCGGCGATGAGCTCTTTCGTGTCCTCAAGACGCTTCTTGAGAACATCCACGGATTCCTCCTCCAGCCTTTGGCGCTCGTTGCGGAGCATGTCATTCTCGTCCATAAGTTTCTTGACGATGACGCCGGTCCTCTTCAACAAGGCACTTTGGTCTCCTCCTGCTGGTCGCACTTGGACGATCTTCTCCCTCGGAGGTCGCTTTTCGGCCGGAGCCTCTCAATGCCCTCCCTTAGTTGCCGGATGACGCCGGTAGCCTGTTCAAACGAGGCTTTCACGTCGTCCTGCAACCTCGCCCAGCCGGAGATCTGATCCATCTGGCTATGGACGATCGCATGCATGCGCCTGTAACAGTCGTCGCCTGCCCGCGAGAAATTTTCCCAGGCCGCCGCGGCGCGGCGGGACATCTCTGCTGCATTCGTGGCGCGGCGGGACATCTCTGCTGCTTCGGCGGCGCGGCCGGACCAGTCTGCTGCATCGACGGTGTGGTGGGACCTCCGTGTTACTTCAGCGGCGCGGCAGGACCTCTGTGCTGCTACTTCCGCGCGGCGGGACATGTCGGCTGCTCTCGCAGCGAGGCGGGACATCTCTCGTGCTTCCGCTTCCATGCTCGCCTCTCCCTGGTGGCAATCTCTCGACCCAGAACCCACGCTGGCCATGGCAGACGCAAGGGAAGGATGCTAAATGACTTGTTTGTTTTTGTGGATGAGGAGTTGAGGAGGAATGTGCAGTCATCTTGGGATCCTTGCTGCTTGTCACCTCCATTTCCACCTTGACGGCGTCGGTCGTGCCTTTGGGCTCCCCTGGCGGATCGTTCGCCCACAACTTGGCCAAGTAGTGCGGCAGTGGGGACGCCCCCGCTCTGATGCAGACGACCGACACGGCGATAGGCGCGCCGATGTCGAGCACGCCACCGACCAAGAAAAATGCGTGGCGGTCCTCCTCTGCGAACAGCAAGAGCCGTGGCTCCAACAGTGGCACTTGCAGCTGGAGCACCTTGCCGTACTGGATCCTGTGCACGGGCATGGGATGCGCGGTGCTGATGTGGTGGTAGAGCGCTGGCGGCGGGCCTCCGTAGCCGCAGAAGGGCACGGGGCATTTGCAGGGCGCGAGCAGACACACGCTCTGGTGATCGGCGAGCTTGTGGTACGTGACGTAGAGCCCACAGCCTTCGTGCGGGCACTCCACCCTCACCGACGAAAGGACGAAGTCCACCGTCGTGTTCCGCACGTCGAAGCCACCGCCGGCTTTCGCCGCACGCATGCCGCTGGTTCCCGGGCGCCGGCGCGGCAATCCAGCGCGCAGGCCGTGCCCTCCTTGCCTTTGCATAAATCAATCCAACAACACATCAATCAAGAAACCTGCACCTTGCTCAATCAGCCGAGCGGACGAGGTGTATTCGAACCTCATACACTGGATGCGTCAAGGGGCGGAGGCACAAGGGGCAGTGGAGCACGGTGAGGTCCATCGAGACCTTAGAGAGCTCCATCGTCGGGTCCTATTCGGTCTGCATGATCTCGCCCTCCTCATGCACAACCATCTCTCGACTTGGGCCGGGGTATTACAAAGCTTTACCGTCACATATTTTATAGTACTACTTCAAGGTGCATTAAATCAACACAGGAAAGTATCAAAAGAAGAGTCACGGCATGCATGCATGCATGCGTTGTAATTATTGCATCGGTAGACGCAAATTATTGAAATACTCCCTCCTTTCCGGTTTATAGGGCTTATCTCAAAATTTCAGTTTTTCCATTTTATAAGGCTCAATTTGGTTGTTCCCCATCACATGTTCAGATTCCAAAGTGCATTATGCAAGTATTAAGAGAAAATTGACCAATGCATGTAATTTATGCATGCATGCATTGCAATTAATGCATTGATAAACATACTTGTTTGAGAAAAACAAGACCACTAATTGGGTGCTTTTGC
The DNA here is from genome assembly GCA_021605205.1 of Aegilops longissima. NCBI lineage: Eukaryota > Viridiplantae > Streptophyta > Magnoliopsida > Poales > Poaceae > Aegilops > Aegilops longissima. The sequence goes on along the minus strand of CM038677.1, from coordinate 614,369,097 downwards.
AAACTACAAAAAATATTCCACCATTCACCATCTACTACCTTGGTTGGTGAGATTTTTGAATTGAGCCTTATAAACGGGAAAGGAGGGAGTATATCGAGTGCAGTGCTTTGATGTGTCGCGTCAACTCGTACATCAACGAGAAGTTTGATTATCCTCTCCCTCGCGGACTTAACTACACCTGCCTTTGGCTGTATGACAGGTTGGCCACACACCTGTCGGGCCCACCTGTCATACACGCAAAGGCAGGAGCGTCCCTCCCTCGCCCATGAGCGTGGTGGCTGGCAAGACTAGGAGAAGCTTTCGCTACACGCTCTCCCTCCCGCACGCGGTGGACAGGCAGCAGTTCAATCGGTGTCAGATGACCAGAAGCGTACTGTAGTACTCCTCCAGTGCAGTAGTACTCCATCATTGTTCGACTTCCCGAAGAGGCGAAGAGCCAAGCGCAGCCCGGACGCTCGTGTGGCAGTTTCATGTGTAGAGTAGTCTAGGATAGCGTGTACCGTGCCTGTAAGCTTAAAATCGTTGGGGTTGGCTCATTGCTATGTGGCCGTCTCGAAGTTTAATTTTTTTTAAAATAGTCTTCTGGCCCTACCTGTCACCCTGGTGATTGTAGTTTGCACACTCATCTGGTCAAGACATGAATATATATTTTAATTTGTTTTTTCCGAAAAGGGGGGACTCCCCGGCCTCTGCATCAGAACGATGCAAACGACCACATATATTTTAATTTGTGGTGGGTAAATGTTAGAGGTTGCAGCAAATATATTGTACATTGCGGGTCTTTCAGCCAAGTTTAGAGGCCAGCATGTGGGGCCAGTGCTATGATGTGTCACGTCAACTCGTACAACGAAGAGAAGCTTGATTTTACTACACGCCTTCTCCCTCGCCCATGCGCGCGGTTTCTCGCAAACGAGGACAGACTTTTGCTTAGTAGTACTTCTACAACAAGCTATCCGTCCCGCACACGGTGGACGGACATGCAGCAGTGGATTCGACACTGTAGAAGAAGTAGTAGTAACATCATTGTTCGTCTTCTCGAAGAGGCGAAGAGCCAAGCGCAAACCGAATGTTGCAGTTGCGAACATTGGAGCATGCATATAGCCAGGCTCTTGCATGAGGCAAAATTGCTATGTGAGCCCACTATTGTACTAGTATGTAGAACTACTTGCTAGTATAGCCCTGTAAACCAGAAAGGAGTATTTGCCCTTCTAGAGATTTCAACAAGTGACTAGACTACACCGAGACGGAGTACATATGGAGCAAAATGAGTGAATCTGCACCGTAAATATATATGTACTCATTCCATTGTTTTCCTCTCCGAGGTGCACAATATTGAGTATACTGACACGCATTTATGTTTTTTTTTGACACAGTACAGACGCAAGCGCTCATATAAACGCGCATACACTCACCCCTATGAATGCACACACGCACGGCACTATCATCTTGAAATTTACGAAGTCACCATATGCACCTCGTCGTCGACGGGTCCATAGGTGCTTGAATGCCAAGGAGGAAGAGGGTAGCGGTTCCCGAGACGTTGAACGGTCAATGATGCATCCTTAATTACATGCAGAGGGAATTAATTGGAGAAGCAGAATAGAGCCAACATGATGTGAATGCAACAGAGTTTGGACTCTCATATAATAAAGGCGCCCCACCACTCCAATCCATCTACTCCTAAGTCTCTGCGCAACACTGCTCACTCCAATCCAAGACCAAGTGACTAGAAGCCACAAGCACCTATGGAGGCGATGGACGTGAGCGGCAGTCGGCTGTGCCAAATCATCCAAGGCGCCGGCCTGCGGCCCCGCACCACGCAGCGTTTCCAGACGGTGCTGGCGACCGCAGGCATCGTAGCCCTCGCCGACGCCGGCTTCGCCTCTCGCATGGACGACATGATGGTCAACTCCATCCGCAAGTTCATCGCCGTCAAGAAGCGCGCAGACGACCTTGCCGTACTGCTCCAGCCCGCGCGCCCAGGCTCCTCATTGCCTGCAACCCTCATCGGCCTACATGGTGACGAACTCTTTCAAGCCCTGGTGGCCCTGCAGGTGCCGGAGGTCGCGACAAAGAATGTGCACCTCGAGGCCGCGCTCGCCGCACAGCGCGTCGCCATGCAAGAAACCGTCGACCTGCACATCCATGTCTACGAGGAAACCGTCTACATAGGCCACTACAAGGCAAGTGAGGACAGAAAGACATTGGCCTTCTTCCAGCGGTTGGAATCTTTGGACGCCATTGTTCAGAAGCACGTCGACCTAGCCACGAAATCCGCTGCTACTTAGGCGCCGTTCGGTGGGCCGGCGCCCTGAGTCGAGGAGGTGGACGTCGTCGATGGATGCATCTCTTCTTCTTGCCTCCTGTAACCAGCACTGCATCGCCTCGTGGCCTTAATGTTTTATTAGTATAGTACTCCCTCCGTTCCCAAATATAAGTCTTTCTAAAGATTCCAGCAAGTGACTACTACATACGGAGCAAAATGAATGAATCTACACTCTAAACTATGTCTACATACATCTGTTATGTTGTATTCCATTGAACTAGTATCTAAAAAGGCTTATATTTATGAACGGAGGGAGTATATGGCATTTTTATTCCAGTCGTAACGTTTTCACTGTGAGGTGGGGCCGCAGTTGAGCAAACCCACCCCGCCTACCGGGTGTCGGCCGAGTTTAGAATTAGAAGAGAGAAACGAGGGAGGAGAGCTAGCTGTAGCACGGACGCTGTGGTCAGATGGGACTCGTGTTTATAGAATAGAAGTATTGAGCACTCGTGCCTCTTTTTTTTGAGGGAAAAATTAGTCGTATGTCTAGTACCACTAGTTGGGTGAGTGCGACCTATAGCTGTCATCAATTTAGGTCTCCTTCTCGAACCGCGGCTACGCTTCACAGTACATATTTTTTCACGCATTTATCCTCCTATATGTACTCCTAGGATATTTCCACGTGCTCCCATTCGCCGACATGTGGGACATAGAGCATCTGGGTCGTAGTGCATGCACGACTCGGAGCATATGCCGGGGTACTTTACATTTCAGATCTCACGAATTACATGCAAACCCCCCGCAGAAGAATAAATAAATGAATGAATTACTACATGAAATCAGATTATTTTCGTGGAAACTGGAGCACGTTCATTAAATTTTGGACATAACACATTTATAAAAAATGACCGGACCTAAACCAGTCTAAGGGACTCTTTGATTTTTCCCGCAAAAAAGGGCCTCTTTGATTCGTAGGATACTGAAAACACAGGAATGGGGAAAGTATGATGGCGATGAACCGAGACGAGGAGAACTCTAACTCAGTTAGAGGTTAGAGTTAGATTCTAACCCTGAACTAACTCTAAACCAAAGAGGTGTATGGTTGGCAGGGTTAGATTGACAATAAATGCTCTATCTCAATCATTTGACTACTTTGGACCCTATTTTTAGTCTGGCTAAAATAAGTCCCTTGGATCCAAGCACCCTCTTGGTGTGGTCGGCTCTTCTGTGGCCTCCTCCCGCTCACAATTGACATAAACGAACCATCTATACATATCAACCATGCAAAACATGATAATTTTTACTTTGTCCATACAAATGAGATATCCCACTTAAACATACAACTCGTCAATCAAGCTTCACAAAATAAAAAAACACTTCAAGAAACAAAGAATGAGCTAACTCATCACAGAAGTCATTCACGATAGGGAGGGAGCCCGGAGCCCCTCACGCACCGAGGGAGGAGCTCGCCATCGTCGCTCTGTTGGAAGGCTCTGTAGAGCCCAAGCCCCGGGAACCCCTCCGACGCCGGCCCTTGCGAGTTGAGATCGACACCGGCATGGGTAGCAGGGCCGCTTGCCGCCGACTGGGAACTTAATCTTTGGGCCTCTAGAAATAATGCAAGCCTGTAACAAAAATACCTAGAAAGGTGAACTGAATCTTTGGGCCTCTAGAAATTATGCAAGCCTGAAACTGAAAGACCTAGAAAGGTGAACTAAATCTTTGGGCCTCTAGAAATAATGCAAGCCTGAAACTAAAGTACCAAGAAAGGTGAACTGAATCTTTGGGCCTCTAGAAATAATGCAAGCCTGAAACTGAAATACCTAGAAAGGTGAACTGAATCTTTGGGCCTCTAGAAATAATGCAAGCCTAAAACTGAAATACCTAGAAAGGTGAACTGAATCTTTGGGCCTCTAGAAATAATGCAAGCCTAAAACTGAAATACCTAGAAAGGTGAACTGAATCTTTGGGCCTCTAGAAATAATGCAAGCTTGAAATTAAAATACCTAGAAAGGTGAACTGAATATTTGGGCCTCTACAAATAATGCAAGCCTGAAATTGAAATACCTAGAAAGGTGACCTGAATCTTTGGGCCTCTAGAAAGATTTATTACCTCCTCAAGCAGCATCAAACAATTCCATGCGTGCACCGCAAATCTATAGCAAGTTTGATCAGGATCTACTTTTCCAAATCAGAATTAGCGCTAGAGCAAGCAAGATCAATGATATGGCTGTGAGACAATAAAGGAACGAACAAACTCACCCCTCTCGCGACCTCCCTGGTAGATGCGCCGCCGCCGCGCACGACAGAGGGAGAAAAACGACTGGTGAAGGGGGAGCGGGACGACCTTTGAAGGTCGGAGGGAGAGGGAGGCCGGAGTAGGGCGGCGGAGGCCGGAAGGAGAGGGCGCCCGAAGGAGAGAGAGGGCGAGCGGCGCTTGGGCGGGTGGCCCTATGGGGAACAGAGAGGAGTCGTGCGAGAGGGGGTGGGGAGCGATCTGGTGCGGGCAGGTGAGATTTTTTTAGTTCTCTTTTAGTGGGCCCGAGGATAACTAACCCAATTAGAACCTCTCCACCAGGCTAGTTTTTTTAGCTGGGTTAGAGCAAACTAGCTCAAACTAACCCCTCTTGTTTCAATAATTTGAGGCTATTTCAACCCAAACTAGCTCTAACTCAGGGATCCAAACAAAATAGGAGTGTTACTGTACATGCTACAGTGTGGACCGTAGCACATTGTTTTTTATGGCCATATCACCACATTGTTTTCTACTGCTGGTTCACTGGGCTACCGTGGTTCGCACTGCTGGTTCACTGGGTGACGTGGTTCGCACTCCTCCGACACAGTAGTACTCCCTCCGTTCCTAAATATAAGTCTTCGTAGATATTTCACTGTGGACCACATACGGATGTATATAGATGCATTTTATGTGTAAATTCACTCTTTTTCTCCGTATTTGGTCCATAGTGAAATCTCTCCAAAGACTTTTATATTTAGGAACGGAGGGAGTAGTATAGTACTAGTATATACCACATCATTCTTTGCTCCTTCTTACTACCCCGACATGTGGGAGAGCCAGCATCCGGTTCGACGTGTCATGCACCAGATTAGAGCGCGAAACGGAAGGGGGGCATCACTATAGTGAGTGGTCATATCACAAGTCTTTCCAGCAGTAACGCACCGTCAAATCGCACAGCCCCACTCGCTCACCCTCCTCACCTCTCTGTCAAACCGCCTACCCGAAAACTGCCGCGAGTACTGCCCGGGAAAAGCCCCGCCCTCAACTTTTAACTATGCGAAAATAGTTCGACTTTGTTCGTTCTATATAAATACAGTACTTACTATACACTACTAGAAAAACCGCTACTAATGGCGCACCTAATTTGGCCATTAATGGCGCATCACTGGTGCGCCATTACTAGCACGCCATTAGTAATTTTTACTAATGGCGCACTGGTAGTGCGCCATTAATATCTGATATACTAATGGCGCACCACCGTGCGCCATTAGTATAGGCTACTTCTGATCGCCATTAGTATGCCTCCCGGGGCCATGTATACCCAGGTGCTTTGGCATACTAATGGTGCACACCACGAGATCGCCATTAGTAAACGCGGCATACTAATGGCGCCTTGACCGATGATCGCCATTAGTATGCTTTGTCATACTAATGGCGCCTTCATGTGATGATCGCCATTAGTATGAATATTAGGTTTTTTATTTTTATTTTTTGTTTTTTGCACAGGTTACAAAATGTATAATTTGACAAAATATAGACAGCACACATCAACAACAGATTCATCGAATACAATAGAAGATTAGTCTTTGACTACAATTCATCATATTAGTCTCCAAATACAATTCATCATATTAGTCTCCGAATTGAAAAGACCGAACAAAGATAGAACATTATATTACAAGTCTAGAGACCGCGAGTAGCGAGTTTGTCTTAACATTACAAGTCGATATCGATCATCTAAACTACCATCACATAGAAGAGAGCTGCGGTCATCACGATGAGCATCATCACGATGAAACTTCGTCTTCATCCGGTTCCTCAACGCTCCTCCCTCTCCCGCTAGATAGCGGGCGTATCTAGATTCGCCTCGGCCCTAGTGGTGTACCCTTTGTAACTATTACCGCTGAATCGGTGAACCTGTCTCCGACACTCCTCCCATCATCGTAGACTCCGGAACCTTACCCTTGTACACGACATACGTCGGCATCGCTATGCACTAGCCAAGCGTAAGCGTTAGTACCAATTCACGACAATACATAAGCAATATATAAGTATGCAGCGAGCGATCGGAAGAAAAGGCAAGACATTAATAGCATCGATTACATCTAAGTTGAGCGACTCTCGAAACCAAAGAGACATACTACAAGTTCATTAAAGTTTAATTACAACATGAGCCAATCGATGTTTGAGAACTAGACAACTCGACTCAAGGGACGGGCGTGGATGAAGCCGCCGTCTATCGTGGGAGTCATGAAAGAACGGGCGTTGTCATCCTGCATTTGTAGCATTGTGTCGATGTCACTATTGGACGGTTGATTTCGAGGTAGAACTGCCCCGAGTGTACGAAGGACATCTTGATGGATGATTTCCGCAAACTCCGATTGGATGCGAAAGAATTCTAGTCGATGTCCGCGTCTGGATTGCCGACACGCCGCGCCCAATCTTGGAGTTTACTTGGTAGCGAAGTTGATGATGGTCCCGTCACGATCGCCCGCATGTGATGGATGGCATAGTAGGCACCCTTCGACCGCCCGGCGGCTGCTTGACGCAGCAGTAAGCGTCGTATTGTGGGAGAACACGTGCTTGCCGTGCTACGAATAGGCCTGGTGAAGGTGCCTCCAGATTAGGCGTGGCTGGGAGAACATCATCAAGAACCTTCTTGACATTTGTGTAGTCTACGTTCGATGACGGTCCGGTCGAAATCGTGGCCATGGAATATTTGGGGCTTAGGAGGATGGCGTGCAATGTGTGTCACTTTGCAGAAAACACGGAATGTTAAAAGAAAAGCGATCGAAATCTAAGAATTCATATGTTACGGGCGGTTGAGGGGAGGACTTACTCGGAAAGTAAGGCACGAGGAAGTTATCCTTATCTTGGTTTGCGAATGGCGCCTTGAGGTAAGAACTCGCGACTTGCGGTCCCGCGCTGCCCAAGATCTTGGCACGCATGTAGAAGGGGTCGACTATCACGATGTCCGGGGTCTTGTCGCGAATGATCCGCATCTCCATACTCAGCGAAAATAGCGAGCGAAGGTGTAGTGGAGCGGATGTAGGTTCAACATAGCGTGGATGTCATCAAACCGCGGGACGATCGTCGCCCGATGGAGTTATCCACAAAGCCCTTGCCCTCGGCACCTTGGCCACGAAACCGGGTATGCCACATCCTTCTCTCGAGACGCCGCTTCTCCAAAGAAAGAACACTGTCATGCAGACTCCGCATAGCACGGTTGCAGCATTGAGCATATTTGTCGGTAGCATCGCCCTACCCGCCACATGCACCCTCCTCGAGATATCCTCGGTGAAGGTGGCCCGTCCCGAGCACGGATCGTACTCGGTGCGGCTGGCCCGCACCCTTGTTAGTCTTTCTTTTGTGTGCCTTCTTCTTCTCCTGTAATGGGACCGAGTTCGCTCACAGACCGCCTTCTTGAGTGTGTTGGGGCTGATAATATTTTGCACCTCGCCTATCTCGAGGCTCGGTGAAGTCGGCAGGTGGGGCGTCTCTCGAGAGCTGAGCGGCGGGGCGGCGCTTTCTGCTACTTGGCTTCTCCGCGGTACCAGCTAGATCGCGCCGTCTTTTGTTGGGTTGGGTTCTTGAGAAGGAGGCCCCATGAAGTCGCCACCGTACCCATGATCGGCAAAGTACTGATCGGCGTTGGCAAATGTATCATCGTCGTCGTCGTTCGATCCTGTGCCATATGCATGTTTGGATCGATGGCATAGGGATGTCCGCACCGTTCTGGCGGTCTTGCCATGGGGCCGACTTGGCGGCAACGACGGGGCGGTGTTGTCTTTGGGGTGGTGTCCCCGCCCCAAACGAATCTGGCTCTTCCGCCAAAGCGAGGGCCAGCTCGAGGCGCCTTGGGTCATCACGTCATCATCGTCGGCCCGATGGGTTGAATCGGAGGTAACAACTCGTCGCAGCCTGGCAGCACCGAACCAGTTGAACCCTAAACAAGTTGGGTGGCATCTGGGTACCGTGGAACAAGGGTTGCCGGTTGAGCGATTTTGCCCTTGGCGACATCGACCAACTCGTTGTTCACGAAGTGCGGGAGAGTGCACGGCGTCGGCGGCGCCTGCGAAAACATGTAGGGCGTCGGGGATGCCCGATCAAAGGCAAGGAGATGAAGTCCTCGACCGAGAGAGCTTAATTAGTTACCGTGATGATGGCGTCGAGCTCGGCTAATGTCGAGCACCGCCAGCACGGCGTCGCGATTGACGGAGGGGCCGCTTGCTGCGAGGTGCCGCCGGCGTACACCCGGTGCATTAAGCTCCGTGCGGCGTCGGAGACACCAATGCCGCCTCGCCGGAGACACCAATGGCCCCACCATCGCATTCTGCGAGTTGCTGGCCGTGAAGCTAGGAATCGGGCGGCCTGTTGGCGCGCCGCAATCCACGCACTCAACCCCTGGATCAAGGTAGGCACAATGGCGGTGATCGTCGCTCCGAGTCGTTGTTCCACTTGCTCTTGGACAATCTCCGGAATCCGCGCCACCTGTGCCTTGAGTTCTTGAACCTCTCGCGCCTGGCTTTTCGAGCTGGTCTTCTTCTCCTTCCGCACACCAGCGGTATAGTATGACCCCCATTTTGTGGACAAGCCTTTGCCGGCCACACGACCAGCTGACGTCGGCTTACTGAGCTTATCCTTGTTCTTCATTACATTCAACCCCCTATTTAGAGTGGTGTCCCACGGGTTGCTCTTAGTCGACCCAGCGCTCGCTTTCGATCGCTGCGGAAGGAATGTGAACCATTTAGAAATTTGGCTTCATTAATTAGAATGCAACCATATGGAGCTAATTACGCGGGGTGTATTCCTTACGTAACAAGCTCAAGCTGCCTGGTCTTGGATCCGTGGTAAGCTCCTTTGTTTTCGGGTCCTTCTTGTACCGGCCCCGACAAAGTTCCTGGTCCGCTTGTCACCGTATTTATCGAAGAGGGCGGTAGGCCTTGCTCGGCACGGTCCGCCTCCTCCTTGTCCCATATAGGCTCCGCCACTCTGTAACCGCCGGGACCGAGTGTGTGTTCCCTATGTTCAGCTCCGCATTTGTTTCCCCACTCACTTGATTGGGAGTTTGCGGTGCTCGAGCAATTGATCTTGAAGTCGTTGTAGTCATCTTCGTGATCGAAGGATTTTCTCCTTGATCTTCTCATAACTCTCACCTTTCTCGATCATTCTCTTCACATTGCTTTTCCAAGTAGACAGGGCCTTGCTCATCTTCGTGAGGGCAGCATTGTTCACTTTATTCCCTTTGAGGCTTGTGTTTTCAAAAGCAGCGGGGAACTTGTATCGTTCGTGCAGCTTCGTGAAGAGGAGGTTGCGCAAATTCCCTCGGTCAGGATGCCTCAGGTTCTCGGTGTTGATCGAGACGGTGCTCCGGAGAATGCACCCGAGCTGAAGTGAGTACCCCTTGACTATTCGTTCGGGCGCCGTTGGATTCCCGTCGGAGTCCACTTCAGTAACTTCCTCCTTGAGGGTGCGGAGCACGGTCGGGCGCCGGTCCTTCCATTGCCTCTTCATTGGCTGCCATCGTAAATGCGCCACCATCATCGATGGTGGCATCCTCGTAACGGCACCATCGGTGGTGGCATCGATGGGGTCATCCTCGGCGGTACCATCGGTGGTCTTAGGATCGGTGGGGAAGGCGGCGTCCTCATACAAGTGAGGTTGTTCCTCCATCTCCGGGACAGCTCCTGAAATGCCTTGCCGCCCAACCCCGGCCTCATCGTTGTGGGCCATGTTTCTCTCTAAATAGAAACAAAGTTTGGTCAAAAAGTTGGTTATTGTCAAGGAACAAGATCATGGTCTCATCATTTAGGGTTTGTCGACACCGAGGCATCCTAAAATCTAAGCTTTTATCATTGAGGGTTTTTCGACGCCGAGGCACCCTAAAAGCCTAACCTTTCATCATTTCGGTTTTTATCGACATCGAGGCACCCTAAAAGCCATGCATTAGTCACAAGTACGCCGGGGCACTTGATCCTACTTAATTAACTACTAAGATACCCCGGCCCATGCATTAGTCACAAGTACCCCATATGTCCTATTTTTAGCAAAGTCATGCTAAAATTCACGGAAAATTTCAGCATGACCTTTGCTGAAAATAGGACATATGGAGTACCAATTTGCCGGAGCGGAAGTTAATCGACATTCCGCAAACTCAAGGGCCTCTCGGGTACCTGCAATATCATCACGACACGATGGTCGGAGACAAAACCCAACAAACTAGCACCACAATGTGCCTCTACTTTCATATGGATGAAAAGGCCACAATGTGCCTCTACTAGCACCACAATCTTAGTTAACTTCGGGGACATCGAAAGTTAACATCCGCTGATTATTATGAGGACTTCACCGCCATCGCTTACTCAAACTTAAGTTAGTAATTAAAAATATAAAATAGGATAACCCAAAGGATGGACTGTTGGTTGATGTCACAAAAATGTTGCTAATCTCAACATGTTCTACAGTTGTTAAAATTATCTTCTTGTATTTAGAACAAACTAACACCACGAGTCTACCAATTCAGGTAGAAGCCATCATTCATTACAAATTTGAATATATGATATTCCGAAAATAATCTGTCTACAAAATGAGATACATTCCGTTTGAACTACCAAAACTGTAACCAACGTTATTACCTAATTATGAAAAAAAGTGCAGTACATATAAATTATTTCATCACTGAGAGGAGATAACCAAAAGTTTCCAAGCAATGTGATTAAGAAAATGGGATTTAGGCATCCAAATGCCACAAAAGACCAAATCACATTTTTAAACCAAGTTACATAAAGAAAATGCACCTAAGCACCAAGAGGAACTGTTACAACTCCATAAGGTATATCCAAGTCACTGCTACTCATATTCAAAAAACCTAACTCCAATATAACCAGAAAGATTGTAAAACATTATATCTCCTCACGACACGAACTGAAAGTGTAACAAAAATACCATCTTATTTTGTTGATGCGTTGGTGTTTTAGAGTAGAGGTAAGAAAACCGGAGACCATATATGTAGTTTCTAACATATGCAAGATTACTTAAAATTGGAGAGCCATGTCGTTTCTCTCGACCTAAATATAGCTAGCTGCTGGTGTTGAACAATAAACAGCCACACCACACACTAAGACAAGTAACTGAAATGACTCTCTTTGTATTGTAATAGAAGAAGAAACAAGAGAGAGATGCAAGATAGTAGTATATATAGGTGAGTCAACCTATTATTCTAGGCAGCTGCCTTGCTAGTGATTCGGTGTCATCATGAATGGATCCCTCCCACTCGACCTGCGATCTTCTACAAGGAAAAAGTAGCAGCTCACCAACCACCATATAATTATACAAGGAAAAATGCTACTTGGCACAAGTGTAAACGAGAAGCTTGAGGTAGCAGCAGATTGAAGTGATAAAGTGCAAAGGAGAAGCTTGAGCTAGTAAACAATTTCTGAATGTTATAAAGTGGGGAAAGTAAAATAAAATTCATGACTAGTCATGGCACTAGAAAAGAGATGAGATTTCACAAAACCAGAGCCAAGCATAGTCCGAATGTCAAATTTTCAGTTAGTTAATTATTATAGTCCTTTGCTAAAAGAGATGATCCGTCCAAGAAATTTAATACTAGATGCATGCGATCTGTTGAGGATCTTTTAGTGAATGACTAACAACAAGTAGCCGAGCTTGCCCAAGAAAGATTAGATTCGAAGTCTTGGCTGCTGCTAGTGAATGGAGTCGACAGTTATCTGATGTCAATTACATCAGATCTTGTACTAAAACATCAGATCTTGCTTGGAACTAACAAGTTTGTACATGGAACTAACTGCCTCAAATTGTACATGGAACTAACTGCCTCAAATTGTACATGGAACTAAATTGATTTGGTTGCTCGATCGCTCTCAGTTTTTCTACATAGATAGATAGATGGATGGCTAGTTTGTTTTGCCTCTGCTCTCAATGAATGAATGAAAGAATGAATGGTTGTGTCTGTGATGTCATGTGATAAATAATTTGGTTGGTTGATTTGGTTTAATGGCTGCTGGCGTCTGAATGTAGCTCTGGCGTTTAATGGCTACCATAATTGTTTCTTTTTTTCCGTTGATTTGGTTGTCACTCTGCTTGCTCTGGATGAGATGAGATGCTGTCTGACTTGCAGTTAGCACAACATTCACATCCACAACTTGCAAACAAAAAAAAAACAAACATTCACATGAACCTACCTGCAACACCATACCCTACTCAGGATACAAACATTCGAATTCAAATTCACAGTACTGCAAACAAATCACACGCTGCGATTGCAACACCAAACCATCATTCTCACCAAGCCGGGATGCATGGAGATAGATAGATGAGATATGATCCCACAATACATACCATCGGGCATGGTTCAAACACTTGACTTGATTATCCACCCTCGGTTGTCCAAGTCTAGCTCTAGCTAGCTACCACATCATCCAAGCAAGGTTAAGCTAGGTTCAGGTTGGTTGGTGGGGGCGATCATGGAGAGGTCCCAGCGAGAGAAGGGTCCGGGGTCCGAGTAGGTGGGGCGCAGGCTGCCACAGGCGAGGAGGATGGGGGTGGGGCGGTCGACGGCACGGGAGGGGGAGGAAGAGCGGGTGGGGGTGGGGTGGGGCGAGTGGGCAAGTCCAACCCGCCCGGACGGTGGGGAGGCAGGAGCTTCGGACTTGGGGGCGGGCTGACGGGGGGAGGAGGCGGAGGGATGTGGAGGGCGCAGAAGGGGGGGAGGAGGTAGGGAGGGAGGAGGAATGGGGAGGAAGGGTGGAGAGGGAGGAAGGAGGAAGGAGGAGAGGTACTGGCGGGTGCGGCCGGTCGCGGAGGGCTGGCGACAGTGGTGTGGACGAGGAGAGCGGCGCCGACGCCGGGCCTCAGCGGCGGTGGTTGGAGACGGGCGACAGGGACGACGGCGGGCGCCGCGATGGGCGCAGGGGCAAGGCGGCGGGCGGGCCGAGGCGGTGGGGCGGCGTCGAGGTGGCGGGCAGCGGCCGGAGAGGAGAGGGAAGGGATCGAGGGCGAGGGCGAGGAGAGGGATAGGTGTGGGCCAGCGTCACAATACTAATGGCGCACCACACCTCGGTGCGCCATAAGTACATCCATACTAATGGCGCACCTCACCCAAAGCGCCATTAGTACTTTTTTTTGATTTCTGCTCAAGCCAACAGGTTATCTCCCACGACCATCCACACCAAGTCCCTCTACTAGCTCGACCGGTCAGCCAGTTCTCACACCAGAGGTCTTGGGTTCGATTCCTGTGCTCCACAATTTTTTATGCATTAAAATGCTGTTTGATACTTACTTGTGTTTAAATATGTTCAAACTGGTTTAAATCATAACAGTAATATTTTTTATAAGATAGTAATATTTTTAAAAAATATCATCAAACAATAATGCCGGTGGAGCGGGAGGGTGCGGGGGTGCGGGGGTCGGCGGCGGCGGTTGAGTAGGGAGGGTGCGGGGTCTGCGCGGCGGTTGAGTAGGGAGGGTGCGGGGTTGGCGGCGGCAGTTGAGTAGGGAGGGTGCGGGGGGTGGCGGCGGTTGAGTAGGGGAATCGAGGTGCGGGCGGTCGGCGGCGGCGGCCGTGGACCGGATCTGGCGAGTGGGATAGCGATCGAGATGGAGGGGATCGAGATGGAGGGGATCGAGTGTCCATGAAATTAAAAAATATTCATGATAGTTCAAAAAGTGCCCATGAAATACAATCGACAAATGAAGTCTACGATTTAAATACAATCGATCTTAGCTAGCTATCTCTTCACAATCTTCTTGCCCTTCTTTTTCGCAAATGGAGTTCTTCTATGAAACGGACGTCCTTTAGGTAGGGTGGTCCTGCTTCTTCTTGTGGTGTATGCTGCTACTTCATCATCGTCGTCATGTTCGATCCTCGGGTCGCCGCTTGTCGAAGTCTTGCTCATTGGCTACTCCATCCATTCCGATGATCTTCCTTTTGCCTCTCCTCACGACAACACGACTGGGCTTTGGCGGGTCGGTAATGAAGAAGCATTGGTCCACTTGGGAAGCCAGTACCCATGGCTCATTTTTCGCGGTGACGTTTGTGCCCGCGGTCTTGGATTTGGCTTCGGTATAACCATGGTGGTGAAATACCGGTCTTCTTTTATGACGTTCTTGGCCCATCTGACACGGAACATCGGGACCTTCTCTCGGTAGCTCAGCTCCCAGATCTCCTCGATCCTTCCGTAGTATCTGTCCTTGTCGTTACCGGTGTAGGATTCCATCGTTACCCCGGAGTTCTGATAACCATCGCTCTTCATGTCCTTGGCCTCGGTGTAGAATGTGTAGCCGTTGATATCGTACGCCTCATAGGTCATCAGGTTGTGCTCGGCGCCCTGTGACAAGGAGAATATGAGTTGTTCTTCCGCGGAAGAATCCTCATTTAAAGGGTACGACAGAAGCTTCTGCTTGAACCAACGCGTGAAACATGAGTTGTGCTCTTTGAGTATATCTCCGTCCGTCCTCTGTTGGCCTCGGTCATTGTACGTCTTCTTAATAAAGGTTTTGTGCGGTACCACCCAAGGATCGACCACGTCTATGTGTTGTAGCGCGACTAGGTTTGCTCTTTCAAAGTCGGCGAGTCGACCATCGAAGTCGACATGCATTTCGCGGCGATCCTCATGGTAACCCCATCCAGCGAGCCTGCCGAGGTGCCTGTTGACGGGCAGACCAACGGGGTTCTCGATGCCTAGATAATTCGTGCAGTAGGAGATGCACTCTTCGGTCAGAAAGCCCCTGGCTATGCTTCCTTCTAGACGTGACATGTTGCGAACGTATCCTTTGATGACACCATTCATCCTTTCGAACGACATCATGCTGTGCAGGAACGTCGGCCCGAGTTGGATGATATCCTCCACTATATGGACCAGCAGATGCACCATAACGTCGAAGAATGCGGGCGGGAAGTACATCTCAAGCTCGCATAGTATCACCACGATCTCTGAGTTGCCTCACGCCAATCGACTTCCGAGATATGACGTCGAAGAAGTTGCATAGGCCAAATAGCGTTTCACGGACGTGCGTGTCCATGATCCCACGGATTGCAACTGGAAATATCTGCGTCATCGGCCGACGTGATACCGTGAGACTTCATCCCGCTGAACTTCGCCCACTGGGTCTAGGTATCGCTTATCTTCCCAGCGAAACAGAAGGAAGTTTTACTCCTAGGAGGCAGGTGAAAACTGCTCGATCTCCTCGACTTAGAGTGAAGCACGCGGGAGGATAGTCATTTCCGGTCTTCTTGGCCTTTTTGCCTTTGCGACGACTTTCTGTGTCCTGCTTCGCCTCATCATCATCATCATCATCATCATCATCATCATCATCATCATCATCATTAGCGTGAAGCTCTTGCCTGATGCCTATTGATTTCAAGTCTGCCCTTGCTTTCGACCCATCTTTGGTCCTCTCTGGCATGTTGAGCAGGGTACCAAGCAGACTCTCGCACACGTTCTTCGTGATATGCATGACATCAAGGCTGTGAGGCACACGGTGTATCTTCCAGTACGGCAAGTCCCAGAAAACAGACCTCGTTTTCCATACGTTCAGCAGCGGCTCTGGCGCCTTTCGCTTCTTTCCCGGCTCTGGCGCCTTTTGCTTCTTTCCCGGTAGTGGGCAGTCTTTCCAATTTTTCAACAGCTTGTCTATTTCCTCGCCGCTCCTCGTACACGGGCGTTTTCGGGGTTCGGTTTCACCATCGAACAGATCCTTGCGTTTCCTCCACGGGTCATCGTCGCGAAGCCACCTTCGATGTCCCATGAACACGGTTTTCAAGACCCGGATCTCTATCTAGTCGGGCGATCGTTGTGTCATCCATGCACCTTACGCATCCGTAAAATCCGTGGACTACCTGCCCGTGAGATATCCGTAATCGAGATAGTCGTGCACCGTCGTGAGCGGTCACGGCTCTCATAGGGAAATATTCTTTCTCTCAAGGCGTCCAACGTATTGGTGGCGTTTTCCACAGCGTGTCAAGCTCCTCTTCAGCAGCCCCAGATCTGATTGATGTCGTTCCTGGTTGTTTCGCCCTTCAATTAGCATACTCATGTGAATGTACTTCCTCTTCATGCACAACCAGGGGAAGGTTGTACATCCACACAAACACAGGCCAGGTGCTATGTGTGCTTCTCGGCTGCCAAACGGATTGACTCCATCGGTGCTCGCGCCCGGCATGATGTTCCTTGGATCGTTCCCAAATTCCGAGTCTTGAAGTTCAACGCTTGCCACCGCTCGCATCCTTAGGGTGACTCAGCATCTTGTCTTTTTATCTATCTCCGGATCATTTGCGTCATCTTCTCGCTTCTTCTCCTCCCTATCCGCGTGCCAACGCAGGAGCTTTGCTACCTTAGGGTCCGCTAAATAGCGCTGCGAGACGAGCAGTGATCGGAAAGTACCACACCACTTTTGAGGAGCTTTCTTCCTCTTCTTGTATCGACCGACGCCGCTTTACCGGACATATGGTAGACTCCGCGTGCTCGTCCCGATAAATGATGCAATTGTTCATGCACACATGGTATTTCACGTGCGGTAAATCGAGAGGACACACGATTTTCTTCGCCTCCTCCAACTGGTCGGGCACTAGTTCCCCTTGGGAAGACGTTCGTGCCAGAATGACTTGTTCTCGTCGAAGCATGCGTCGGTCATTTTGTGTTTTACCTTCATCTCGAGCCATGGCGTTACTTTCAAAGCGGTATCCTTGGGCCTGCATCCTTCATACAATGGAGTAACCACGTCTAACTCAAGTTGATCCATCTTGGCTTTCTCTCGGCGGCAGCTCTGGCGTTATCCGTGCGCTTGAGAAGCAGCTCTTGAATATGAGGGTCCTGCACCCAGCCCATCGATGGTCCAGCGTCGTCGCTCCGCCGCATCATCATCTTCATGATCATGCCCGTCGCCTGCTCGAGATCTTCCTCATCATCATGTCCTGCATCTTCTACATGATGATCTGTACAACATCACCGTCGTGATCATCTCCCGGGATTCTTCGTCTTCTCGCCCGCCCGAGCCGCGGTGGTTGTCTTGCTGCCCTTCCTCATTTCTTGCCCGCCCCATGGGCGACAACGTAGTCATCTTCATCACCTTGCCACCGATAGCCATCCATGAAACCACGCAAGAGCAGGTGGTCCCGCACCTGCCGGAATCCGGGTCCACAATAAGGCTCTTGACTTGCATCTTCGACACGGACATCTTATCTCCGTCTCGTTCTTTTGAATCATCTCGCCTTCGCGGACCTCAAAACCTATTCACGATGCCTTCGGTCATCATGCGGACCATAATCGCTGCATGGGGTAGAGCAAAAGCGATATTTTAGAACCAAACAAAAATTTGGCATGACTTTCCTAAAATAGGACCAAAAGAATGCTTAATGCCAAAATTCTCACCAAACGGAAATGAATCAACATTCGGCAAAATATTGGCAACTATCGCATTTCAAATACCGTACACCTCCAAACACAAACACATATGCAACACCACAAACATATGCAACACCACGAACATACATAGATCTAGCTAGGCCGTAAAAAGTGCATGTGCACATTGTTGTAGGAGAACAACATAAATATAGCTTCCCCTTACTTACCTATTAAAACAAGGTAATTTAACCACTTAATTTGAATGAATCTATGGTGGAAATGAGGTGAAAAGAGGAGGCACCGAGACAAGGAGGAGGTGGAGAGAATGAAGTGGGGAGAAAGTGATTGTGGGTAGGAGAGGCTGTCCAAAATATCTTGTTGCTGCCCACTTACTAATGGCGCACCAGCACTAAATGCGCCATTAGTAATCCAGGTAACTAATGGCGCACCTCCTGGCGGTGGGCCATTAGTAGATTTGCAAAAATAAAAAAAATACTAATGGCGCACCCTTTGCGCGGTGCGCCATTAGTAGTTACAACTACTAATGGCGCACTTCATCTGGATGCGCCATTAGTATGTTTGGACAGGCGCACTAGTTCAAAGAAAATTTTTTGATACTAATGGCGCACCACTTGCATGGTGCGCCATTAGTAGTTACAACTACTAATGGCGCGCCGCGGGATGCGCCATTAGTATGTTTGGACAAGCGCACTAGTTCAAAAAATTCTATACTAATGGCACACCTTTGCCTGGTGCGCCATTAGTAGTTACAACTACTAATGGCGCGCTTCACGGATCGCCATTAGTATGTTTGAACAGCGCACTAGTTCAAAAAAAAATTCTATACTAATGGCGCACCTTTGCACAGTGCGCCATTAGTAGTTACAACTACTAATGGCGCGCAGAAGGATGCGCCATTAGTATGTTTGGACAGGCGCACTAGTTCAAAAAAAAAAGAAAATTTGATACTAATGGCGCACCCTTTGCATGGTGCACCATTAGTAGTTTCAACTCTAATGGCGCATTAGCATGTGGTGCGCCATTAGTATATACTAATGGCGCACTAACTTTCTGGTGCGCCATTAGTGTCAATCCCATCTATAGCCCTTTTTCTAGTAGTGATATGTTTATTCACCCGAGGGGTTGTTCAATGAATGGAGGGGTGGGGAGCACAAGTGAACCTTAAATATCGAGTTTCTTTTCTTTAATGCCACGTACAAAAATTGAAACGCTTGTTGTGGAGAGAAAAAAAATAATCACTCCACTATATATGGACGCAGGGGCCTGAGAGCTTGCTTTACTAGGGTTGCTCTCTTCATTCTCTCATCCTCTCCAGATATAAACAAGACAGCGGTAGCGACATTTTCTCTCTGCTCACCGCTGGTCACAAATCCGGCCGGATCCCTTCGGCCGGTGTGTGTAGAGGACTAAAAGGTGCATCATTCACGCGGTCATCGCCGCCGAGGGAGGAAACCCACAGCTTCCAGAGGGGCCCGATCCTCTGCCCGCGCCGTTCTCTCCGACATAGCGCCGGCTCGGGAGGTCCTCCGACCCTTCTTCCTCCCTGCCGTATTGTTCGCAGATCCGACCTGCCGCCGCCGACATCCCGGCGACCCTCAGGTATTAGTTCTTCAAAAGCGGCCTTGCTCTACTGCCCCATCTCCCCACGTGTCTGCATGTGCATCTTTTTCTACTCCCATCAGCTCTTCCAAAGCCACCTAAATTTTTAGTATTATTAGAGGTAAAGCTACTTCATGCATTCGAATCTAGGGCTTTGTTCAAACAACGAAGAAAGGGGGGAAAGTTGTAGCATGAATCTAGGACTTGATTCAAAGAGGAAATAATATGGTGAAAGTAGTAGAGATTGGATACCCAACCGGTCTCTTGGTTGAAAAGGGAAATAATGGGAAAGCGCAGTACAAACTGGATAAGGAACAGATCTATCATTGGTTGAAAAAAGGATAGAAAGTGGCGGCTGGTGGACAAGTCAACAGAGTATGTCCAGGATTAGATTTGTTGCCATCACATAGTAAAAGGTCTCCAAGATTAGATTTGCTGACCTCACATAGTAAAAGGTCTCAGGATTAGATTTGCTGCCCTCACATAGTAAAAGGTCTTAGGATTAGATTTGCTGCCCTCACATAGTAAAAGGTCTCCAGGTTTAGATTTGCTGCCCTCACATAGTAAAAGGTCTCCAAGATTAGATTTGCTGCCCTCACATAGTAAAAGGTCTCCAGGATTACATTTGCTGCCCTCACATAGTACAAGGTCTCCAGGATTAGGTTTGCTGCCCTCACATAGCATGAACAAGCTCGGCATCACCACTTTATGCCTCCTTGTAGGTACATTGTGCTTGATCGCCCACTCGTCGCATGTCCTTATACCAACCTTTTGTTGTTGTTAATGTAAGGGCGCATGTAAAATGAAGCGATCACACTGTTACCTTAGGGACATGTCTAACCAGTGTTATTGTTAATCTAATGCCTCCAGTGATAAGGTGCAATTAAACTGTGTTACAAATGGCACTCCTGCTGTTTTCCCCAGTATGATAAGTAAGTTGCTCCATTACGCTGCTGAGTGTCCCGGTGTCCCCACGGTCCCATGCCCTTAAACCGACTCTTTAGCTGCTGTTGATTTACTGTGTCTGGTAAAAAAGCAATGCCACCATTAAAGTAATCCCATATTTGAGGAATCTCATTGTTGATCGTAATGCTTCTGGTAACATGAAGCATTGCTGACGTTTTAAAATTTCTATTGTCCTTGGGTGATTGCCATGAACATAATTAAGATGCTTATTTTCATTTTGTATATGTTTCATATATTCTTATTGACCAAAAATCGTTTACTTTCTATCATTTTGTGCGATAGGGATATCCATTTCACCTTGTTGCTATTGTGACCTTTTGGTGAACTGCACAAAACACTATTTTTTGAATGAGTGTCTTGTGCAGTTCAACTAAAATGTCACGTGGGAAACATCTCTCAATTTTGGTGGAACTGCACAAAATGGTGATTGAGTTTCCAAAATCTCCGCAAGTTCTCACTTGGTAATCTCGCAACATTTTATTAGCCTTTGCAAGATGGAGTCGCCACCGTCACCACAATGGCACTTTATTTTAGTGGAACTGCACAAAAGGATAAGAAAATTATAGTTGCACCTTACATGAGCCGGACAGCCAACCTTAATGTTCCTCAATTTTAGTGCAACTACTAAAGAAGAACCTGCCAGCTCACAAGAGCAAGTACTTCTTGCAAGATGAATGATGCAATCTTTGCTTCATTTCAGGTGAACTGCAGAAAAAGGCGCATGAATTGAATCATGGAACTCCAGGCAGACCTCATCCAAGTAGAGATGGAGGTTGAGTTCAAGGAGGCCGCTATTAAAGCGAAATCCTGATCTCCTGTCTCCTTGTTTGTGATGTGCAAACATGCTATGCAAACAGGAATACTCAACTACAGATGTTGTGACGGTCAAGAGCATTCGCCAAGTTCTTTGATTGTATGACATGGCTACCCAATATGTATTTAATCCCGATATTCACTTTATCAAAAGGCTCTAATGGGTTGGTTCTGAATCTTGCAAGCTGGGAATCAGTAAGATGTGTAGGCATCTTTGTTGTACTTATTATTTGAATCTTATTTGTTGGTTCTAAATCTTGCTAGGTGGGAATTAATGAGATGTGTAGGCATCTTTGTTGTACTTATTATTTGGATCTTACTTGTTGGTTCTGAATCTTGCAAGCTGGGAATCATTGAGATGTGTAGGCATCTTTGTTGTACTTATTATTTGGATCTTATTTGTTGGTTCTAAATCTTGTAAGCTGGGAAACACGGCATGATGATGCAGAGGACAACAACCATAACAAACAGTTCAAACTTGGTAGTATTATCTTTGTGAAAGTGCGACAAATGTGTAGATCGTGTGCGTCCTGAGAATAATAATTCTAATTGTTGTGCATGTTGATCCTGTGGTACTGATAGAAGGAGCGAATGCATTGCTTGTTTAAGTATAAATTTCTATTAAAGCTAATTAAATTTAAGTAAAGTGACCACTAACTCCTATTATTACAGTACCAATACAGACCTGCTCGTGAACCGACGTGTGGCCGGAGTAGGTTTCTTAATGGAGGCGTTTGAATGCGCCGAGGGTGAATCTTCTGTCGGGCGTGCAGCGGACGAGGGAGGGGTAGTAACTGTTGTCGCATGTACACACTCAGCTTACTACTGAATCCAGTTCCCCAAGAGCTAAAAAACGAACTGCTGCCTCCGCCTACACACTCGTTCACTCGAAGAGACTCCAATGGCGATCCGAGGGGTGAGCCTGCTGGATATGGACTTCAACAAGGAGTTCCCATTTGAGTTCGCCGCTCAGTCCTATGGCTGCACCAAGTTGAATGTGATGTACACCAACGATACGGACTCGGTGAAGCTCTGCCTCGCCTCAGTCCTATGGCTGCACCAGGTTCTGGAGCATTCGCCCGTTTCATCGGTAGCGCCGACTGCACCTTCGCTACGATGGAGAAAAGGAAGAACGGGACGATTAGGCCATCTAGTGCAACAAGATTGTCGACATCCAGAAGCAATACAAGATCATCAGCAACGGGCAGGAGAAGGACTCCGTGCTTGACCTTGCTGAGACCATCATCGACCCCTGATACGCCAACATGAAAGAAGATGACCTGAACACGTGGGAGGTACCTCTGAATCTAGCCTACATAACCAATGCGGCCAAGGACGCATACGCATGCTACGACATATACAGGCAGATCTTGGACATGAGGGCGTGTCTGCTTCCCGTAACCGACGAGTACACGGACAGCCGCAGCATCATGATCAAGCGTGCCAGGAAGGTCTAGATGTTGTACTTTATCTGTTTATAAGCACCTTTATCATCTGAGTGTTTCATGCATTAGCCTATGTGTCGTATTATCTGTTTTGTCTAAAATATTTCTTTTAAGAACCCATTAACCTGATTGATTTTTTAGTGGCTATTTGCTTATGTATGTAAACTAGTTCACCTGTCCATAAAAAAACTAGTTCACTCGGCTGTCGTGCTTTGAATCTCCTTCCTCCAAACATATTCCTCTCCTCAGGTGGACCCAGTAGGTCTCTGAATTTTCTCCCACTTTCTTTTTCGATGTAAACTGAGTTTTCTCCCAGTACTTTCCCCTAGAACCAACTCAGCTGTCCCACGTCTAGCCTAAAAAATAATAATACCCCACATACTATTAACTCATCAAATTAAAATGATATTTTATTTCATAAGTTGAAAGTTCTTACAAAATTATACTCCAATAAAAATTGTTTATATATAACTTGCCAAGTTAACTCCTAGTGATTGTGTACTAAGCTTGCAAAGATTTTACTGACGTGCAATCATGTGTTTATGTTTTTATAACATTTCTCCGTCTAGCCCCACATGATATTTTCACCCAGCCCAGCAAGTCCGCGGATTTCGAGAAAAATGCAAATGGGATTTAAACGGGCTGGATAGATGCTACATCATTGTTTCACCCAGCCCACCAAATGGACTAAAAAACAAATGGACTGGCTGACATGTGGGCCAGTAGGTCGAATCCTAAGAAGGTGTTGGATTTACATCCAACAGCCGGCATGCTTCTTCAATCTCTCGTCTTCTTCCCCCAGCGCTGCCGGAACCGCCTACTCCAGCCTTGGCGTCCAGCGGCGTTGTTTTGCGCTCCTCAGCGAAACTCTACCCTGCCGACGGTCAGGCCGTCCCTCCACTCCGCACCTCCTGTTATTCTCTGCCGAGTGTAGGCCCACCCCGCACCCGAACCAGTCAAGTTTCCCACTCCTCTCCGTCTGCGACTCCACTGCCGTGTCTTCTCCATCTCCGGGTCATTCCAGTCTGGGGCCTCGCCGTCGTCCACCGCCTCGGTCACGCTCGCCAAGCAGCGTGGTCAACATACGAGAGTCATCAAGAGGATCAGATGTGGAGAGCTCGACGGCTGGGACCCACGAGGTCCATGGTCGCACGCAAGGAAAGTTCCTCCTTATTACGCCTTGTCGCGTAATCTTTACGTGGGTAGGGCTTCTATATTTCGCGAAAAATGTTCCTCACGATGTGTCGGACCCACCAGCTATATCTTCGCACGCAAGGAAGTGCCTCCTTATTACGCACCAAAAATGAATACCCCCGCTAGCTGGGACCCACCATAGTGGGTGGCTGACTTAGGGCCTACTAAGTTGACGAGGACGGAGGGCTTTGTCAACTTAGTCAATATGAACGATTCTAGCTCCAGTGACCGTACGATGTCCATCCAACGGCCATAGTGCTTCTTCAACCTCTGGTCTTATTGCTCCAGCCACCCAAAGCAGCGCCAGTCGGGCCGCGTGCTCCTGCCTCTCGTGGCCGGCTATGATGTCGCGGAGGCCTCATCGCCCCCTACTACTCCCACCGCTGGCCCAGTGTATCCCTCTACTCACCCACACCCCCTGTTATTCTGCGGCGACGGCAGCCTCACACCGCAGCCGAACCAATGAACCCTCGTACTCCTCTCTGCGTGGGCATCCACTGCCGCGTCTTCCCCTGCTCCGCATCGTCCCCTTCCTAGGCCTCGCCGTCGTCCACCGCCTTGGTGCTCTCGGCGCAGCGTGGTCAATGTGGTCAACGACCGACTTCCGTTGGAAGAGTACTGCACGTGGAGAGGCTGACAGCTGGGTCCACGGCCACAGCCCATTTTTTTGTGATTTGCCAAGTAAGTCGCTTTGTCAGGCCTGTTGGGCTGCAAATCTTTCAAGACGAGGAGAGCTTCATTCGGCTGGCCGAGAAAATGGCCTATCAGTAATGAGAAATGGGTTATACATTTTTAAAACACATCAAACCGGCAATTAGTTTCAAATATCTTTTTTTCATTTCGAGATTTTAAATTACATTAATTTTTAAGCGTGGAGAATTTGTTGGATTTTATATTGATATATATTTATTTTTTAAATCAGTTTGAATGTGAGTCGAAATTTCGGGATTAAAAACAGTTCAGACCGCACCGAAATATGCAAAATTTTGTATAATTTTTTAATCGTGGCCACAATATGGGCTGTAATGCTAACAAAAAGAATATGGGATCCAAAGAAACCTTAAGAATTAGCAAATGGGCTGTAAATTATTAGAAATAACGACAGATGGGCTGTATGCTGTTTTCCATAGATTTGAGGCTTTCCTAAAAAAAGGTTGACGCACAAGCAGTGATTGTTGGATGTCCATCCAACGACCGTCATGCTTCTTCAATCTCCGCTATTCCTGCTCCAGCCGCTCAAACAAGTGCCAGCGGGACTGCCTGCTCCCTCCTCCCATGGGCTGGGTCAGGCCGCCAAGAGCCTCACCGCCCCATCAGACTCCCATTGCTGGCCTAGCCATCCCTCTACTCACCCACACCTGCTGTTATTCTCCGGCGACGGCAGACGAACCAAGAAGCCCTCGTGCAACAGATTCCCCTCCGTGTGGGAAACAACCGCCGAGTCTTCCCTGCCTCCGTGTCGCTCCTTCCTAGGCCTCGCCGCCGCCCACCGCCTGGTGCTCTCGGCACGCCTGCCAACGTGGTCAATGACCGACATGCATCCGGCGGATCAGACGTGGTGGGGCCGACAGCTGGGTCCACGGCCGCACACAAGGAAATGCCTCCTTATTACGCGGAAAATAATGATTCCTCCACCTGACATCGGGACCCACCGAAAGGGCCTCAGATTTCGCGAAAAAATGTTACCGCCACGACAGCTCGGACCCACCAGCTATATCTTCGCACGCAAGGAAGTGCCTCCTTATTACGCACAAAAATGAATACTTCCCACGTTAGCTGGGACCCAAAGATAGTGGCAGCTGACTTAGGGGCCTACTAAGTTGACGGGACGGAGGGCTTTGTCAACTTAGTCAATATGCACGATTCTAGCTCCAAAGGATCGTGACGATGTCCATCCAACGGCCGTGGTGCTTCTTCAACCTCTGGTCTTCTTGCTCCAGCCACCCAAACCAGCGCCTGTCGTGCCTCGTGCTCCTACCTCCCGTGGCCGGCTGCGATGCGGTGGTGGCCTCACCGCCCCTACTGTTGGGGAACGAGTAATTTCAAAATTTTCCTACGATCACGCAAGACCATGGTGATGGCATAGCAACGAAGGGAAGAGTGTCCGTCCACGCACTCGTGAGACCGAAAGCGAAGCGTTATAACAACGCTGTTGATGTAGTCGACGCCTTCACGACCCGACCGATCCAAGCACCGAACGTGACGGCACCTCCGAAGTTCTGCACACGCTCAGCCCGATGACGATCCCGGACTCCGATCCAGCAAAGTGTCGGGATGAGTTCCACAAGACGACGGCGTGGTGGCGATGATGATGCTCCACCGACGCAGGGCTTCGCCTAAGCTCCGCGACGATATGACTTCTCCGCGAGGGCTTCGCTTAAGCTCGCGACGATATGACCGAAGTGGAATATGGTGGAAGGGGCACCGCACACGGCTAAGGAAATCAACTTGTGTGTCTTGGGGTGCCCCTGCCCCGTAGATATAAAGGAACCAAGGGGAGGTGGCCGCCAAGAGGAGGAGGCGCGCACAGGAGTCCTACTCCTCCGGGAGTAGGACTCCCCCAATCCTAGTTGGAATAGGATTCCGGAGGGGAGAGAGAGAGAGGGGTTGGCCCACCTTTCCTAGTCCTAATAGGACTAGGGAAAGGGGGCGCGCCACCTAGGGCTGGCCCTTCTCCTTTCCTCCAAGGCCCACTATGGGCCCATGTAGTTCCCGGGGTTCCGGTAACCTCCTGCATCTCGATAAATTCGATTTCACTCGAACCTTCCGATGTCCAAATGTAGGCTTCCAATATATCAATCTTTATGTCTCGACCATTTCGAGACTCCTCGTCATATCCGTGATCACATCCGGACTCAACAACCTTCGTGCATCAATACTTATAAACTCATTATGACCGCCATCGAAGCGTTGTTGCGTGCGGACCCTACGGGTTCGAGAACTATGTAGACATGACCGAGACACCTCTCGGTCAATAACCAATAGCGGGACCTGGATGCCCATATTGGCTCCTACATATTCTACGAAGATCTTTATCGGTCGACCGCATAACAACATACGTTGTTCCTTTGTCATCGGTATGTTACTTGCCCGAGATTCGATCGTCGGTATCCAATACCTAGTTCAATCTCGCATCGCAAGTCTCTTTTCTCGCTCCGTAATACATCATCTCACAACTAACACATTTAGTTGCAATGCTTGCAAGGCTTATGTGATGTGCATTACCGAGAGGGCCCAGAGATACCTCTCCGACAATCGGAGTGACAAATCCTAATCTCAAATATGCCAACCCAACATGTACCTTCGGAGACACCTGTAATGTACCTTTATAATCACCCAGCTTCGCCAGGACGCTTGGTAGCACCCAAAGTGTTCCTCGGGCAAACGGGAGTTGCATAATCTCATAGTCATAGGAACATGTATAAGTCATGAAGAAAAGCACTAGCAACAAACTATACGATCAGGTGCTATGCTAATGGAATGGGTCATGTCAATCAGATCATTCAACCAATGATGTGATCCCATTAATCAAATAACAACTCCTTGTTCATGGTTAGGAAACATAACCATCTTTGATTAACGAGCTAGTCAAGTAGAGGCATACTAGTGACACTCTGTAGGTTTATGTATTCACACATGTATTATGTTTCCGGTTAATACAATTCTAGCATGAATAATAAACATTTATCATGATATAAGGAAATAAATAATAACATTTATTATTGCCTCTAGGGCATATTTCCTTCAGTCTCCCACTTGCACTAGAGTCAATAATCTAGATCACATCACCATGTGATTAACATCGATAGTTCACATCATCATGTGATTAGCACCCATAATTCACATCGCCATGTGATCAAGACCCAAAGGGTTTACTAGATTCAGTAATCTAGTTCACATCGCTATGTGATTAACACCCAAAGAGTACTAAGGTGTGATCATGTTTTGCTTTGTGAGAGAATCTTAGTCAACGGGTCTGCTACATTCAGATCCGTATGTATTTTGCAAATCTCTATGTCAACAATGCTCTGCACGAAGCTACTCTAGCTAATTGCTCCCACTATTAATATGTATCTAGATCGAGACTTAAAGTCATCCAGATCGGTGTCAAAACTTGCATCGACGTAACCCTTTACGACAAACCTTTTATCACTTCCATAATCGAGAAACATATCCTTATTCTACTAAGGATAATTTTGACCACTGTCCATTGATCTACTCCTAGATCTCTATTGCACTCCCTTGCCAATCTTTAGTGGTAGGGTATGCAATAGATCCGTACACAAGATGACATACTTTATAGAACCTATGGCTGATGCATAGGGAATGACTTTCATTCTCTTTCTATCTTCTGCCGTGGTCTGGTTTTTGAGTCTTACTCAATCTCACACCTTGTAACACAGGCAAGAACTCTTTCTTTGACTGTTCCATTTTGAACTACTTCAAAATCTTGTCAAGGTATGTATTCATTGAAAACTTATCAAGCGTCTTAATCTATCTCTATAGATCTTGATGCTCAATATGTGAGCAGCTCCACCGAGGTCTTTCTTTGAAAAACTCCTTTCAAATACTCCTTTATGCTTTGCGTAATAATTCTACATTATTTCCGATCAACAATATGTCATTCACATATACTTATCGAAATGCTGTAGTGCTCCCACTCACTTTCTTGTAAATACAGGCTTCTCCAAAAGTCTCAGATAAAACCATATGCTTTGATCAAATCATCAAGCATATATTCCAACTCCGAGATGCTTGCACCAGTCCATAGATGGATCGCTGGAGCTTGCACATTTTGTTAGCTCCTTTAGGATTGACAAAACCTTCTCGTTGCATCATATACAACTCTTCTTTAATAAATCCATTAAAGAATGTAGTTTTGACATCCATTTGCCGATTTCATAAAATGTGGCAATTGCTAACATGATTCGGACAGACTTTAAGAATCGCTACAGCTTGAGAAAATCTCATTGTAGTCAACACCTTGAACTTGTCGAAAACCTTTTGCATAAGTCGAGCTTTGTAGATAGTAACACTACTATCAGCATCTGTCTTCCTCTTGAAGATCCATTTATATAACATGGCTTGCCGATCATCGGCAACTCCATCAAAGTCCATACTTTGTTCTCATACATGGATCCCATCTCAGATTTCATGGTCTTAAACCATTTCGTGGAATCTGGGCTCATCATCGCTTCCTCATAGTTCGTAGGTTCATCATGGTCTAGTAACATGACTTCCGAACATGATTACCGTACCACTCGTGCGGATCTTACTCGAAGACCTACGAGGTTTGGTAGCAACTTGATCTCAAGTTTCATGATCATCATCATTAACTTCCTTACTAATTGGTGTAGGAATCACTCGAACTGATTTCGTGATGAACTACTTTCCAATAAGGGAGAAGGTACAATTACCTCATCAAGTTCTACTTTCCTCCCACTCACTTCTTTCGAGAGAAACTTCTTCTCTAGAAAGGATCCATCTTAGCAACGAAAAACTTGCCTTCGGATCTGTGATAGAAGGTGTACCCAACATTTTCTTTTGGGTATTCTATGAAGACGATTTCGATTTGGGTTTGAGCTTATCGTGAAAACTTTTTCACATAAGCATCACAACTCCAAACTTTTAAGAAACGATACTTAGGTTTATCGCTTTAAACCATAGTTCATACGGTGTCATCTCAACGGATTTAGATGGTGCCCTATTAAACGTGAATGCAGCTGTCTCTAATGCATAACCCCAAAACGATAGTGGTAAATCGGTAAGATACATCATAGATCGCACCATATCCAATAAAGTGCGATTACGACGCTCGGACACACCATTATGTTGTGGTGTTCCGTGGCGGAGTTGCGAAACTATTTCACATTGTTTCAAATGAAGACCAAACTCAGAACTCAAATATTTATCTCCACGATCAGATCGCAGAAACTTTATTTTCTTGTTACGATGATTTTCCACTTCACTCTGAAATTCTTTGAACTTTTCAAATGTTTCAGACTTGTGTTTCATCAAGTAGATATACCCATATCTGCTCAAATCATCTTGTGAAGGTCGAAAATAACGATACTTGCCACGAGCATCAACACTCATTGGATCGCATACATCGGTATGTATTATTCCCAATAAGTCAAGAGTTTGTTCCATTGTTCCGAGAACGGAGTTTTAGTCATCTTGCCCAAAAGGCACGGTTCGCAAGCATCAAATGATTCATAATCAAGAGATTCCAAAAGTCCATCAAGATGGAGTTTTCTTCATGCGCTTTACACCAATATGACCTAAACGGCAAGTGCCACAAATAAGTTGCACTATCATTATTAACTTTGCATCTTTTGGTTTCAATATTATGAATATGTGTATCACTATGATCGAGATCCAATGAACCATTTTCATTGGGTGTGTAACCATATAAGGTTTTATTCATGTAATCGAACAACAATTTATTCTCTTTACTTAAATGAATAATCAGATTGCAATAAACATGATCAAATCATATTTATGCTCAACACCAAATAACACTTATTTAGGTTCCACACTAATCCCGAAAGTATAGGAGTGTGCGATGATGATCATATCAATCTTGGAACTACTTCCAACACTCATCGTCACTTCCCTTCAACTAGTCTCTGCTTATTCTCAGAACTCCTGCTTCGAGTTACTAATCTTAGCAACCTAACGAGTATCAAATACTCAGGGGCCACTATAAACACTAGTAAGGCACACATCAATAACCTGTATATCAAATATAACCTTGTTCACTTTGCCATCCTTCTTATCCACCAAATATTTAGGGGTAGTTCTGCTTCAAAGGACCAGTTCCATTGCAGCAAAAGTACTCGGTCTCGTGCTTAGGTCTAGACTTGGGCTTCTTCACTTGAGCAGCAACTTGCTTGCCGCTCCTTTTGAAGTTCCCTTCTTCCCTTTGCCATTTTCCTTGAGACTAGTGGTCTTGTCAACCATCAACACTTGATGTTTTTCTTGATTTCTACCTTCGCGATTTTAGCATCGCTAAGAGCTCGAGAATCTTTTTCGTCATCCCTTGCATACTATAGTTCATCACGAAGTTCTACTAACTTAGTGATGGTGACTAGAGAATTCTGTCAATCACTATCTTATCTGGAAGATTAACTCCCACTTGATTCAAGCGATTGAAGTACTCGCATAATCTGAGCACATGCTCACTAGTTGAGCGATTCTCCTCCATCTTTTAGCTATAGAACTTGTTGGAGACTTCATATCTCTCAACTCGGTATTTGCTTGAAATATTAACTTCAATTCCTGGAACATCTCATATGGTCCATGACGCTCAAAACGCCTTTGAAGTCCCGATTCTAAGCCGTTAAGCATGGTGCACTAAACTATCAAGTAGTCATCATATTGAGCTAGCCAAACGCTCATAACGCCGCATCATCCGCTCCTGCAATAGGTCTGTCACCTAGCGGTGCATTAAGGACATAATTCTTCATGCAGCAATGAGGATAAACCTCGATCACGGATCCAATCCGCATCATTGCTACTAACATCTTTCAATACAATTTTCTAGGAACACATATGAAAACATAGGGAAGCAACAACGCGAGCTATTGATCTACAACATAATTTGCAAAATACTACCAGACTAAGTTCATGATAAATTAAAGTTCAATTAATCATATTACTTAAGAACTCCCACTTAGAAAAATATCCTCCAATTCTCTAAGTGATTATGATCCATATCAACTACACCATGACCGATCATCACGTGTGATGGAGTAGTTTCAATGGTGAACATCAATATGTTGATCATATCTACTATATGATTCACGCCGACCTTTCGGTCTCCGTGTTCCGAGGTCATATCTTATATGCATAGCTCGTCAAGTATAACCTGAGTATTCTGCGGTGCAACTGTTTTGCACCCGCTGTATTTGAACGTAGAGCCTATCACACCCGATCATCACGTGGTGTCTCAAAGACGAAGAACTTTCGCAACGGTGCATACTCGGGAGAACACTTCTTGATAATTTAGTAAGGGATCATCTTATAATGCTACCGCCAATCAAAGCAAAATAAGATGCATAAAGGATTAACATCACATGCAATCAATATTAGTGATATGATATGGTCATCATCATCTTGTGCTTGTGATTCCATCGCCAAGCACCGCCATGATCACCATCGCCACCGGTAGCGACACCTTGATCTCCATCGTAGCATCGTTGTCGCCTCGCCAACTATTGCTTCTACGACTATCGCTACTCCTTAGTGATAAAGTAAAGCAATTACATGGCGCTTGCATTTCATACAATAAAGCGACAACCATATGGCTCTCGCCATTGCCGATAACTCGTTACAAAACATGATCATCTCATACAATAAAGTATATCATCACGCCTTGACCATATCACATCACAACATGCCCTGCAAAAACAAGTTAGACGTCCTCTACTTTGTTGTTGCAAGTTTTACGTGGCTGCTACGGGCTGAGCAAGAACCGTTCTTACCTACGCATCAAAACCACAACGATATTTCGTCAAATAGACTCCGCTTTAACCTTCTCAAGGACCGGGCGAGCCACACTCGATTCAACTAAAGTGAGAGAGACAGACACCCGCCACCACCTTTAAGCAACGAGTGCTCACAGCGGTGAAACCAGTCTCGCGTAAGCGCACGCTGTAATGTCGGTCCGGCCGCTTCATCTCACAATACCGCTGAACCAAAGTATGACATGCTGGTAGGCAGTATGACTTGTATCGCCCACAACTCACTTGTGTTCTACTCGCATATGACATCAACGCATAAAACCAGGCTCGATACCACTCGTTGGGGAACGAGTAATTTCAAAATTTTCCTACGATCACGCAAGACCATGGTGATGGCATAGCAACGAGCGGGAAGAGTGTCCGCCCACGCACTCGTGAGACCGAAAGCGAAGCGTTATAACAACGCTGTTGATGTAGTCGACGCCTTCACGATCCGACCGATCCAAGCACCGAACGACGGCACCTCCGAGTTCTGCACACGCTCAGCCCGATGACGATCCCCTGACTCGATCCAGCAAAGTGTCGGGATGAGTTCCACAAGACGACGGCGTGGTGACGATGATGATGCTCCACCGACGCAGGGCTTCGCCTAAGCTCCGCGACGATATGACTTCTCCCAAGCAGGCTTCGCTTAAGCTCCGCGACGATATGACCAAGTGGAATATGGTGGAAGGGGCACCGCACACGCTAAGGAAATCAACTTGTGTGTCTTGGGGTGCCCCTGCCCCAGATATAAAGGAACCAAGGGGAGGTGGCCGCCAAGAGGAGGAGGCGCACTAGGGAGTCCTACTCCTCCGGAGTAGGACTCCCCCAATCCTAGTTGGAATAGGATTCCGGAGGGGAGAGAGAGAGGGGGCGGCCCACCTTTCCTAGTCCTAATAGGACTAGGGAAAGGGGGCGCGCCACCTAGGGCTGGCCCTTCTCCTTTCCTCCAAGGCCCACTATGGGCCCATGTAGTTCCCGGGGTTCCGTAACCTCCCTAGTACTCTGATAATTCTCGATTTCACTCGGAACCTTCCGATGTCCAAATGTAGGCTTCCAATATATCAATCTTTATGTCTCGACCATTTCGAGACTCCTCGTCATATCCGTGATCACATCCGGACTCAACAACCTTCGTGCATCAATACTTATAAACTCATTATGACCGCCATCAAACGTTAAGCGTGCGGACCCTACGGGTTCGAGAACTATGTAGACATGACCGAGACACCTCTCGGTCAATAACCAATAGCGGACCTGGATGCCCATATTGGCTCCTACATATTCTACGAAGATCTTTATCGGTCGACCGCATAACAACATACGTTGTTCCTTTGTCATCGGTATGTTACTTGCCCGAGATTCGATCGTCGGTATCCAATACCTAGTTCAATCTCGCATCGGCAAGTCTCTTTTCTCGCTCCGTAATACATCATCTCACAACTAACACATTTAGTTGCAATGCTTGCAAGGCTTATGTGATGTGCATTACCGAGAGGGCCCAGAGATACCTCTCCGATAATCGGAGTGACAAATCCTAATCTCAAATATGCCAACCCAACATGTACCTTCGAGACACCTGTAATGTACCTTTATAATCACCCGATTCGCCAGGACGCTTGGTAGCACCCAAAGTGTTCCTCGGCAAACGGGAGTTGCATAATCTCATAGTCATAGGAACATGTATAAGTCATGAAGAAAAGCACTAGCAACAAACTATACGATCAGGTGCTATGCTAATGGAATGGGTCATGTCAATCAGATCATTCAACCAATGATGTGATCCCATTAATCAAATAACAACTCCTTGTTCATGGTTAGAAACATAACCATCTTTGATTAACGAGCTAGTCAAGTAGAGGCATACTAGTGACACTCTGTAGGTTTATGTATTCACACATGTATTATGTTTCCGGTTAATACAATTCTAGCATGAATAATAAACATTTATCATGATATAAGGAAATAAATAATAACATTTATTATTGCCTCTAGGGCATATTTCCTTCACCTACTACTCCCACCGCTGGCCAGGCCATCCCTCTAGTCACCCACACCCCTCGTTATTCTCAAGCGCGACAAAGAGCCTCACGCCGCAGCCGAACCGTGAACCTCGTACTCCTCTATGTGGGCATCCACTTCCGTGTCTTCCCGGCTCATGACGCCCCTTCCTAGGCCTCGCCGCCGCCCACCGCCTGGTGCTCTTGGCGCGTGGTCAACGTGGTCAAGGAATGGCTTCCATCGACGTGGATTGTACATGGAGAGGCGCATACCGGGTCCACGACCGCAGCAAGGAAGTGCCTCCTTATTACGCGCAAAATAATTATTCCTCCACCGACAGCGGGGACCCACCGGACGGGCCACCGATTTCGCGAAAAAACGCTTCCCGATCGCCGGGACCCACCAGCTTCATCTTCGCACGCAAGGAAGTGCGTCCCGCAAAAAACGATTCGCCGATCGCTGGGACCCACCAGCTACATCTTCGCAGGCAAGGAAGTGCCTGACAGTCGGGATCCACCTGGTCGATGCGTACGTAGCGTTGTCATCCTGGTCGCGAACGTGTACGTACATACTGGTCGTTGTAGAGGCGCGCACGTGTCGTAGTAGAGGCGCGCATGTAGCATGTACACGTACGTACAACGTCGAGGGTGCAAGAAAGAAAATACGGCTAGGTACGTACATACGGGCAGGGTCTCGAACGCCTACTCGCGCATACGTACGGCCAGGGGCTCGTGTACATGGCTGGGTCGGGACGGCAAAACATCATCGTCGTCGTGTTCATGGGGAGGCAACGGAATGCGTCATGTTCATCGGGAGGCAACGGAATGCGTCATGTTCATGGGGAGGCAACGGAATGCATCGTGTTCATTGGGAGGCAACGGAACGCGTGGGAGCCAACCGACTTGGACGGAACAGGTGATGGAAACGAGGCCTGGCATACCACACAACGGAGGAAACAGACCTCCTACATTCGGAACGGGGTCCTGTTGATCGGGAGGGGTGTGGCGTACCGCAAAACGGAGGAAACGGACCTCCTACGGTCGAAACGGGGGTCCTGTTGATCGGGAGGGGTGTGGCATACCGCAAAACGGACGGAAATGGACCTCCTACGGTCGAAACGGGGGTCTTGTTGATCGAGAGGGGTGTGGCGTACCGCAAAACGGACAAAACGGACCTCCTATGGTCAAACGGGGTCCCGTTGATCGGGAGGGTGTGGCGTGCATCGCAAAACGGACGAAACAGACTTGTGTTGGAGCTCTATGATCGAAATGGGGTCCTGTTCATCAGAGGGTGTGGCGTGCATCGCAAAACGGACTCCACGGATACTGTTCATCTCCACCGCCGACCTCCTCCACCTCCACGGCCACCGCCGACCTCCTCCACCTCCACGGGCTCCTGCTCATCCAGCCTCCACCGCCGCTACTCCACCGGCCATCGCTCAACCACCCTCCACGGGCACCCTCCACCGCTCACTGCTCATCCAGCCCTCCACAACACGGGTCCTATTCAACCACCCTCCACGGCCATCCCTTCACCGCCTACTATTCATCCAGCCCTCCACACCACGGGTCCTATTCATCCAGAGGCAACGCCAGATGCTCACTGCTCATCCAACCCCCCCGTGCAGCCTTACCCATCGCTCATCCAATCGATCGGCTTCGCTTAGCAGCGGTAGCAAAGGAATCGCCGATCGGGTTCGCTTAATGCCCATCGATCGATCGCTCAGTTCAGAACGCATAGCTCGCAGCAGTAATCGCCGGGTTCGCTAGAGTCCAACGCCGCTTCGGTTCGATTAGAGCCAACGCCTCGCACGTGTACGAGAGAACCGTGCATCGCTCGGCCCCTGACCTCCCTCCGTAACCAGGAACTCCCCGAAATTTTCCTTCCCCTCGCTTCTACCACGGTTTTCTCCGTCATGGATGGCCCAAAGAATGTCACGCAGCTGCATCTCCAGCCTGCCCAGGACGAAAAGCCCATTTTCTGTCATGAATTTTTGTCATAGAAGTAGGAGCCCACCACATCTATGATGATACCGGGTTTTGTCACAATTATCGTCATAGAAGTGTCATATCTATGACAGAAAAAAATTTCGTTCGACCCAAAATGTCACGGATGTGTCTTTTTTGTGCAGTGATACATCCAATTGATCGACAATTAATTCGATACAGAGGGAGTACATGACAACAGGTACATGCATGAGCAATCCAAAACTTCATAACTGTCGGATTTCGGGTTCCGGCAGACCCTTGAGGTTCGAACACTAGGGTGCGCGTGGAGATCCATCCCTCCACCGTCTCGCACCTCGCCGAATCGCTGGGACCTAAACTACTAATGGAACAGCACTAGAGACACAATATTTATACTGGTTCAGGCCACCATTGTGGTGTAATACCCTACTCCAGTGTGTGGTGTGGTAGATTGCCTCTTGGGCTGATGAGGAACAATACAAGGAAGAACAGCCTCGCGAGGGTCTATTCTTGGTGGGTGTGATGAACTGCTAGGTGGTGTTACGTCGCTCTAGCTACTGGTTCCTTGATGAGGATTCCGATCTTATCCGGGGGTCGATCCTCCTGCCCTGGGGGTGGCTACTCCTATTTATAGGCGAAGGCCCTGGGCCTCTTCCCAAATATTGAGCGGGAAGGGCGCCAACAATTGGCCATTTTGAAGGGGAACAATGGGTACACTTATCCCGACTAAAGTTGGTCCTCGCCGCCAAAGGCTCGTGATGACGCCTCGCTTGGGCTCCACGATGACTTCTTCCAGCCGCTGGGCTGGTCTTGGTCTTGTTGCAATCAAACAGATGCCTTTGCTTGATGCTCTCGCCGCGCTTGCTCCCTTTGCACCAAAGAGGAAAGGAGGACATCGCTGGCTGGCGCCGGGCGGGCGCCGGGTGGCGCCTCGGCCGGCGCCACCGCGCGCCTTGGTCGTCATGGTTGCGCCATGGGCACCTCGCGAGGTACCCTGCCTTGAACTCTCCGCCTCATGAGCCAGCCTGACGAGGCCGTGCCTCGAGGAAGCTCCTTGTCGTCCCCGCCTCATGATGCTTGGCCCTCGCGAGGGTCTTGAGCTGCGCTGATGAAGATGGGTTGTCTTGGGCCTCCTTTGAGCCACGCCACAGTCAGCAGTGAGCAAGTCTGGGACCCCTGCTCCTGAACGCCGACAATAACCATTGTGTTAATTCTACTTTTATCTAAGAGCAAATATAGATCTTATAATTTCAGGCAAAGGGAGGATAAAGAAGCAAACATTTACAGTGATGCTACATAATCAAACAACAATGAGTGTAAGTATGCTGACAAAGGGCAAGAGGTACTGACAAGAGCAATGTAGAGCCCAGTATTGTTGTGAGATCCTATGATCCTTTGAGCAAGGAGCTTCATCTGAAATTAGTTTTCATACAAGAGAGAAGGTAAGGCACATGCAGGAATTTAGGAGTTCAAATTTTGAATTGATATCATAGACAGCACCTCGCGAGGCTTGGACCCTCGCGAGGGTCTTGAGCTTGCGCTGATGAAGATGGGCTGTCCTGGCCTCCTTTGAGCCACGCCACAGCCGCAGCAGCAAGTCCGGGACCCCTGCTCCTGCATGCCGATCAGAGTCCCCGGCCCACGGCGCCCGAACTTGGCCGAGCAGAGAGGCGAAGGGCAAGTGCGGCGTCAAGGGCCCTAACAGCTCTTGGCCTTGGGCGCCAAGGGCGTTGATTGGACGTGGTGCACTGTTCCCCCACGCCTCCTTTTTTCGGCCTTGCTAGGCGGACACGCTGCTGCACACATCCGCTCCCCCTCGCTGCTCGTGCGCCCTGTCCTTCCCCTCTCGAACTCCAGCTTCCATTTTCAATCCAATCTCAATCTCCCCTTTCAATCGCCATGGTCTCCGACGAAGAAGGGGAAAGGGAAGAAACCTATGCCTCCGCCTCGCTCGCCGCCGCCGGTGGCCTCCGCCGTCGACCCGTCGATCATACTCAATCTAGAGGGCTTGGGCAAGGTTAGTTCAGCTCTAGCCACCACCTTCAACGAATGCGGGAGGACGACGGCCTGGTCCGCGTCCCACTTCTCCATCGACAGGATAGTCACTGAGGTCCGGTATTTTGTCGACGCTCGGGGCGGGCTGGTTCCCCTTTTCTCGATTTCTTCAATGCCGTGCTTTCCCACCATCGATCCACATGATGCATCTCGTCCCGAGTCCATCACTCTCCTCTCGTCTTCGCTTTCGCTTGTGAAGCAATGATGGGCATCCTTCCTTCAGCTTGCCTTGCTGCGCCACTTCTTCTCTCTCGCTTTGTCGACCCCACCCAATGCTCGGGCGTATGTGAGATTCATCGCCGCCCCGAGACAGCGGCCTCGTGGATAGACTTCAGCCTGCCTCCGCCCGCGGCTGAGTTCCGTGAGAGGTGGTTGTACGTGGATGTGGGGTGCCCGCACCGCTATCGGAGCCAACCTCGCCTGTCCCCAATTCAGCCGGGGCCAGAGACGCCAAGCCCTCGGCTCATCTTTGTCCGCACCGCCTGCTCCTCGAGGTCGCTTGTCGTGACAGCGCCAAGGTGGTGAAGGAGTTCTGATGTGCCGCGTTGCTCCTCTCCAACGCCATTCCCACCGGATGTGGGCCTTCAGCGGGCCTGGTGATTGCATGAGGCTCCAGGAAGAAGACCTGACGCCTGAAGCGCTAAGGAAAGTGCTCTTGGTCCTGACTGGCAACCCCAACCCCGGTGGCATCCGGCATGGAGGGGCCTTGCTGTACCTCTGCCATAACAGGGGTGATTTTGTGAACCAGATGCCTATCTTCGATGAATGGGGGCCGCGCCCCGCTGGTCTCCAGGGGCCTCACGAGAATCCAAAGGATGGTGACAGCCCTTCCGGCCGGCCAAGGCGGCCCTCCTCAAGTGGCGGAGCAGGAGGCACGAGCCGCCTGAGGCCCAAGGGACCCCGCCGGGTGACAGCCGGGCGACGCTCATGAGGGAGCAGCTCCTGAGGCTCATGCCGCCGTGGCCGAGGGCGGCAGGCAGCCGCCCGCAGCGCCTGCGGATGGAGCCCCCGAGGCCCCCGCTGCTTCTCTTGGTGAGGTGACCAACAGCGTGCGTCAGTTGGGTGCCCCTGACGCAGGTTGCCTTGATGCTTCT
Organism: Aegilops longissima; assembly: GCA_021605205.1. Classification (NCBI taxonomy): domain Eukaryota; kingdom Viridiplantae; phylum Streptophyta; class Magnoliopsida; order Poales; family Poaceae; genus Aegilops; species Aegilops longissima. The sequence continues at coordinate 614,329,569 of CM038677.1, read as the reverse complement.
CCCTCTTCGTAGGCTGACCCCTGCGCTCGAATCTTGGGTCGCTTGCACGTGCACTTCGAGGCCCTCCGGAAGAGAAGGGAGGCCCTGGACGATGATTACCCTTGTCGCCTGATGAAGCGCAGGAAGTACCTCGCCACTGATGAGTAAGCCTTTTCCTTCTCCAGCTCCTGATCCTCCTGCTGCTTGTACTGATCCTTGCCCTGCAGGCCCCTTCCTGCCGAGATCACGGAGACGGGTGAAGAGCCGTCCCCCTTGGCTTCGCCCTCTTTCCCGTCCGTGAGCGCTACGAGCAGTGGAGCCCTTGTGGTGAGGGCGACCGGTGAGGCGAGCCGTCCCGAGGCGCATCGAGGCCCTGCGCGCCTCACGACCCTTCTTCGCGAGCCTTCTCGTAGCATAGCTAGCCTGCCGTGGGCTTCTCGCCTGGTCGTGGACGGCGATTGGCTGAGGCGCTTCCTGCGCTCTTCGTCTGGGGGTGGGCTGGCTCGTGCCGGCTTCGACGTGGCGTGCCCGGCCGTCGCGAGGGTGCCAGCCCCCAGCCCCCTGCCCGGAGGGGGAATGCTGATTCGTGGCTCCCGGCGCCCGCTTGGGGAGGTTGATGGTGTGGAAGACGTGCACGAGCGCGCCCTTGAGCGCCGCGCCCTTCGCCAAGGATTTCTTCGAAGGGCGGCCGACGCGGTGAGCCTTCTTGGTGAAGAGCTCGCTGACAAAGACGCGCACCTTGAGGCCGAGGGCTTGCACCTGGCCGCAGAGAGGCGTGATCTGGAGGGCGCTGTCGCCCTTGCACGCCACCAGCGCGATCTTGATGATGAAGAGGCCAAGGCGTCGCTGGCAGCCTCTCGGGAGGCCTGTTCTCAGGCTGTCGAGGAGGCCCGGGAAGCTAACAGGCGGCGAGAGGCGGCGGAGGAGCGAGCACGGGAACTCCTGGCCCGGTGCCACTCACTAGAGGAGCAAGTGGAGCTGCGCGAGGCAGCCCTCGCGTCGATGAAGGTGGCCTCCGGCGACCCGGCGGAGCTCCAGAAGCGTGAGGAGGCGTTGACGCTTGAAGCCGCCGAACGTGTGCGCGATTACGAGCGCTTGGAGACGAGGGAGCGCTTGGTGACGCGGGCGGAGGATGAGGTCGCTGCACAGGAAGCCCGCGTCCTGGAGGAGGTCGGACGCCAAGTGGCGACGGCGCGCTTGAACCTCGAGCGCGAGTTTGAGGCGAGGCTGGGGTTGATCAGATCGAGGTCAAGGCAGGACTGCTGCCTTGAGGGCTGCTGGAGGAGGCGACGCGGCGGGCCGATGCTCTTCGGCCGCCTCGAGGTGGCGCAGGGGGAGTCAACCACCTCTCAGGCCGAGGTGCTCCTTCTTCGCCAACGGGTGGAGGAGGCCGAGGCCGTCGCGCGCCAGAATGCGGACGAGATGCGTCAGCGGCGAATCCTGGAGCACGAGCACGGCCCCATGCTCACCACGCTCCGGAAAGAGCCAACACAGCCTTGGGTAACATCTGCGAGGCGGCTGTTGGCGAGCCGCACACGGTTAATTACGGCGGCAACATTCAGTTCTTCACCGATGTAGTGGCGCGGCTGGAGGCGCGGTCGGTCAGGGCCAATAGATTGGTGGAGGAGAGGATCCGCGCGCTGCTTGGGCGCCGCTTTTTCGCGTCTTCGCCATCTCTGTAACATGGACCCCACTTCGATTTTGACGCAGTTATCGCCTTCAGCTTCCCTGTGCCGTCCGGGCGACTCGGCACACTGGTGGAAGACAATGTGGATGCTCTCGCCGTGGCCTTTGCTTCGACAACGACGGCGTGATCGTGGCTGCCGACGAGGGCGGCGTGGTGAACGGCCTCGACGCCGCCGACGGCCATGCAGACAAGGACGGCGAGGCCAGCGACGCCAAAGAACGGCTCGGAGGTGCTCCCGAGGACGCATTGGGGATTTATCCGATCGATTATGTATTGTCCCTGTTCCATTACCCTGCATGAATAGAACTCAGGCTTTGGCCTGATGGCTGTGAGAGCATTTTGGGAGGGGGAGCCCCTCATGTAAAACTTGTGTTCATCGTATTAGCAGGTGTTACATCGCCCATACGCCCACGCCAAGTGGTTGGCTAGGCGACGTGCTGGTTGGCCAGTTTACCTTTGTTTCGTACGAGCCCTGAGATAGCCTGTGGGAGGTTGCGGTGACTTGAGTGTCTCCTGATCGAATCCGTAGGACCTGCAGTAAAAACCCTCCGGAGAGGACGCGGCGGCAGCAGGCTGGGCTGCGCGCAAGCTAGGCCTGGCCCGGCTCGCGAGGGGCTCGCGAGGGGAGGCAGCTGAGGCGGAGTGGCAACCGAAACGCGAGAGATTTGCTCGAATGAGACTAAGCACCCCTTCCCCGAACACACGCAAATCTCGAATTTGAATCCAACTTAAATCCAGCGGGGGAAAGCGACAACCAAATGGAAAGGCGAAGAAAGCATAAGAAAAGCAGCGTCCGGCACCTAGTCTAGTCTTGGACATCTTCTCACCAGCGTGGAGCTAAGTGCTGCCACTGGACGTGGGAGGGAGCCCCAGGGCCTGAGGCCGGCACCCCTGAGACTCCGGGGCGTGTACAGCCCCACTCATTATTACGTGAGAGTGTCACGGGGCGGCGAGCTTCACAAGTACCGGCCTTGCTTCATATCGCTAGACGTGGGCCCCGCCTTGCGCCACACTCTAGTGCCATAAACGACGACCGGAAACCAGGACGCCGCCGATGGGGTAGAGCGGTCGCCAGCGGTTCCCCCGATGACCACGGGTCCTCCGCCAGGGGCAGGCCCTGAGGCGCCACCCCAACAGAGGGCCTACCTCATGAGAACGCATTGCTCCGAACGCCGTGGTGGTGATGTCGGATCTCTGCCCCTCTCCGCAGCCCTCGCGCCCTCCCGAGGGGTAGGAGATCGGGAGCGGGCAGCCGCCGTCGTGGCGACTGCACCTCCTGCGACCTATGGTTAGTGTATGTTTGCTCTGGAGGAAGTAGCGGTACCCGATAATCGTCGCCCCCGGCGTGACCAGTGGGACCGTCTCGAGGCTCCTGGAAGGGCTCGGCTTCCGGCGCCTCATCTCCCTAGCTCGGGCTAAGGAGCGAGCCTTGTTCCCCCTCATGCGGGTGCCCTTGGTCCATCATGTGGGGCACGTAATTTTATGGCGCCGTCATCCCGAAGGCCACGCCGTAGTGCTGAGCATGCCATGCAGCTCTGCTTGATGCGCCCACCGTGGGGTGGTGGCGCGGCGGTCCACCTGGGCCGTGGGTTACGTCGAGTCCTTTTTCTCCGCGAGCCGGGGGCGGGGGCAACCCCGCCGCCGGCCCGGTGCTGACAGCCTCGCCGGTGTCGGAGTAGCTTTGGAGCCCGCGGGCACGCGCGAACCCCGTGCCGCCGCCTGGGCCGAGATGGAAGCTGGGTGCGAAGGGTGAGCTCGAGGCGGCGGCTTCCAGGAGCTCCGCCACTCGCTTCCAGCAAAGACGTCATGGACGCTTCCAAAGAGCTCGCACTACAGCAGCTCTTGGGCCACTATGAGCGCGCCTCGAAGTTCGCCGCTTCCCGCGGGTGTATGGTGACGTGGTCGCGCGTGATTGAGGCCCTTGCTGCCGACCGCGCTGCGCGCGGGCGTGAGAGTCGCCGGCCTCGTCCACGCCGCCGCAGCCCGCAGCGCCCTGCGGACCGCTAGCTACCTGGGGCACGGGGTCGCCCGAGGCAAGCGGCTCTGCACGGGCGGGCCACGCCGCCCAAGGATCTGGGTTGCCCGCTTGGTCGCTGGACATGGTGATGACGATGCGATGGAACGCGAGGTGGCAGAAGGTGGATTCCGGTGCACTTTACCGGGCGCGCCAAATGTCGGATTTCGGTTCCGCACTTTTTGAGGTTCGAACACCGGTGCGCGCGGAGATCCAACCTCCACCGCCTCGCACTCGGCCAATCGCTGGGACCTAAACTACTAACGGAACAGCATGAGAGACACAAGATTTATACTGGTTCAGGCCACCATTGTGGTGTAATACCCTACTCCAGTGTGTGGTGTGGTAGATTGCCTCTTGGGCTGATGAGGAACAATACAAGGAAGAACAGCCTCGCGAGGGTCTGTTCTTGGTGGGTGTGATGAACTGCTAGGTGGTGTTTGTTGGGGAACGTTGCAGAAAATTAAAATTTTTCCTACGGTTTCACCAAGATCCATCTATGAGTTCATCTAAGCAATGAGCCATGGGAGAGTGATTGCATCTACATACCACTTGTAGATCGCGTGCGGAAGCGTTCACTAGAACGTGGATGATGGAGTCGTACTCGCCGTGATTCAGATCACCGATGACCTAGTGCTGAACGGACAACACCTCCGCGTTCAACACACGTATGGAGCGGATGACGTCCCCTCCTTCTTGATCCAGCAAGGGGGAAGGAGAGGTTGATGATGATCCAGCAACACGACGGCGTGGTGGTGGATGCAGCAGAACTCCGGCAGGGCTTCGCTAAGCAACTACGGGAGGAGGAGGAGGTGTTGCAAGGAGGAGGGAGGCGCCAGGGCTTATGGGTCCGGCCACCCCTCCCCTCCCCTCCCTTTATATAGGTGCGAGAGAGTGGGGGAGGGTGCAGCCTTGCCCCTTCCTCCAAGGAAGGGATGCGGCCAAGAGGGGGGGGAGGAGTCCATCCTCCCCAATGCACCTCCGAGGTGCCTTCCCCTTTTAGGACTCTCCCCTTTTTCTTATATCTTGGCGCATAGGCCTCTTGGGGCTGGTGCCCTTGGCCCATATACGCCAAGGCGCACTTACAGCCCATGTGGCCCCCGGCAGGTGGACCTCAGTGGACCCCGACCCCTTTCGCACTCCCCAGCACAATACCGATAACGCTCGAAACTTTTCCGGTGACCAAAATAAGACTTCCTATATATAAATCTTTACCTCCAGACCATTCCGGAACTTCTCGTGATGCCCGGGATCTCATCCGGGACTCCGAAAAACATTCGGTTTCCTGCATACTCATATTCATACAACCCAAGCGTCACCGAACCTTAAGTGTGTAGACCCTATGGGTTCGGGAGACATGCAGACATGACCGAGACGGCTTTCGGGCAATAACCAATAGCGCGATCTGGATACCCATGTTGGCTCCCACATGCTCCTTGATGATATCATCGGATGAACCACGATGTCGAGGATTCAATCAACCCCGTATACTATTCCCTTTGTCAATCGGTATTTTACTTGCCCGAGATTCGATCGTCGGTATCCCAATACCTCGCTCAATCTCGCTATCGCCAAGTCACTTTACTGCATCAGAATGCATGATCCCGTGACCAGACACTTGGTCACTTTGAGCTCATTATGATGATGCATTACCGAAAGGGCCCGTAGATACCTCTCCGCCATATAGAGTGACAAATCCCAGCCTCGATCCGTGTCAACCCAACAGATACTTTCGAGATACCGTAGTGCACCTTTATAGTCACCCAGTTACGCCAGACGCTTTGGTACACCCAAAGCACTCTTACGGTATCCGGAGTTACACGATCTCATGGTCAAAGGAAAAGTTACTTGACATTGGAAAAGCTCTAGCAAAACGAACTACACGATCTTGTGCTATGCTTAGGATTGGGTCTTGTCCATCACATCATTCTCTTAATGATGTGATCCCGTTATCAACGACATCCAATGCCCATAGTCAGGAAACCATGACTATCAGTTGATCAACGAGCTAGTCAACTAGAGGCTCACTAGGGACATATTGTGGTCTATGTATTCACACGTGTATTACGATTTCCGGATAATACAATTATACCATGAATAAAAGACAGTTATCATGAACAAGGAAATATAATAATAATACTTTTATTATTGCCTCTAGGGCATATTTCCAACAGTGTTCAGTCGCTCTAGCTACTGGTTCCTTGATGAGGATTTCGATCTTATCCGGGGGTCGATCCTCCTGCCCTGGGGGTGGCTACTCCTATTTATAGGCGAAGGCCCTGGGCCTCTTCCCAAATATTGAGCGGGAAGGGCGCCAACAATTGGCCATTTTGAAGGGGAACAGCGGGTACACTTATCCCGACTAAAGTTGGTCCTCGCCGCCAAAGGCTCGTGATGACGCCGCTTGGGCTCCATGATGACTCCGCCCAGCCGCTGGGCTGGTCTTGGTCTTGTTGCACCAAACGGATGCCTTTGCTTGATGCTCTCGCCGCGCTTGCTCCTTTGCACCAAAGAGGAAAGGAGGACATCTGCTGGCTGGCGCCGGCACGGCGCCTCTTGGTCGTCATGGCTTGCGCCATGGGCACCTCGCGAGGTACCCTGCCTTGAACTCTCCGCCTCCTCATGAGCTAGCCTGACGAGGCCGTGCCTGAGGAAGCTCCTTGTCGTCCGCCCCATGATGCTTGGCCCCTCGCGAGGGGTCTTGAGCTATGCTGATGAAGATGGGTTGTCTTGGGCCTCCTTGAGCCACGCCAGCAGTCGCAGTGTGCAAGTCTGGGACCCCTGCTCCTGCAACGCCGACAATAACCATTGTGTTAATTCTACTTTTATCTAACAGCAAATATAGATCTTATAATTTCAGGCAAAGGGAGGATAAAGAAGCAAACATTTACAGTGATGCTACATAATCAAACAAAAATGAGTGTAAGTATGCTGACAAAGGGCAAGAGGTACTGACAAGAGCAATGTAGAGCCCAGTATTGTTGTGAGATCCTATGATCCTTTGAGCAAGGAGCTTCATCTGAAATTAGTTTTCATACAAGAGAGAAGGTAAGGCACATGCAGGAATTTAGGAGTTCAAATTTTGAATTGATATCATAGACAGCACCTGACGCTGGGCTCTCAGCAGTTCTAGTAGGGGTTTGGCCAGTGGAGTAGGGGTAGAGTGTGGTATAGTTGGGCATGTGTTTTCTGTGGCTGCCAATCTATCTGATTTATCAGGTATCACTACCTTTTCCAAGTACCTAGTTTGTACTCCTTGAGGATCTGCACTCACCCTCTTCCATTTGGACATCTATTACGAAAGAACAACATTTGACTGGAAAAACATAGTATGACGACACATGGAATAGGTACAGAAAATGGATAGGTATGGCATATACTCATATATGATGCTTAAACTAAGAAGATGGTGTGGCAAAGTAGAAGTAATGCAAGAGGTCGATGCAAAATATAAAGCACCAATACAACCTTGCCAAGTTAGAGCAAGCACCTTGATGGGTGAATAAGATAGGCCATCCTCCACCATGCCAAGTTTGTTAGCCAGTGGATTGTTCCGCAATATTCCTCTCGTGCACCCATTCTCATATTCATATTGATAATGTTCAGTACCTGACATGCATGAAAACATAAAGACAAGTGAGATTATCTTTGTAATGCAGAAGTGATTCTAATCCAATACTGCCTCCCTGTAAACCACTTTGTGCTATCTCTGCAATTCTTCTGAGAGATGCCATGCATGTAGTAACTTGGTGTGTGCATTAATATAATGTGGCCTACTACTCAAAATATGAGAGCTCCAGAAGTGATTATACTTCGCAGATGACAGCTTCAACATATAGTAAAGAATAACAAGTCGACCTGACCTGACGGATTCAAAATATAGTAAGGGAGAACAACTCGACCTGACCAGTCGACCGCAAATGTCTCTGCTGCTCTTCCCAACAAGGAACATACTTATTAAAGAAGAGAAGAGGATCCTCTTAAAGAGGAGCAGAAGAGCAAGCAGATTAAGATATTACAAGTCTTTCTATACAATGTCGGTTGCCCTCCCATGATGAACCAGAGCGCACAGAGAAATAGTATTCCTTCCGGTCTCTCCATATGTGGCTCACATGCATTTCGAAACTAAAGTAGGAACATTTAGGTGACCAATTAAACATCTCTTAGTTTTACTAATATCATATTTGAATTTGTACACTAAGCTTGTTTGACTCGATGAGTGGAGAAGTGATATTACGACACAAACCACGTAGGCTGATCGTGGTCATCATAAAATGGGGAAACCATAAGCATGGTGAGTATAGTGTTGACCGTGGCAGTGGGATGGCAGATCTGAAGCTGCAAACCGAGCTAAGGGTAGTTAGCAACCGATCTTTGCTTTGAAATAACAACTAAGATTTGGTATGGACAAGAAAGTACAGTCAACAAGTGACAAAGAAATGCAATTTTGTTGTCTCTCTATATGTCGTTAAATGCATTTGGAAACTCAAGTGGGACCTTTAGCTAACCAATTAAATATCTCTGTTAACTAATATCAGTATCATATCACAATCATATTTGAACAACTAAGCCATGTGTTGTTTAGCTTGAAGGGTGGAATCATGCTAGGACGACAGAAAGCACCTACGCAGATCATAGTAGATTAGATAAAAGGGGAAAACCCTAAGCATCAAGATGTAAAATCAGGAAAGTGGAACTAGCTGGACCAGTGGGTGGCGCACATGCTTTTCGAAACGAATATAGGAACATTAGGTGACCAATTAAACGTTCTCTATTTTAGTAATACACTACTAGGATAATGCTTGTACACAGTAGCATAGTAGTAGCGCTAGAAAATAGTAAACGCTGCTGCTATTTAGCAAGAGCGCTTTTCCTGGCAAGCGCTACTAGTAACTCTATAGTTGTAGCGCTTCAAAGCAGAAACGCGTTACTACTATGTGGGACCAGACAAGGCCACCGACGGTCGCCCGAGTTGTAGCGGTGTACAAAAAAAGCGCTACTACTAACAGTTTAGTAGCAGCGCTTGGTTTTACTGCGCCGCTACTGCTAGTGGGCCCCACTTAGTAGTAGCGCTTTTCCTGGAGAGCGCTACTACTAAGTCCAATAGCAGCAGCACTTTTTTCAATGCAGCGCTACTGCTAGTTGCGGCTGGTGCCACCTTTTCCACCCCCTCCCCCTCCTCTCCCCCACTTTGCCCTCTCTCCCCCTCCTTTCCCCTCTACCGTCTCCACTCTCCACTCTCCACCATTGTTGCTCTTCTTCTCTCTTCCTCCTACCTCTCTTCTCTCCTCAATAATGGCACCCTCCTCCATAAATGGCCTCTCTCTTTCTCCTACACCTCTCTTCTCTCCCCATTAATGCCCCCATCTACCATAACCCCTCTCCATTAGTTATCTAGTTAGATTCACCTCTCCTCCCCAACAACTAGATCTAGCTAGCTATTTAGCCAACCACACATGCTCTCTCGATCGTTCTCTCTCATCATCTAATTAACCGCGTGCTCTCGGATCGGGAGATATATAGGTGAGTAAAAAGTTGTTCATTTCAAGAATGGGAATATGTGTGTGAATGATAATATGTGTGTTTGGGATATATATATATATATATATATATATATATATATATATATATATATATATATATATATATATATATATATATATATATATATATATATATATATATATATATATATATATATATATATATATATATATATATGGAGAGATTTGTGCTAGTGACATGCCCTCGAGTTGCTTATGGTTTGCCAAAATGTTGATTTATTTCCGTTTCGGTGAATTTCGAGCGAACTCAATATGTCCTATTTTTAGGCAAGGTCATGCCAAAATTATATATATATATGACTTTGAAGCATGCATTATTTATTTTATAACCCTTTTGCTTGTTATACCGTGCAATCGGTCATGAAGGTGAGTGGATGGAAGGTGGAGCGGTACATGCAATCCGCGGTGATGGACATGTATGCAAATAATCGGACTAGGATTAGATGTCCGTGTGCAAGATGCAAGGAAGGAGTCATTTTGGACCCTTTTGATCATGGAACTTTGAAGGTGCCCCTGTTGATGAATGGTTTCATGGATGGCTATACTTTGTGGATAAGTGAAGAAGAAGATGATGATGGGGACGTCCACAGGGCAGAGAATAACGACATGGGGCTAGACGAAGAGATGGCCGATCGGCAAGAAGACTATGGCGCCGGACATGTCGGCGGGGAAGAGTCCGGAAATGACGACGGCGGTGGAGAAGATTCCGGAGACGGTGAAGAAGAGTCCGGACATGGCGGAGAAGAGGCGGCAGTCACGCTGCAGTCTTTGATGCTACTAAGTGCAGTCGTGCAGGACCCTCATGTTCGAGACCTCCTTCGCAAGAGTACGACTAGCGAGAGAGCTGCTTATTGAGAGAATGCCAAGCTGGCGCAACTTGAAGTAGACTCGAGGACTCCATTGTATGACGGTTGCGATCCTGAGGTGACCCGCTTGAGTTTCACGCTCGAACTTCTAAAGACGAAGGCCAAAAACAGATGGACAGACAAAAGCCTCGATGAGCATTTGAAGTTTCTACATAATAAAGTTCGTCCCGCGGGGAACCTTTGTCATACTAGTGTCGAGGAGGCCAAGAAAATCGTTTGCCCTTTTGATTTGCTGCACATTAGGTACCATGCATGCATCGACGATTGCATCATTTATCGAGGGGAGCACGCAGAAAAACCAGCTGTCCAGTGTGCAATGCTTCTTGATACAAGAAGGCACGAAAGAAAGCTCCTCAGAAAGTTGTATGGTACTTTTCGATCACTCCCGTCTGCAGCGGTATTTCATAGATCCTAAGGAAGCAAAGCTCATGCGCTGGCACGGGGAGAGGAAGAAGCTCGACGATGGAGATGATTCGAGGGTGAGACACCTCGTAGATGGTAGCCAGTGGAGAGTATTCAACACCGTATATGGATTTGCTGCAGAAGATCCAAGGAACATTGTTCTTGGTGCGAGTACTAATGGCATGAATCTGTTTGGAAACCAGAACACCAACCACAACACATGGCCCGTGTTTGTATGGATGTACAACCTCCCCCCATGGAAGTGCATGAAGACAAAGTACATACACATGAGCATGATGATTCAAGGGCCGAAACAATCGCGAAATAGCATTAACCTGTATATGGGGCTTCTGCAAGAGGAGCTAGACACGTTATGGAAAACACCGGCATGGACATGGTCACCAGCAAAGGAGAATATTTTCATATGAGAGCCGCCTGATGATGACGGTGCACGACTATCTCCGTTACGGGTACACCTCAGGACAGGTGTGCCATGGATACTGCGGATGCTCGAGGTGCATGGATAATACAAATTCTTAGCAGCTTACGTCAACGAAAGATGGCGGTTCCGGGAAAATCATGTACATTGGGCATCATAGATGGCTCGAGAAGGATGACCCGTGGAGAAAGCGTGGAGATATATTCAATGGGCTGGCTGAGCTTCGGGGACCTCCACGTAAGAGGAGCGGCGCCGAAATCGACGAGCTGTTGAGAAACTGGGAACAATGCCTCGCGCCGGGAAATATCAAAAAGGCACCGGACCCGTTACTGAAGGTATGGAAAACCAGATCTGTTTTCTGGGACTTGGAGTACTAGCCCAATCACGACACACCTCATTGCCTTGATCCAATGCATATCACGAAGAATGTCCTCGAGAGCTTGCTTGGCACACGGATGAACATGCCGGAGAAGACCAAGGATGGGCCAAAGGCAAGGAAAGACTTGGAAGATTTGACGATCAGGAAAGATCTCCACTATAAAAAGTTGATGGAGGAGATAGATACGGAGGAGGAGGAAAGGGGCAGAAGAGTCAACAAGAAGGAGGAGAATTATTGCCCCCCTTCTTGCTTCAGCTTAAGTGCGAAGGAGATCGATCAATTCATCAAGTGCCTTATGGGAATCAAAGTAAGTTCCGGTTACTGTGGGAAGATAAGAAGATTTCTAGACCCCAAGAAGAAAAGGTTCAGCGGGATGAAGTCTCATGACTTTCACGTGATGATGACGCAGATACTCCCGGTTTCCATTAGAGGGATAATGGAGAAGCACGTCCGTGACACGCTTACTGGTCTCTGCAACTTCTTCGATGTTATATCTCGAAAGTCCATAAGTGTGAAGCAGCTCTGAAGGCTACAGGAAGAGATTGTTGTCATACTGTGTGAGCTTGAGATGTACTTCCCGCCCGTGTTCTTTGACGTCTTGGTGCATCTGTGTGTCCACATCGTGGACGACATCATCGACATCGGGCCGACATTCCTTCACAGCATGATGCCGTTCGAGAGGATGAATGGGGTCATCAAAGGACTCGTTCGTAACATGTCCCGTCCTGAAGGGAGCATCGTCCAGGGGTATCTGACGCATGAGTGCGTCTCCTTTTGCGAGAATTATATAAGCATCGGAGACCCTGTTGTTGGTTTGCCCGTCAAGAAGCACGATGGGAAGCTCGAAGGAGATGGTCACAACAACGGCCGGAGGGAATTGCACGTGGACTACTCGCATCGAAGGAACGACTTTGACAGGGCTAACTTAGTAGTGCTACAACACCTAGATGTGGTAGATGATTATATGGCACAACACAAAGAAACCATCGCAAAGAAGTTCCGTGATAAGGGGATGCTCAAGACAGACGACCAAGTTACTGTAGAGCACAAAGCCACTTTTTTGCGCTGTTTAAACAACAAGTTCTTGAAAATCCCCTGGAAGAGGGCAGTTCGGACGGATTGCTCATACACGCCTTAGCACATGGCCCTGCGCCCAAGCTCACGACCTATCAGTCCTACGATATCAATGGGTACACGTTCTACATGGAGGCCAAAGACATGGATAGTGATTTCTAGAACTCCGGGGTGACAATTCAATGCGTGACCGATGTCAATGGCACAACTGAAAGATTCTACGGAAGGGTCGAAGAGATCTGGGAGCTTGACTATACTGGAATGCACAGTGCGACGATGTTCCGTGTCAGATGGGCCAAGGACGTCGTAAGAGAAAACAAGTATTTCACCACCATGTATATACCTGACGCGAAGAGCACTCCCATGAACGTTAACGTTATCGCCAAAAATGAGCCATGGGTACATGCTAAGCACGTGAAACAATGCTTCTTCATAACCGAGCCGGCCAATCCCAGCCGTGTTGTTGTGAGGAGATCCAAAAGGAGCATCGCCGGAATGGATGGAGTCACCAAAGAGGAAGACTACGACCAATACCGCAACCCGATGAGGGAACATGATGATGACGATGAAGCATACGTGAAAAGAAGAATCAATACTACATTACCTAAGAAAGAACGTACTCCATGGCTCCGGAAAAGTCACAAGGAGGGGCTCAATTACTTGGCAACGAACAAGAAAGGGAAGAAGCTCAATGTGAAACGTCGTCGACGCAGCTGATCAGAAACCTACACACACACGAACATATATATTGTGTACACACTTAAGTAACCGTTATCGGTCAAGTGATATGTTACCACCACATGCATGGTTCCGACGATATTCGCGCAGTGGGGAGAGGGAGACGTCGTCGTCGGGAGAAAAACAAAAAAACAAAAACAAAAGGGAGAAAGCAGTACAAAAGAAAAAGAAAAGTAAACAGAAAAGAAAAGGAAAATAATAAAATAAAATAAAACTAAAAACTAGAAAAGGAAAAGAATAAAAAGAAACGAATAAAAATTGGAACAATTAGTAGTACCACTGGATTATAAACCAGCGCTACTACTATTTTGAGTCAACCCTAAAATTTTGTCAAGTCCGCCAAGTCCCAATTACCCCACTCTCCCCACTCTCTCCCCCACTCCGTCGCCGCCGCCGCCGCCCTGTCCACCCTCGCACCGTCCGTCGCCCCTGGTCACCGTCGACCTCATCGTCGGCCGTCTCCCGAGCCCGCCCTCGACCTCACCAGCGTCTCCCCTGCCCGCCCTCGACCACAACGCTGCCCCCGCCTCTCCCCTGCCCGCGCACCCTTGACCTCGCCACCGCCGCCCGAGCCTGAGCTCCCTCGCCGTAAGCCTCTCCTCTCCCTTCCCTCCTCTCCCCTTCCCTCCTCTCTCTATTTAGGGCTTTTAGGGCAAGTTAGCAAATTTAGCAATTTTTTTTAGCAAAGTTATCTACTTTTCATAGAAAATTAGGGCAGTAGCTGATTAGCAAATAGGTATAAAAACAGTAGCAATTTAAAAAAAAGTAGCAAAGTTTAGAAAAACTGTAGCAATTTAAAAAAAAGTAGCAAAAAATTAGGTATAAAAACAGTAGCAAATTAAAAAAACAGTAGCAAAGTTAGCGAAATTTTCAGCAAGTTAGCAAAAACAGTAGAGAGAGAGAGAGCAAGTTTGTAGCTATTTTTGTCATTTTTGTGCATTTAAGTACATGCATGCTTTTGCTTGAATGATATATGTCATTGATGTTATATGTTGGTTTTGCAATGTTGGTTGAATGTCGAAAATTATCCGAGTGGCCTATGTTTGACCGGAATGTTGATTCATTTCTGTTCCAGCAAATTTCAGGCGCTCCATATGTCCTCTTTTTAGCAAAGTTCATGACGAAAATTTCCGTGATTTTCGGCATGACTTGTGCTAGAAACTAGGACATATGGAGTACCCGGGATTCGCCGGAAGGGGAATGAATCAACATTACGACCAAATATTGGCCCCTTTTTTCTCTTCATTATATCTTTTATTTACAATTGTTGAATAGGAAACATGTCTACCGACGCCGAAGTTGCGGTCGGATGAACAGGGGAGGAAGAGAGCGACCGGGGGAGGTGGGCCATCTAGGTCGGGCCGGCTGGTCCGGATGGGCCAACGCCCAGGGAGGGGCAGGGGGTTTTCTTTCTCCTTTGCTTTCCCTTTTTATTTTTGCTATTTCTTTTTACAGAAAAAAATGCTTTGAACATTTGAGCTGCCTAAAAGGATTCTGTAAAATGTGGGACTTGGCCACGTAATTACATTGCACTAGTTGGCACTGCCAAACAGGATTGTGAGGCTTTTGAAATAGTTTGCCACTTTTATAATGTAAAAAGGCATTTAATCTGTCTATTTTAGCCACTATTTATCCAGCTTAAGGCACTTAGACATTTTGCAAAATGTTGGTTCACCACCAATATTTGTTATGAATTATTTGGCACAAGATGAACATTTTAGATTTCATGTCTGACAAATATGAAATTTTGACTTTAGATTGGATTTGAATTTGAATTGTGATTTGGATCAAGTGGAGATTAGCAACAGTAACATGATCACATGGCACCATTACAGGGGATTACTGTAGCATGACACTGGGGGTGTTACAAATCTCCTGCACTACAAGAAATCTCGGCCCGAGATTGAAGTGGGGAAGTAAAGAGTAACTTCAGGAGAACTGACCCTTATAGGGTTAATTATTTGGTGAACAATTCAGGGAATGAGGCAGAAGTATCTCTCGAGTTGAAACTTAATAAAACATCGAGAGCAAAGTATGAAGGTACAATAGGAAGTTTCAACCGAATGGACAGACAATTGATACCTGAACAGAGTGTGTGAGAAAGGGGTTCTGAGCATCGGGAATAGATCATCTCTCGGAAGGTGGCTCTTGACATGATACGAAGCCAAATGCAAGAATATTTCGGAATCAAAGATATACAGGAGAGTCAGGTTCCGATCCTGTGGAGTTGTGGGTTATGGGCCAACCATGTGGTTTAAAAGTAGGAAGGACGCTGACATATTGCACAGTCATGGTAGCAAGGCATGTCAGAGGATAGCCTGTTAGTAATGTTGGCAACAATTATTGGTACCAAGAGCGAGGGACGAAGAGAACCATATTCCTGCTCGTAAAAATGAGGTGGACCAATAGGCAAAGTTCTCGTCCATTGGTGGTTACGAGAATGTTGTCAATGGTAGTAACATGGTCTCTTACTGACAGAGTTATACACCGAGGTGTCTACATAAGCAGGTAACTATTTTTTCTTAGATCATATAGATCACAAGAAAGGTTAAACAAGACAATGGAAAGGAAAATGTGTTTAAACACATATTTCAGGGGTATATCCTTCCCAAGGACAAGCAGAGCATGATATCCATGACAGGATAGAAGTAAAGAAACCATTTTGGTAAGGGGAAAGGAATTTCATGACATTACCCATACAATGGTGTTTGGATAATTGATAAAGAAAATTGAGTATTGTGCTTCAAATGTTCTTATTGAAGATCAGATTACCACAGACATGCTTCGAGATAGCATTGACATGGTTTTCAAGCAAAGGTAAGACTTTGGATACACAAAGGATCCATCGGAAACAACTTAGAAAATAAGTCATACAATTTCAGCATGGAAAAGATGTGGATGTGGCCGACGGGCTCAGCAACAACCCATCGACATGTCAAAAAGAATGTATTTCCAGAATTATATGAACAAGTTTGTGTTGGGGAAGGCAAGAATGTTGTCCACGATAACACAAATCATCGAGGGGCAAGGATTGTTTTTCTCATCATGAATTCGATTGATATCCTGGAAGAGCTCAGAATGTTGATGATGATCACAACACATTTGTCGAGAGATTTCATGAAGATGTAATCGATCGGCGATGACATCAAGTCAAAGAATGATGAAGCGAAAGGTTATTGGAACCACGGTTGAACACAAACTCGAAATCAAGCTTGCTGTTCAAGGAGAAATGATATGACGAGGAAGATCGACGTAGGCTTAGCTCATCATCGAAAATTGTGCTCTGGGAAGAAGGACCATGTAGCACAGTTGAAATTTAGCACGGTAACGATATAGGCGATCAGGCTAGGAATGACTTGAAGGATTATTAAACTCGTAAGCAACAAAAATTACTTAGAGTTATAGAATCATAGTGCAGAATTGATTCACTTATCGGTGTTCTCAAGTGACTAATAATCCAGAACCCGTGGAAAATTGGAATCGGCGAGAAATAATAGTTGAGGAAGAACTCATAAGAAGTTATGTAGTCCCGTGATATTCTCGAGATACCAGAGGGTAATACTCGAAGGAAGATCAAAATAGAGGTTACGGAGATACATTGATCTATAGAAGACAAGTGCTTTAACTTGTCCGAGAAATGAATTAAGGAGAAACTATGGTCGGAACCATGATTATGAATGATCAAACCACCAATACAAGATGAACTTATAACAAGGGGAAATTATTTTTACGAGCAGCTTCCATGATAAGTTCTACATCGGGTCCATGGGCATGAACACAAAGGTTCAACGTCGACTCCCACTTCTTCAATGCATAACCTTTCATTCACTTATCATTTTTGACGAAGCCGTAGTGTCGAGATTTTATCTGGCATAACACCAGCAGAGTATGACTCGTAGAAGTTTCCGGGGTCACACGGATTTAGGAAAGACATAGATTCAACCCATAGGGGCGTCATAGAAACATATGCCACATACTTCACGAGTAAATAACTCAAGCCCAGAAGCAAAGTATGGTTGACAAGAGGGAGGATACAATTTACCAAAGGCATTATGTATCTGGGAAGACTAACAAGGATTTTAAATATGCGGAGCTGCTGGATAATAATCCACCAAAGGATCTAGAAGACCATAAAGAATATGACGTGAGTATCAATGTTCAACCAGAACAAGTAATGCAAGGGCATCGGAATATAGAAGTACATGGATAATTTCAAAGCTTAAATACAAAGGAACTAAGATTTCCAATTCGGGGGATCAGAAGCAGAGGCTCTGATCAAAAGACAAGTAAGTTGAATAGACGTAGATTGACAATAAATCAATGTATGATTGACCGAGAACCAGCTCATGTCCGGGGTGACATCTGAGCTGAAGGTAATTTATAAGGATCAACTAATGATTGCGTGCATTCACTCACTAGTTCAATCAACGGACTCAAAATGATAGTGAAAAAGGATGCCAATAAGATTACTAGACTTATGGGATTAACCATAATGCAAGCAAGCAAGAATTTCAAGAGCAATAGGCTGGTGAAGATTTTCGGAAGATCCAATAGTATTTTGAAGACTTTTGTGAAACACATGAACACCTCGGGATGAACGAATCCCCGGTAAGGGTGAATAATTATCCGTAGGGTATTCATAATTGTAACCAAGTGACAAGGAACTATAAGGCAGTAGGCACAAAGTATTCTCGGAACAATGAAGAGTATTTCGGGGCATCTGGTAATAACAAGAGCAACTAGGGACGAAGGTATGAACGGCAAGGATATGTAGTTATCCATAGAGTTGACAGTGGAAGGCAGTTGCAAAAGCGATGAGCACTAGTTCTCGGGAGAACATTGCAAAGTATCTTCGGAATCTTCTGGTGAAGCAGGCGATCATCTGGAATGAGGGGCTCTCCGGTAGGGAGTGGTAACGAGGACCTAGAGTTAGGGTTAGCAAAACCATTTAACCTGAATAGAAGAGAGATCAGAATCCCAGAGTATAGAGGAGGAATAAAAGATCCTAATACCACCCAATGGCAACATGGGCCCGTAAGCAACACAGCCATGTTAGTAAAAGTTTTTCAATGACTAGACTCAACTTCGGCCAAGGAGTTGGAAAGGGGGCTACCTACAGGCAGTCGGCTCTGATACCAACTTGTGACGCCCCCGATTTAATCATACACGGAAATGTGTATGATCAAGATCAGGGACTCACGGGAAGATATCACAGCACAACTCTAGACACAAATTAAAATAATACAAGCTTTATATTACAAGCCAGGGGCCTCAAGGGCTCGAATACAAACGAGTCAACGTAAGCAACAATATCTGAGTACATACATAGGTTAGACAAGTATACCTTAAGAAGGCTAGCACAAAAGCAACAACGATAAAAAAGGCAAGGCCTCCTGCCTGGGAGCCTCCTAACTACTCCTGGTCGTCGGCGGCCTCCACGTAGTATTAGGCACCCTCGGGGTTGTAGTAGTCGTCGGTGGTGGCATCTGGCTCCTGGACTCCACCATCTAGTTGCAACAACCAGAAAGAAGAAAGAAGGGGGAAAGGAGTAGAAAAGCAACCGTGAGTACTCATCCAAAGTACTCGCAAGCAAGGATCTACACTACTTATGCATCAGTATCAATGAAAGGGGTAGTATCTATGGACTAACTGCAGAATGCCAGGATAAGAGGGGGAGAAGCTAGTCCTATCGAAGACTAGCATCTTCTGGAAACCACCGTCTTGCAGCAAGAGGAGGGAGTAGAGTAGTATAACATAAGTCATATTTATGTTGTTGTCAACGCCCCGGGATCCTTTCTCGACTCCCGGAGCCACATATCCATTTCATGCCTCAGCATCCAGTTCTAGTTGCATCGATTGAGATACAACTCCAAGTGTCCGTTACCGTAGGACAGGCTATCGATAGATGTTTTCTTCCCTGCAGGGGTGCACCAACTTACCCACCACGCTCGATTAACTCCGGCCGGACACACTCTCCAGGGTCAAGTCCGGCCTTGGCCAAACGATACGCCGCAACCCAACCTAGGCTTACTAGAGAGGTCAGCATGCCATACCAAACCTATTCCCCCAGGGGTCATGAGCCATCGCACTGGTAACTCCTGCACGTGGCCGATGAGCAGACCTAGCTACCTCCTTAAAAAGGCAGGTGCTTACCTGTCCAACCCGGCGCACGCCGCTCAATCGCATGACGTCTATTAAGCTTCGGCTGATGCATACGACGTAGAAGGCCCATACTATGCCCACGTGATGGTTAGTGCTATCAGGCCAGAGGCCCCTCAAATCAAATACCCGAATCATAGTGGATTAGGAGCGCACGGTAACGAGCAGAGACTCACGATCAATGTGACCCCGTCGCCCCGTCTCGAGGACTTGCGGCAAAGGCTAAGAATGCCTGGCCATGCCTCGTAAGTATCTCGTGGGCACCTTCCAAGTCAACCCGACACCACATCACTCACAATTAAGCTCGCGCGGGTACCCCTCAGGGCTGACCCGTCTTTAGTAACCTGGTTCAGGGTAAAGTCATAGTAACCGTAGTAACCGTGTGTCTAACACCAAGGGGAAACCCCGAGGAATCACCCTCGGTGGATTCCACTCGATGTAACCATCAAGGTGAATGTAGGTGGAACCACCCTCGAGGTTCACACTTGAGGGGTTGCACGACAGAGTCATTATCGTGAATGGTCAGGGAGGAATCACCCTCGATGACCACAACCGAATAGCTACCACTACAAAAAAAAGACACTCCCGTGATGATACGTGTTTGTCACAGTAGGTCACATTTTCTGTCATGCATGTACATCCATGACAAATTTATGACAGAATCAAGATAGTCATACCTGTGCTGTCGTAGAAGTGTTCCATGACATTACCAAAATTATCATCACGGAAGTGTCCACTTCCATGACGATAAATCACACGTCATAGAAGTGCTTTCCGTCAAGGGTGACCAACATGTGGCATCCACCTTAACGGAACACCGTTAAGCTATTGGCTCCGGTTTTGGATCCGATAACCCGTTAATAGCCCCGACCAATGGGGATTTTCCGCGTGTAATATCATCATTGGCTGGAGGAAACACGTGTCAGCTCACCATTGGGACAGATATCATCCACTCATTGGACCCAAAGCGCCTATGATACGTCGACACGTGGCACGGCCCAACAGAGGCCCATTCCTGTGAAAAGGCCGGCCCGTTTGACTTGGTCAAAAGGTGGCGGGCCGGCCCACGACAAGCCTGTTAACGGCCTGTTCGCATATAGCCCATTTATAGCACGCTAACCCAGGGCCCGTTTACAGCCTATCCGAATTAGGCCCAGTAGCGTCATCTGGGCCGTCTAATATAATTCCAGCTCGTTTTAACTTCCAGCCCATGTATGGCCCATGACGTCTTTTGGCCCATATGAGGCCCTTAGTAATCCTTGGCCCATTAACGGCCCGTGGTAAAACTGGCCCGTAATGAACAGTGTGTCACTTTATACCCATTAACGGCCCATTATTCCGTTGGGCCGTTTCCAGCCCATGTTATCTTTCGGCCTTCTTAGGGCCCATTTATTCTTGGGCTCATTTCCGGATTCGCTTACTTCGGCCACATCTTGCTCATTTTCAGCTTGTGGGCCAAATACAACCCGTGGTCACAGTCGGCCCGTTTGTGGCCCGTTAATACGTTGGGCCGTTTTCATAGCATCATAAAATACGACCTATTAACGACGGCCCGTTATGGTCGGCCCATGAACGTACGATTTCAATTCTAGCCCATTTACGGCCATAATGTGGTCTGTTATTGGCCCATGTTTGGCCAACCGATCATACGACCCGTAGAAGGCCCATTGATGATACGGCCCGTATGATGATACGGCCCGTAGAAGGCCCATTGTGTCTACGCCCCGTAGAAGGCCCATTGTGTCTACGGCCCTAAGAAGGCCCATTGTTTCTATGGCCCGTAGGAGGCCAATAGTAAATATGTAGCCCATTGTTAATGTGGCCTAGTTTAAAAAAATAGGTTATTCCGGCCACTAGCAAACCACGGAAAAAGAACTGCACTGACTACAAGAAAACAAATAAACAAGACAATGGAAATAAATAAGCAAGTAACTTACGCTAGGCTATCACGGCTATTACACATATTACATCCTCTGGGCATCAAAGTTTGCCACACCAGTTTAAATATAGGGAATAAAGCAGCATATAAACGCCGCAGCAAAACAAGTCCAGAATTGAAACCACTTCAGAAGAGCTCAAGAAACAATATCCTGGGTACCCATAATGCTGGCAAGATGCTTAGCAAGCTTATTAACTTTCTCTTATTTGGTGCTTAAATCCTCCAGCACTTGATGTTGCACCAGAAAGTATGCATCTGAATTCTGCAGGGACTTCCTCAGTCCTTCGGCTTCCTATCGCATAACATCTGATTGATGTCTTTCAACTTGAAGTTGAGACTCAAGAAGCCGAACTGATTTAGGCAGCGAGTACGAAGAGCCGGTGCCAGCAGTAGTAGCCAGTAACTCGAACACTACATCAAGACAGGCCTTTGGGTTTGTCTCGGTGTCTTCAATATAGTTTTTATCAGCTTTGTTGGAGAACAACAGGGATGTCTCACTATCTTGAACCTGGTCTGCATTACTTCCTTTACCATTGCATAACGGGGTACTCTTCTCCAATATTTTATCTGCGTTCTAAAGGAGAAACAAACAAACACATCACAGGTTTACAATGTAGTATATGAAACTCATTTTGGTAAACCAGTTCAGTAGTAAGGTGGATAGGATAACAGATGAAACAAACATATATCAATGTAGTATGGTCACTGTATGGTCTATATCATTCTAGTTTATGTTGCCAAATCAAGATAGATACAGTTCGAATCATATCTATTTAAAACAAAGCAGCATAGTCAGAATATAAGTGTGGGAAACTACACAGCAATAACAACACTTGTAATGTGCATGGCATGAGAACATAACTGTTTATTCAATTGAAACTGAAATTAACATAGACCAAGTTACAATAGCAAACACGTTAAAGAAACAGGTTTAAAACATACCTGTTGCGCCATTGTAGTTTCAATTGCATCCTTCAAATTTGAAATTAGTTGGTATGAGTAAATAGAGTGATGCAAGAGCAAAGTAGTATGAAGCATAGCTACGGAACCTGACCTGAGAACAATTCTTCTTCTGCTTTAAGCGTTGACTTGGGGTTCGGAGTGGTGGTCCTCGTGCTTTGGGCACTGCAGTTGCCTTACTAACTGCTCGTGTTTGGGTGCTCTGTGGTGGAGACGGTGATGTGTCAACGGGAACTGGGTTACTATTTGCTGGGGTTGGGGTTAGAAGGGGTGTAGCTGGTTCTCTGTCCTACTGGGTAGGGGTACAATCTGCGTGAGTCTGGGTTATGTGTGGTGGGGCTGGTTCTTGGGCAAGTACAACCGTGGTTCTATCTCCATCGACAGGTAGCACGATCTTTTCTGAACACCGTGTTTTTACTCCCACAGATACTGCCATCACCCCCTCCAATTGAAATGGCTGATAAACAAGAAAAGTAAATGAATGTACAGACATTGTAAGATAGATAGGTGCAACGGATAGTAGGGAAGAAAATAGGGCATGGAATAATTCACATTTATGTTGTCTAACCAAACAGAATAGCAGGACATAATTTCAAATATATGATGGCTAATTAAACAAGATAGCATGACACAATTTCACATGTATGATGCTTAACTAAACAGGATAGAATGACATACTTCAAAATATGATGACTATGTAAACAGGATGACATGATATAACTATACGATGTGTCTATTAAAGTGGTTGGCATGCCATAAATCACAAACATGCGTCGATGGAAACATGATGGCATGATATAATTCACAGATAGAATGACATAATTCAAAATATGATGACTATGTGAACAGGATGAGATGATATAACTATATTATGTCTTTAGAAAATGGGTTGGCATGCCATAATTCAGATACACGCTGTCTATGTAAACATCATGCATGATATAATTCAAATATATGATTTATATACTAAGGAAGTGAGCAGAGGGCAATCGCATATATGATGTGTCAACTAAGGAGATGGCATTCAACATCGTGTATATGATGTAAAAACTAAGCATTGCAATACAACATATGCATGATATGAGTAATATAACCCTGCCAAGTTTGAGCATACACCTCAGGGGGATAATAGGACTGGTCATCTGCCTCTGAATCCTCCTCTCAAGAGCTATCTCAGAATCAGCAACATATCTGCTTCACCGGTAGCATTGTCGCTCAAAGACCTTGTTTTCACTCCAGATTTCTCCATCACCAATTCAAATGGCTGATGCACAGGAAGAGCAGTTGAATATACAAACATTGTCGACAAAAGCAATGGGAAATACAAAAAAAGGACGGCATGATATAATTCACATATATGACGCTTGGCTAAACAACATGGCATTGCATAATTCACATATATAATGCTTGCAACAAGATAGCATTGCATAATTCACATATATAATGTGTTGCAAAAAGATGGCATTGCATAATTCACATATATGATAATTAGACACTAAACAGGTGGCATTCACACAAATCATGTCTAAACTAAGCAAATGACATAGCAATGCAAGATACCATATGCACGATATGAGAAACATAACCCTGCCAAGTTAGAGCATGCACCTCGGGGAGGGGGGGGAATAGGACTGGTCATCTGTATCTGAATCCTCCTTTGAGAAGCTATCTGTAACCAGCGAGATATGCGCTTCGTCAGATAGCATAGTCTGCTCTGAAGACCTTGTTTTCACTCCAGAATTTTCCATCACCGTGTCAAATGGCTGATGCACACGAACAGTAGTTGAATGTACTAACATTGTTGACAAATTTAATACGTAACGAAAAAAATGATGGCCTGATATAATTCACATATAAGATGACTAGCTAAGTAGGATGGCATTGCAAAATTCACATATATGATGCCTGGCTAAACAAGATGGCATTGCATAATTCACATAAATGATGAATAAACTGAATAGATGGCATTCACACAAAGCATGTCTAAACTAAGCAATTGACATATTTGATGTATAAAGTAAGCAATGCAAGGCACCATATGCATGATATAACCAACATCAGCATGCCAAGTTAGAGCGAAGACCTCATGGGGTAAATAGGAGTGGTCTTCTGCTTCTGAATCCCCCTCAGAACAGTTATCTTCCTCTTGATTATGATCCGAAATGGGTGGAGGGGGGCTGCCTTTACGCCCACCATGGAGCGACATCTGCATGAAATTTTATTGCCACGCAAGGCTCGTCTCTTTTGCTCTACATGTTCAGTTCCATTGTGTACAATAACTGACATGCATAGCAATAAAACATAGTGAGATTATGTAAGGAGTGCATGCACAAATCCAGAGTGATGGTAGTAAACTGTGGATAGACCCAAAACCAATGATAGCAGGAAGATAATAGGTTTAGTTAAAAAATACAGATAATGGCTCCTTTAATGTTTGATTGCACCCAACATGAAACTCATAGTAGACACCCTAGATTAACCAGATAGTACTGATTGCTGCCCCAATATGTACCGCACAACCATTTAAAAACTCAAGTTTCAGCATAAGTTTGGACCTGAGTCGGAGTCTAATAGGTGAACACGACGATAAAGTAGCATGTCATCATATTAAGCGATGCAAAATGTAAGCAGTCATGGAAGAGTGCGACCTCTCCTGCGGACCCATGTAGTCCTCAAGGTCATCTGCTCAGTTGATGATGGTAATGCAGTATTCGTGGCTGCCGGTGGCGGGGAAGAAGATCTGAGGCGGTGAAAGACAGTCTGGAGAGCGGATCCCTGCTGTGGTGAACCCTTCCGTCGTTGGAGCAGCTAAACTGGGGTGGAACATAGCACCGCAGGAGCAGGACAAACCACACCAGGTTTTCTTTGACACATATCTGTAACAGAAGTAATTGTGTAAGGGCTTGTTTGAATTTGAGGAATCTAACAATGCAGAGATGGGAAATAGACATGAATATGATAGAAATGCACGTGCAAAACAAAGAATTTAAAAACACATGATTTCTGCCAATCTGGGTGTTTGGTTCACAAGAATTGGAAGATCATAGGATGCAAAGAAGTATGGTGAGGTTAAGTCAAACCACAAGAAGTGTGCAACCTCTTTGGCGAAGCCATGTCGATCTCAGCATAATTGGGTTGGCCGGTGAGGATGCTCCGGCTGACTTGGCTGTCGGAGGAGGGGAAGAAGATCTTAGGCGTCTGGAGATGGAGCCCGAGGTACTGCTCTGCTGTGATGGAGGGTTTCATCGTTGGAGCAGCTCCGGTGAATTGTACGACGCCGAGGCTGAAGCAGGCCAAGAGAGACAACGTTAACCTGAGTGGAATTCTAATATCATCTCCAATAGATGACGTAAAATACATAACCACAAAGTGCTAGATGTATACATCAGCCGCTCATCTCTGAACTTAACTGTTGAAACTGAATTTAACTGTCGAAACTGAACTTAACTGTCGAAACTGAATTTTGCTGTCGAAACTGAATTTTACTATCGAAACTAAACGCTCTAGAGGTGAGCCTACACATCAGTCGACTCACTTTTTCATCTCTGGTCAGTCGATTTTGCAGCTGTTGGATACGAAATCAAGGGCCTGCAGTTCATCTTCAACCTCCACCCCCCTGAGCCGCCGCCCGCCCCAAAACACTCCCCACCGCCGGTCCGCCGCCGCCCCGGCCATCCCTCTAGCCCCCCGTGACGAGCTTTTTCTTCAGCGATCCCCACGCCACCGCCCCACCACCACCGGCGACCACCGCCCCCACCCTGAACCCTAAGATAGATAGTGGGGTACTTCTCCGGTGAGCCCCCCTCCCCGCTGTGGCTGGTTCTTCCTTAACTCCGGCGAGCCCCCCCAGCCCCTGAAAATCGACTGACCCAAAATTCGATTTAGTCGACTGAAGTGTAGCTAAATTGGAGCAGCATCGAAAGCAAGAGCAAGACCGAGAGCAGCAGCGCGAGCAAGTGCAAGAGCAAGAGCAGACTAGGCAGGGGACCGAGAGCAAGAGCAGAGCAGCAGTGCGAGCGAGAGCTAAAGCAGCAGCAGCTCCTACTGATGTGGACGTCGCCGCCGAGGGAGCGATGCCGTGGGAGAAGTGGCCGGCGACGCCGCGGTGGATGGAGCCGTGCCGTCTCGGCTCGGGACTGAGCGCTGGCAGGACTGTGAGATTGAATCAAGAAGAAAATGCGGCGATTAGTGTACAACCTCTTTGGTGGCGCCGATTAGGCCGCAGCTTCATCCGAGGAAACGGTGATGCTGATGCTCTTCCGGTGGTGTAGGTGACGTCGGCGGTGTGAGAATGGAGGTGGCGCGAAAGACTAGGGGAACGTCGGGGCAGCTCCTTGGAGGTGGAGGACGGGGTGGCTGAACCAGCGGGACGACCAGATCAACGACGGATCCTCATCCGGTACGGTGGATGCGGGACGTCGAGGTGTTGCTATGGATGACGTCGTCGGGGAAGAGGCTCCGGCTGGGTGGCGGACGGAGGAGGGTGTGGGGCTTCGCGGGTTTTCCCGGCCTCGGTATACGAAGGGGTGGGCGGATGGGATGGGAGTGGGGAACCATGGCTTAGGGGCGCGCTTGTCCGAAATGTGTGGTAAGTTACGAAAGTACCCCCAACGATTTTAGGCGGTACTTTCGGTTCAGGGGTATCACGGGCATTTCACGTGTCGGGATTTCACAGGAGGTGGGAGTTTTCACGCGCGTTGCAATTTTGGAATAGCAAGGCGCGGGTTGAGATGGAGGGAGTTGTCGGAGCACAACGAGACAAAGATATATCTTAAATATTTCGGGCTAACAAGGCGCAGGTTGAAATTTCCGGACAAGCCTAACGTGTAATGTACCAAATCAATTCGCACTACAAATGTCATTCAAAACTTTGAATTCATATTATGTTCAATTAAAATATTTCGCTACGTGTATAATGCATGCAACCTAGTACTCAAATGAACGTTTTAGTGCATTCCAAACGTATATACTACCGCGTCAATATGAACTAAATTTGAATTCATTTCTCTATTTGAATAAGATCTACAATAATGATTGTTGTGTAGTCAAAGCGTTTGAATTCGTTTCTCTGTTTTAGTAAGATCTATAATCGTCATTATTGTCAAGTTAAACCATCGTTTGTGTATTATCTTCACAGCACACCACGTGATTAGTCTCGAGTTACATATGAACTATGTGTACTATATGAACTCGAACTCGATTTTTTGAATCCACTTTATGTTGATTTCAAATCATAGTACATTTCCAGCTCTAGCTAGATCTTCACAAACTAAACCATGTCTCATATGTATAATGTGTTTATCACATTATGTATGGTGCCCCGCCCCCTACGCCTACAAGTATTTAGATGTGAGTTGCAAACACCACACATTACCACAAATTCAAATAAAATGTGAGAATGTTCGATATATAGTATTGTTTAGATTGTTCGATATTTAGTTGTAAGTTGCAAACGCCACACATTATCACAAATTAAAATAAAATGTGAGATTGTTCGATGTATAGTATGGTTTAGATTGTTCGACATTTAGCTGTGAGTTGCAAACGCCATGCATTATCACATTATGGTATAACATGTGCAAAACTACAACACGCGTATCACCGCTACATTCATGCATGCATATGTTTAAAACACTATGATCTCCTATTCAAATATATGAATCCACTTTCATATCAAATTATGATCTTTGTTAGTCTCTTACACCCACACAATCCTCTAACCTTTGTAGCTACCACTAACTTTCTCTCATGCATGCGCACGCCCTCCTCGCCCTCCCCCTCCCTCAGCATTCTATCAATCACACACATTCATTTTTTTCTTCTTTGGGTCGTTCTCCCACAGTCTCCACAACTCCTTTCCGACACACACCGATCGATAAACCTCTCCAGCGATGTCTGCCTACAACATACACACGCACCTTCAATCTCCTCCTTCATGTGTCCTTGCCTCGTGTCTCTCATACGGTCGTGTAAACTCTCGCCCCTCTTTTCATCGATCTCACAACCGCACACTCCTCCCCCTATCTAGCTAGTAGCTGGGCCTCTCGCACCACCTCCTAGCTCCATTCTCTTTGTCTATCCGTCTCGTCGGGCCTTATTTGCCTCTAACAAATGGACGTACACCGACCGGTCTCCCGCTATACATATAGCTAGCTAGGTCCTTATAACTCGTTTTCCCCACGCGATCTACCACATTAGTTATGTCTCTCCCTTCCTCCGACAAACAACAATTGATCTACCGATCTAGTTAGGTTTGCTTACCAAACACATGGTTCCCCTTCATCATCAATGGATGTGTCCCGACAGATCTATCACGCATAGGCACACACAGAAACACATCCCCATTCTTATTGATAATATTGAAGTTCCACCCTCAGTTTGTCTAGTAGGCCTCTCCCACCATCTTTGAGAAGCAACTCCATCACCCATCCAGCACTCTACCCCTCTCCCTCCCTCCCTCTCTCCTCTCTCTCTATCCCATCCTATTTCCCGTCCTTCAGTTATGTATGGATGTCGACCGATCTCCCTCAAGACATAGCTGGGTCTCTCCTTCTCAACACATATACGAGTCGTTCTACCTCTATAGTTAGGCCTCTGCCTACCCCTCCCCCACCCCCTCGCACACACACACACCGATACATCGAGCGCTCTAGTCATGTCTCCCTGCCACACACAAACTTGACCTATGCCCTCTGACGTTCCGGTAGCTAGGTCAGTCGCCCTATATCTTTGACTTGCACACACACACAATTTCGATGGCTCTCTTCATCGATCTCGCACCCACCCAGTTGATCCTCTCTCCGACTCTATCGATATCTATGACCCCTCCCTCTCTTCTCGTGGATCGCCCAACCCTCTATATATGATATGGATAGGCCTCCATTTCACACACATTGCATGCAAAATTTTGTTTCAGATGTCATCGAGACATATTCCCACAAATACATTCACGAAATCAACCTCCCCCCCCAAAAACAAAAAACACTCACGAACACACAAGCCATTTGTCTAGGTTTGTATCTCTCACACACACCCACGTAGGTGGGGGACGTGCACGAAGAGAAGAGGTGCACGCACGGCGCACGTACTCCCGTCTCTTTCCCAACCACACCCGCGCGGGTACACGGTGGAGCAAATTTCTGTACGAAAAGGCAGCCCATGTGGTAACTTGACACGTGTACTGGTTGTCCACTTGATGGAGGGAGGATTGTCTACCATGGGTGAACAAACAAATTGCGGCTTGACGCATTATGTTAAAAAAGAGGCAAACCATGTGGGGCCTACCTTAGAGGCAAGGCTCTATACACTGGAGTACTTTTGATGTGTCCTGTCAACTCGCAGAACGAGGAGAAGCTTGCTTAGTACGCCGTCTCCCCCGCCCATGGGCTCGGTGGCTCGCAGGATGAGGTGAAGCTTTCTTACTACGCCTTACGCCCGCTCCCTCGCCCACGCGCGCGGTGGCTCGCAGGACGAGGAGAAAATTTTAATAGTACTCCCTCCGTTTACTCCTCGTCCCTACTACCTTGGTTAGAGAGATTATCATATTGTTTGGAATATATGTCCTTTAGTAGATTTCAATATGAACTACTAGTACATACTCCAAACACTGATGTATATAGACGTATTTTAGGGTGTAGATTCACTCATTTTGCTCCGTATGTAGTCTATATTGAAACGGGCGTAATAGTACGCACTCTCCCTCGCCCCTCGACCCTCGCCACATGGTGGACGTGAAGCAATTCATTCGGTCTCATATAGCCAGAACGATATATACTGCAGTACCATTATTGCTCGACTTCCCGAAGAGGGAAAGAGCCAATCACAAGGTTAATAGTTTGGAGGTGCCAAGCGCATGGTTTATAGGAGAACGAGTACTAGGTGTACCGTCATTTATAAATAAAGTTTTTTTTTCTTCAGTGGCACGTACGCAATATAAATAGGTTCATATGGAGAGAAAAGGAAACCGCTCCACTATATACATAGGCGGGACGAGCCTACACGGCTTCTTGTCAGTTGCTCTCTTGAGTTTTCACACTCTCTCGCACAAAACCACTGTGGCCACATCTTTAACATCCCGGCGGATCACGTCCGCCGGGGGAAGGGGTGGATGCTTAGTGTAGATGCGGTCGCCGTCGCCGACGGCAAAAACCCACTGTCGACACGTCCCGATCAGGGGTCCCGCCATTCTCTCTCACAAAGTCGGTGAGCTTGCCTTCGTCCATTTCTCACTGCCGTGACGTGGGTAGTTGCCTCCTCCCGCCGCCCTCCTCTAGGTTGACCTACGTCCCGACATCCCTCAGGTACAACTCCCTTTACAGCCGGCTTGCACCACTGCTCCAGCTGCCCACATCACTCCATGTGGATATTTCTCTACTTCTTTGCCCTTTTATACCTCTCTGGCTTCTACGTACTGTATTTGTGATGAGTTTATGTCTCATCACCTAGTCCCAGTAATCTTATTATAACCACGCTTCTTCAATTTCTTTGCCACAAGGATGCTCATCTCGATTTTGGTGAAACTGCACAAAATGATCCGTTGATCAAAGGGTTGCGAACTTCATTTCTTAGGAAGCGCCGACGTTGCCAGCAAATTAAAGCCTGGTTAGGGTTTATGGTTCAAGGGCTAGGGACTGCATGGATCGTTTTTTTCTTTAGCTGTCTCTGTTTCAATGGCTAGGGACTGCATGAGTAGTAGTAGTACTGTACGCCTTACGCCCGCTCCCTCGCCCACGCGCGCGGTGGCTCGTAGGACGAGGAGAAAATTTTACTACTCACTCCGTTTACTCCTCGTCCCTACTACCTTGGTTAGAGAGATTATCATATTGTTTGGAATATATATGTCCTTTAGTAGATTTGATTATGAACTACTAGTACATACTCCAAACACTGATGTATATAGACATATTTTAGAGTGTAGATTCACTCATTTTGCTCTGTATGTAGCATAAAGTTGAGACACTTATTTTGGAATGGAGGGAGTACATATTTCCTATGATATGTCAATCATTGAGATGCAATAGCATGCATGTTAGTCTCCTTTGTATTTGATGAAATGTTGCAACGGGCAACCTTGGACGCAAGATACATGTAACAGAAGCAAGAAGCTTCATAGCATTGTACTATCTCCCTGATAAATTACAGTACATACTATACAAGTAGTACTATGTAAAGAGTTAGGTGTCGCACGGTGTCCAGAAAATATGGTGATAGTGTGAGGTGGGCCATGTAATCACTGAGCCTGCGTGTTTTCACTGCTCTTGCACTCCTCCATCGTAAGAATGGAAAAATTGTAATCTAGTAGTACCTACTTTCGCCAAAAGCATGGGACATCCAGCAGTCCTACCACCTCAGTAATAATGACCAATGAGCCGTCAAATCACATAGACCCAACAGTTGTTGGACGGACGAAGCAACCATCACTCTTGATTCCGCTTCTCCCTTCAACGCAGGCGCCAGTGAGAGGTCGCGTCCGCTCTGCCCGGGCATGAATGCGGCACGGATTATTTGGAGTGGCGCTGACTGTTTCCGGCGGGAAGCGCGCGCGGGCGATGGAGGGGCTTTGGGTGGGCCAGGCTGGTCAGGAGCGGGCGTGGCAGTTGTCCGTCTGTCCCTACTGGACGCCCGGAAATGAGAGGATGCACCGACTCTCCCGGCTAAAATTGTACACTACACACCATCTCTCTGTAGGAGTAGGTCTATCTGTCGCTCTCTCTAACACACACATGTTGTTAAACACACACACGCACACGCACACACAGGTTCATAGAATAGGAAAATCGTGTGAGTGCGAAGCCACAGGAAGTGAGATACAAATGGAGTACGTACAAGAAGAGAAGAGGCATCTCTTAGTTGTTTGGATTAGTTGTTGCATTTAGAGACAGAAATCAGGGCTTTGCTTGGAGGAATGACCAGTCAAGTTTCTCCTTCTCCTCCAATCTGCTTGCACCTTGGTCCCGCTGCACCTTCTAACGTGACTTATTGCACCTAGACGGAGGGAGTCGTACGAGATACGGTGGCACACTAACTTAGTCGAATACAAGTGGCCAAAATAGTGTGCTTGTTATAATAAGGATTCACTTAAAATAGTACATGAGCGAACAGAGGGATCAATTGGACAGTGTTCCCGAGCAGTAGCGAGATGTGTGAGGTAAGATACACCGTTGGCGCTTTTAATTTTTCTTATTAATTTGTTTGTTTCACCCTCTGACTGGTGGGACCCAACGTACTACGGGGAGAGAGGTAAGGTGACTAAGGCTGCATTATTTCTGCACCACTGTGGATAGTCTTACCACCAAAGCCACATGACACGATTATGATTTAAATCCCAATGACTCCCACGCACAAAAAAACACGACATTCTTGTCACACGAATGCAGGAATGTATAAAAGATTATTTTCCTCTCGTTGAACATAACGGAAGGGTTGTGTAGCTGGTTAGCCTGTTCGCTCATCAAACTTGAGGTCTCGGGTTCGATAACTACAGTTGAGCATAATTCATGCCAGGAGGATTCTTTGACTGGTCAAAATGGATGGATACGGAGCTATACGATCTCGTAGTGACTGTATAATCACCTCATCACGTATAAGCTGCAGCCTCGGCGCTTGTTTTATAGGGTTTGCACTCTTCACACTCTCTCTAGTATATATATACACGCTAGAGCCTCAACGCTTGTAGTTGCTCTCTTCACACTCTCTCACCCTCTCCAGATCTAAACAAGACTTCATTGGCCTCTCTCTCACCCCTCACTGCTGGTCTGCTTGTAGTTGCTCTCTTCACACTCTCTCACCCTCTCCAGATCTAAACAAGACTTCGCTGGCCTCTCTCTCTCCCCTCACTGCTGGTCAAAGAGTCGTCCGCCGGGAATGGAAGGAGGCTTAACGCTGTCGCCGTCGGCGAGGGAGGGAATCCACTACCAGTGCAGCTGTTCACTTTCACCCAGTGGCGGCGCGGGAGGGCCTCCGGCCCCTTCTTCTTCGCCGCCGTACATAGTGTGGGTCGAACGGCCTCCGGCCGCCCACCGAACCACACCCCAAGAACCTTAAGGTATAATTTACTTATTCCACATGCACTGATCTAGCTGCATGTGGGCTTTTTCCGCTTTTGCACTCGAATCTAGGTGTTGGATCAAACAGGAAAGTAGTGGGGAAAGTTGTATACCATGAATCTAGGACGTGGTTCAAAGAGGAAAGGAATGGGGGAAAGTAGTGGGAAAAGTTGTATAGCATGAATCTAGGATGTGGTTCAAAAAGGAAAGGAAGGGGGAAAGTAGTGGGGAAAGTTGTATCGCATGAATCTAAGACGTGGTTCAAAGAGGACGGGAATGGGGGAAAGTAGTGGGGAAAGTTGTATTGCAGAAATATGGTACATGGTTCACAGAGGAAAGGAAGTTGGGAAAGTACTAGTACAGACTGGCTATCCAGCACCTACGTTGGTCGAAAAGGGAAAACAATGACAAACGCAGTACGCACATCTGTAACAAACTGATCTTTTGTTTTGGGGGACAAGGCTGTAGAGTTTGAGCAGGACTAGATTTGCTGCTCTCACATAGGGAAAGGTTTCTAAAGATAACAAAACTGGGACCAACACAAATATGCTCCTTGGCTGTTTGTTCTTTGTTGCAACAGACTGTGCATCACCCCAGTACATCGGTAGATGCACATGGTGCTGGTGCGTCCACTGTCCCGTGCAACTCTTTAGCTGTTGTTAATCTAAGGACATGTTTGGTTAAAAACTCCCTAGTCCCTACCTGCTTGGTTCCAGGGACTAAACATGGACTAGAGGTTATTAAACGACATGCTAAAAGACCATGTTACCCCTAGTAGTGAAATAATAGAGACAAGGTGCGATGCATGGCAGGGGCAACTGTTGGAAAAAGTCCCAAAAAGACTCCCTCTGGGTCTTCTTTCTTTAATCCGAAATGCCCACTTTTTGTCCCTAAAAGTCCCTCCTGTTTGGTTTAGATGGGACTCACGCAGAGTTTTTTTAGTCCCTCCGCCAAAATGTCCCTGTAAACAAACACCCTCTAATAATGCCGCTGGAAAATTGATGCAATGCCACAGTTAAAAGCAAATTACATGTTTAACAAATTTTATTGTTAATATAATTTCTCTGTTAATATTAATCAATGCCACCGTTTGAGAAATGCTACTGTCTTGCTTTCTTTCCCATTTAGATAAGGTAGATGCTTCTTTTTGTTGGCTTCTGTGTCATCCACCGTTATTGACCACTAGTTGTTTCCTTTGCACCTCTGTGTAAACAGGGTTATCTACTTCACCTTGTTGCCATTGTGACCTTTTGTTGCACTGCACAAAACAATTTTGTTTTAAGAGTGTTTTTTACAGTTCAACCAAAATGTCACACCGACAACGTTGCTTGATTGCTTGATCTTAGTGGAACTGCACAAGAGGAGATCTTACTTCCTATCCGTGTTGGCAAATTTGGTTCAGATCTTCTTCTTCTGAGTTGTTCGAATTCCGCGTCATGAGAGGTCATTACTAGCCTTCTTTCACATGATTCTGCAGTGTGCTTTCATATGTTGTGCTACTTGTACGGTAATGTTGCTTGATTTTAGTGAACTGCACAAATGGAAACAAGACTTCCAATCTGTATGTGCACCGTAATATCCCATTGAGGTAAGACAAGGGTATTTCACAACTATTGGCCTGTATTTTGCCACTTTCATCCAAAAATTAATGTCATTGTTTAGTTCTATACTTGTGCAACCTAATTGACATGCCAAATCTTACATTGAAGGAGAAGCTTGTCAGTTATTGAACCAAGTAATGAAGGGGAAGAACAAGCGGAAGAAAAACAAAAATCAACTCCTGGTGCTGTAATGAAGCATTGGAACTGTGATGACAAGAGTAATGATATAGTTTTGCATCTCAATTTATTGATATGGCTGGAACGAGCAATTGTTTTGCCACTGATTTGATTCCACTCTTAATTCAATATGTAATTATCTCTACTTGTGCAAACAGGGATCTTCTTTGAAGATACCATATATTTTTGTGGAACTGCACAAGAAGATGTTAGAAACATTAATCTAATCGAGGAGTATATAGTAAGCATGGCCACCACAGTAGATAGCAACAGATGGTTCCAGAGAAGTGCTTCATCTGTATGCTCTACACAATAAGCCTCCTGACAAAGGTTGGTACTCGCCCACTGATTTCATCCATATGATTCAGCTTTGTCATCTCTATTTGTGTTGTGCTACTGTTTAGATGTTGTCATCAAAAAGTGGTATTGTCCTTGAGAAGTGCTTCATCTGTGTTGTTTTAAATATTTCCTTTCCCTTTTTTCGAGCAAACAGAGATGCTACCATTTAGTTATCCTCTTGTCTTTGCACAACAGGATCATCCTCCTCTGAAGAAGAATATGGAGTACGTAAGGTGACTAGTTCTGATTATCCCAAGATGAAGAAGCCCTGTCTATGTTCTCATCAGAAGGAGCAGTTGAAGGATGGTTACATTACCCCCACAGGACCAAACTAACTTCAACTCAGAAGGACTGAAAAATCTCCATTTTCTTGCTGTGATGCGCAAGTCCAATGTTGTTCTAGGATTCTTTCCCGTGAGTTCCATTTTTGTAAAAGTGTGCTCTACATGGACCATGCAGGTGCCTGTTTAAACTGTTAATTCATAGTACAGTTTGCTTTATACTAATCACTTTTTTTGTATTTGTGCAAACGAGGGTGCTCAGCTTGATTTCAATGGGAACTGCACAAAATGTTCATGAATACATCGAATCATTCATTTCCACCACAAGAAAGGAGGTGCCGATAAGATCAAGGCGTTGCAACATATAAGGGCGAAATCATACAAGCTACACGCAAATTTGGTTGGTTTTGGTGGAATTGCACAAAAAGAACAGCTGGTTTATTTAGCACGAGGTGCCATGTCAATTTCCAAACTGATGGCAAACCCTGCCCATTCCACAATCGTAGGCATTTAATATTTTGGAATGGGAAAACCTTGTCAAATTTTGCTCATTGATTTTAGCAAGAAGACATGCATTTGATACTTTCGAATGGGACGCCCTTTGCTGTCAGCAGGGTCGATCCATTTTTTCTTTATTCTTTAGTTGTGAAGTAAATATTGGCTCTGACATGTGAATCGTTGAGATGCATAATCATCGATTGTTTTGAATGTTCTCTGTGACATGTGAATCGCTGTGATTGCAATGTATAGGAACGCTAAAAAGTTGCTCAAACTCTTTGTACTCCTTCTGTTCCTTTTTACTTCGCACATTGTCCGGTAGCATACAACTGAAGTGCTCAAATTCTCTAGCAAATGACTATATCTCATGAGCTTGCTCAACCACGGAGCGCTCTACAATCAGCCTGTAATCATAGAATTGCTCCATGATGTACAGCTCAGTGCCAGCAACCGGAGGGTAGCAGCGGTGGCCTTACTTGGACCCGAGAGGCGGCGACCTACCGTGTTCTACTCTTCCTCGTTTTCTGTGTGGCACGACCTCGTTGGCAGAGGGGCGGGGCTTCGGCGGAGCCGGCGATGTCCTCTATCTCGTTGCCGGCGGGCGGCGCCTCGGCGGAGCGGGGGAAAATCCTCCCCCTCGTTGCCGGTAGGGTGCGGCCTCAGCGGAGCCGGCGGTGTCCTCTGCCTCGTTGTTGGCGCCGCGGGGCCTCGGCGGAGCAGGGCCTCGTCGACGCCAGTGGAGCGGGGACTCGTCGGAGCCGGCATTGTCCTCTGCCTCGTCCTCGGTCTCGCCAAAAAGCGCATCGGTCGCTTCATCGCCCTCTTTGTAGGCGGCCGCAGCCTCCGCCACCCGCAAGCGATACCGCCAGCGCTCGAGGCGGCCCTCACGGGCGGAGCGGAACGAGTCGAGCAGCGCCTCCTGTCGGTGTCAAAACCGGCGGATCTCGGATAGGGGGTCCCAAACTGTGCGTCTAAGGCGGATGGTAATAGGAGGCGGGGGACACAATGTTTCCCCAGGTTCGGGCCCTCTCGATGGAGGTAATACCCTACTTCCTGCTTGATTGATCTTGATGATATGAGTATTACAAGAGTTGATCTACCACGAGATCGTAGAGGCTAAACCCTAGAAGCTAGCCTATGATTATGATTGTTGTTGTCCTACAAACTAAACCCTCCGGTTTATATAGACACCGGAGGGGGCTAGGGTTACACAGAGTTGGTTACAAGGGAGGAGATCTACATATCCAAATTGCCAAGCTTGCCTTCCACGCTAAGGAGAGTCCCATACGGACACGAGACGAAGTCTTCAATCTTGTATCTTCATAGTCCAACATTCCGGCCAAAGTATATAGTCCGGCAGTCCGAGGACCCCCTAATCCAGGACTCCCTCAGTAGCCCCTGAACCAGGCTTCAATGACGACGAGCCCGACACTTAGATTGTCTTCGGCATTGCAATGCGGGTTCCTCCTCCGAATACTCCATAGAAGATTTTGAACACAAGGACCGTGCCCGGCTCTGCAAAATAAATTCCACAAACCACCGTAGAGAGTATAATATCCGACAAATCTAATCTTCTAACACATTTTGCAGCATGCCATCACGCCACGGCCTGGTCCTTATTCGAACCCTTTTTCTCAATCAGCCACTACACGTGTTGCG
Source organism: Aegilops longissima (assembly GCA_021605205.1). Taxonomy (NCBI): domain Eukaryota; kingdom Viridiplantae; phylum Streptophyta; class Magnoliopsida; order Poales; family Poaceae; genus Aegilops; species Aegilops longissima. The sequence continues at coordinate 614,291,769 of CM038677.1, read as the reverse complement.
AGGAAGTTTTATTGGCACGTCTTGTCGAAGCAGAGATCGTGTCCCTCTTTTCACGAGATTCTCATCAATAGGGGTGTGGGTAACCCAATCGTGCCTGCTGGTATGACTCCTCGATTTTAGGCAAGTTCCAGACGGTCGTGCGGAGGGTGCTTGATATTCACCCTCTTTATAAAGGGGCCAAGGCCTGTCCTTTTCTTCTCGCGCTCGATCTTTCCCTTATCCCACCTTCGATCATGTCCGGATCCAACCTTGCAGGCCGGTGGGTGGCCTCCTCCGTCACAGAGGAGGACATCAAGAAGCTAAGAGAATCCAGTGTCGACCACGAAATCTCAGACAGCTGCTGCTCAAGGGCAGGTCATCCCCACTCCTGAACCCAATGAGAGTGTCGTATTTGTTTCCCACTTCCTCCGAGGGCTAGGCTTTAGTCTTGATCCCTTTGTTAGAGGGCTTATGTTCTACTAGGGGCTCGATTTCCATGATCTGGCTCCGGATTCCATCCTTCACATCTCGTCGTTCATCGTTGTGTGTGAAGCCTTCCTCCGCATCACCCCACACTTCGGCTTATGGCTCAAGACCTTCAATGTGAAGTCGAGGATGATCGATGGGTGACACGCAGAGCGCGGAGGTTCCATAATAAGCAAAGGCACCGATGCTCCATGGCTAGGGGGTTTCTTCCCGGAGATGTCCAACTTATGGCAGCGGGAGTGGTTTTACATCACGGCTCCCCGAAGTATTAAGTGGGCAGCTGCCCCCGCCTTCTGTTCGGGCCCCCCACCACAACTGGCGTCATGGATCAACAAGGGGTTGGACTGGGGGCCGGTTAATGACGTGTCGACACTGCAGAGTCGCATCCGAGATTTCCTCGAGAGAGATGTCAGCCTTGTCAAGGTAATGCAGGTCATGCTAGTTCGCCGGGTCCTGCCGTGCCAACGTTGACCTCTCCGTATGTGGGAGTTCAACCCGGAAGGACCGCGAACTATTCATCAATTCTTCGGCGCGACGCTCGAAGGGATGTATGAATTGTTCTTCAGACCACGAATAAAGTGTCCGGACACCATCGAGGATGCGTGTCTAAACTGCAATCGTCCAGATACCCAGGTAAGTAATTCTGCGGCCGAACACGCTGTGTTTTTTTATCACAACATCATTCTGAAAAGTCGCTCTTTGACCAGGACATGATGAAAAAGGCGAAGATGATCAGGTGTTCGGCCCCCCTTCCCGAAGGCTCACCAGATCTTATACTAGCCAGGATGCTTGAGCTTGCGCCTTATCAAGCGCCATCAGGGGAAGATAAAGGTAGGAATAAAGAAGCCGAAAGCGGGCCTCACTCATTATTCATCCAAACCGGGGGAATTAGTACCTCCACGAAGGAGTATAACTGGGGAGAAGAATCTAAAATTCCCTCTCCCCAAGGAGGAAGAGGACCGCCTCTGAAGACTTGGAAACAATGGTTTCCAAATGAGGGAAGAAACCTTCGCTAGGGGGCCCTGCCCCGGAGGGCATCCTTACCGCACAGTGCCCGCAAGGGGCTCAGCCCTCCACCGAGCTGTAAGTAAACAAAAGTACTTTATAGTAAATATATCATGTTTCATCTCTGAGGACAATAACCGAGACGTATGTCTTGCAGTTCGGATCATAGCCCTTCTCAACAGAGTTCGTCTTCGGGGGATCTTCTTACGGAGATGATAGAGAGCGAAATGCCTCCCCGTGCCTCCCCGCCTCATGAGGCGGGCGACCCAAAGGTGTTGTCAAGTAGGATTTCTCATGATCCACCAAGGCCAGAAGGTAACCCTTCGGCCACCCGAAGTCCGGAGTATTCGGCTCCAAAGGAGAACAACAGAAAGAGTCTGGGACTGTCCGGTGCATGACCGGACACACTGATGGGTCTTTTGGAGCAAGAGGCTATCCCAGAGGCGCATCATACTTTAATGGGTATGGTGGTTGAGAGGATTTCATCTGCCGAAAGTGGGTTGCATGAAGCTTTTATGAGCCTGCTAAGAGGCTTTGAGGTATGCAAAGTAATATGTATATTTTTTACGGTACCGCACACGCTAGGTGTGCCCTATGGAGATAGTAGCCCCTGAGACTCTGGTTGCTGTCGAAAAAGGCGGCAAACAGAGGATCATAGTCCCAGGTAATGATCATGCCGCTTTCATGTGTAGGCGGCTGAGGGTCCAGTGGCTAGCCGGACTGGTGAGTTTGCCGAACTGAAGCGGCAACTTGATATGGTAGATGCCGACATCGTGCTTGTAAACATGCGGCTTGACAAGGCACAGGGTATGTATTCTTCGGTGGTCAACATATATTAAGAGGAGCATGATGCTAGTATCTATAATATGATGTGACTGCCGATGGAGCTGCCGCCTTGGAGACCCTTCGGGCGGAACTTTCCCGAGCCAAGGAACAAGCCAGGAGGAGTGATGCGGCCGCCCTAAAGGCGGTCGAAGAGTTAAGAGCCAAACAAGCTGCGCATCGCCAGAGCAAAGAGAAAATAGCCAAGATGGCTTTTGAGTTGAAAGATGCCGCCGACCGTTATGAGCTTCTTGAAAGGGAAAGCCAAATGAAGACGGCGGACCTGGAGAAAGCCATGGTAGCAGCCAAGGAAACCCGAACTAAAATCTAAGCGACGAAGGAGGAGCTACGTCAAGCCGGAGATATCACGGCTGGGAAGCCCTTTTTGTTGCCGACGAAGTTCGGAGATCCTAAGTATGCCCTTCTGGATCAATTATGGAGTGGAAAAGTTGTTTTGGTCGCAGTTCAGTGCTCCAGCGCGTCCACTGCTGTTAAATGAGCAAATGGCCGAGTGGGCCGAGCTCCATGGGTTGTGCGGGCTTGCCATGAGGTCTGTTGTGGATCATCTTTGGCTGGAAGGACCAAGGCCGAACAGTTATTTTGGTTTAGTGCAATGATTTCTTGGTGATGTGCTGCATACTGACGGTGTAAAGAGGTCAGCGTGCATAGAGGGTGCGCGGATGGCTCTTTCCCGTGTCAAGACATACTGGGCAGAGATGAAGGCCACCGCTGTTGTAACCCAGAATCCGGCCGTAGGCCAGGTTTCGGCCGAGCACTATTTTGAAGAAGTCCTAGAAGGTGCTAGTTTAATAGAGGCTCAGTGCTCGAAGAATATCATGTTCGTGTGACATGTATCCCGATTGTAAAAACAATGTTATTTGGATTATAAAGGCTATGTTTATACTTTTGCCTGAAAGTATTATGATGCCTCCTGTGCGGCCGTTTATGTATGTATATAACCTGAAAGTTTGCAGTCGTCGGCTTCAGCCCCCACGCATATAATGCTGGGGTATTCAAATAAGCGCGTGTTCACACATGATCCAATGTCTTGGTCCATTAAGGAGGTGATAGTGCGGCGAACAAGGCAATCGGACTATATTGCTTTAACACTTTCACTTAGCTATATGAGTTTGACGGTGGGGCTACTATATAGCCCCTAGTACTTCCGCGCCTATCCGAGTACGGTGCGCGTACATACATGACCGAGAAACCGGTCCTTCGTTAATGAGGAGGAATCGAAAAGATTCTGATGAGTCATCGAGTGGTTGACCAGTCTCACGCTTTATCATGACAGTCAGTTTTCGGCTTTCTCTACTGAGGTGCTCGTCCAGATGAACCAGGGCACAATCGCAGTAGTTCTCCCGGTGCCACCTTAGCCGATAGAGCGGAACGTAAGGTAGCAAAACACGGGAGCCGGGCAAACCCAACTATTGACCAAAGACAAAATCCGGTGCTGATGCATGTAAGGCCAAACTCACGACGCCGAACAATCCCTAAGGTATTCGGTCTTTACAACATATACCGGGCTGAGTAACGCCCTTGATAATGAACCCTGAATTTCCAGGTATGTGCATTAGTCTGACGTGAGAAATGCCAATAACGCCAGCATCCCTCTCGGTTGTGTTGAGTATCCGGAGGGTGTGAAGCAACAAGAGACAGTAAGAAAGGTTTACACAGGGTCTTAATCTAAAAATAAACCTTTGAGTGGGGCCCTGCTGCACGTCTCCGCCTGTGTCTCCATTGTGCCGTATCCTGGAAGGGTGTAGCACGATTATCATCTGTTAAAAGAGAAGAACTTAGGTGAAAGTTGTCATGCGAAAAATTGGTTATTCTTAATAAACCATTAAAATTCAATATAAATAAGGTCGAGCCGAACTGTAACCTTTTTTACATGCGGGAAGCCCCTAGCACCATCTATGGGGGTATATTTATCAACCCAATCTCAGGTTTATCTAAGCTGTTACAGCTAGTGGTGCGCCGGACTCGTCTATCCGTGTCTGCGGTCTTGACGATCGTTTATGCTAGTTGGAGAGGCCATTTAGTGTTCGGCTGCTAAAGCTGCCGCACATTCTTCTGTGCGTAAGAAACGCTCAGTGTTTCCGCTAACTATGATGATGCCGCATGGACCGGGCATCTTAAGCTTAAGATAAGGATAATGCGGTACTGCATTAAAATGAGCGAAGGCCGTTCTTCCGAGTAGTGCTTGATAGCCGCTTCGGAATGGAGCGATGTCGAAGGTTAACTTTTCACTTCGGAAGTTGTCTGGAGAACCGAATACAACCTCTAGTACGAGAGAGCCCGTGCAGCGAGCCTCTGGGCCTGGTATTACTCCTTTAAAGGTAGTATTGCTTTGGCTAATTCTTGTTGGGTCTATCCCCATTTTGCGGACTGTGTCCTGATATATCAGACTAAGACTACTGCCGCCGTCCATAAGGACTCGGGTGAGATGGTATCCGTTGATTATTGGGTCCAGCACCAAGGCAGCCGATCCTCCGTGCCGGACATTGGTCGGGCTATCCCTGCGATAAAAAGTGATCGGGCAGGCCGACCAAGGGTTAAACTTGGGGGTGACGGGCTCTACGGCGCATACGTCTCGAAGTGCGTGTTTGCTCTTCCTCTTCGTCACGTGAATCATGTTCACTGTTTTGACCTCTGGTGGGAACTTCTTCTGTCCCCCAGTGTTTTGCTGGCGAGGCTCATCCTTATCTTCAGTTGGTGTCTCCCTCCCCTTGTGTTCGGCGTTTAGCTTACTGGCCTGCTTGAAAACCCAGCATTCTCTATTGGTGTGATTCGCAGGTTTGTCGGACGTGCCATGAATCTGTCTAGAATCTTGTTTAGGCTAGACGGTCCATCTCTGTTGCTTTTAAATGGCTTCTTCCGTTGACCGGGTCGAAAGTCCCTGAATCCGGCGTTTACCGTCGTGTTGTCTGGGCTTTCTTTGTTGTTTCGACGCTTTATTTTATTGCTTCATGGTTTCCCATTACCGTCCCATACTTTGGATGTGCCTGGGTCGCTAGTGCCGCTACAAGCCAGCCAACTATCTTCGCCCGCGCAAAAGCAGGTCATTAGGCTTGTTAGGGCTGCCATTGTCCTCGTTTTTTCCTGGCCGAGGTGTCTGGCGAGCCATTCGTCCTGGACACTGTGTTTGAAAAGCCGCTAAAGCTTCGGCGTCCGGGCAGTCGACGATCTGATTCTTCTTAGTGAGAAATCTGTTCCAAAGCTTTCGGGCTGACTCTCCGGGCTGTTGAATTATATGACTTAAATCATCTTCATCCGGAGGTCGGACATAGGTCCCTTGAAAATTAGCCCGAAAAGCGTCCTCAAGCTCTTCCCAACTTCCGATTGAGTTTTCGGGGAGGCTCTTCAGCCAGTGCCTGGCTGGTCCTTTCAACTTGAGGGGCAAGTATTTGATGGCGTGGAGATCATCTCCACGAGCCATATGGATATGAAGGATAAAGTCCTCGATCCTGACCCCAGGGTCTGTCGTTCCATCGTACGCCTCTATGTTCACGGGCTTGAATCCCTCTGGAAATTCGTGATCCAGCACCTCATCGGTGAAGCATAGGGGGTGCGCAACACCCCTATACTTGGATGTGTCATGACGTTCTGATGGTTGTAGTGTTCGGTTTTGATTTTGTGCCAGAGCGTGCTTCCTAGATCCGTAGATGGACCTGGTCATAGCGACATCATTAGCCGCCCTATCGCGGCCACGGGGTGGTCGACCCGGCTCATCAGCCGTTTTATTTTTCAGTTGTATAGGCTCTAATGCCTCGTCATCGAATTCAGGCAGCAGCTTGCGCTTTGGATAGCTTTTTGTGTGGCGACTGCCACCGTACTTTTGTGCAGTGTCGAGCACTTTGTTCCATCTATTGTTGAGTGTATTCTACGCGGCCTTGAACCTTTGCTTCTTCTTCTTTAGACTTCTCGCAATGGCAAGAAGCCTTCTCTGGAGGTTCTCTTGCTCCAAGTGCCTTTCCGGGATGATGTGTGCATCGTCGTCTGGACTGTTCTCTTCTCCAAAGTCAGGTTGATTAGCTTTATCCTCGGCGCCACCGTGTTCGGACAGCGGCCCCGTACTATGTTCGCCGTCCGCTGGCTCGTCCTGAACTGTTGCTTGGTCCGTGTGGTTGTTGTTTCCTCTAGATTCGATCGGGGTATTATTTTTTCTTGCGCTGTAATCGCTGTTTTTGCCGAGGCGGGATTTGGAGCGGCGCCTATGCCGTCACTTTGGTTGCTTCTCGAGGGAACTATCCCTCACTGCATCCTTCCGTTCCTCGTTATTGTTTTCTTTGGGTATATCCACCATATATATATCGTGTGATGAGGTGGCTGTCCAGCGCCGTGTGGGCGGTGGTTCCCGTTCCTCTCCTACATCGTCTTCCATACCGTCGAAGTCTTCGGAGTTGAAATCGAGCATGTCGGTTAAGACGTCAACAGTGGCTATTAAGTGGGTGGTGGGTGGGAAACAAATTTCTTTGTCGTCCGCTTCCCGCTCGGGCCAGACATAGTTCGGCCAAGGGCCTCCTGACAAGGAGAGAGACCTTAATGAATTTTGCACATCGCCAAAGGGCAAGTGCTGAAAGATATCCGCGGAGGTAAACTCCATGATCGGCGCCCAATCAGATTCGATAGGCATGGACGCAGGCGGTTCGGAGCCTGTGGCCCGGGACGAATCCAAGGATCCGGCAACACAGGTCTCATAGAAGGTGAAGTCAGTATTCGGCTCTATCGCCACTGAGTGTGTGGCCTCCGAGGCGGGGTCCATCCACCCGTCCTCGGACGGCGCAATCAGCTCCGGATCTAAGGCCGGAGTAGCCACAGGTGTGATCTCCCGAACACCGTCCGACGGCAGAGCTAAGTCGTGCTCGTCGTGATTTTGCGGCACACCTGACATGGGCTCGAATCTGTCAAAGATCAAGTCTCCGCGGATGTCGGTAGTATAGTTTAAGCTTCCAGACCTGACCTGACGGCCATGGGCTTAGCTTTCGATCTGCTCTAGATGGCCAAGTGAGTTGGCCCGTAGTACGAAGCCGCCGAATACGAAGATCTGTCCGGGGAGAAAAACCTCACCCTGGATCACATCGTTGTCGATGATCGAAGGAGCCATCAAGCCTTATGGTGATGGCACAGTGGAACTCTCAATGAAATCACCAATGTCGATGTCAAAACCGGCGGATCTCGGGTAGGGGGTCCCGAACTGTGCATCTAAGGAGGATGGTAACAGGAGGCGGGGGACACGATGTTTATCAAGGTTCGGGCCCTCTCGATGGAGGTAATACCCTACTTCCTGCTTGATCTTGATGATATGAGTATTACAAGAGTTGATCTACCATGAGATCGTAGAGGCTAAACCCTAGAAGCTAGCCTATGATTATGATTGTCGTTGTCCTACGGACTAAACCCTCCGGTTTATATAGACACCGGAGGGGGCTAGGGTTATAAAGACTTGGTTACAAGGGAGGAGATCTACATATCCGAATTGCCAAGCTTGCCTTCCACGCCAAGGAGAGTCCCACCCGGGCACGGGACGAAGTCTTCAATTTTGTATCTTCATAGTCCAACAGTCCGGCCAAAGTATATAGTCCGGTAGTCCGAGGACCCCCTAATCCAGGACTCCCTCACCTCCTGCTCCGCCCGCTCCGCGGCGATCTGCTCCTCTGCCTATAGGTGCTCTTGGAGGAGATGGTGGTTGTAGGCGGCGTCGGCCTGCACCTCCCGGAACTGCTCCTCACACTTCTGCCTCACCATGTCCATATATTGGGCACGGGCCTCGCCAATGGTCATGGTGCAATGCACTAGCGAGGATGGCACGGAGGAGGGGGTTGGCGCCGGATCATCGACTACCATGTTCTCCATTGGGACGTCGTCGTCCTCCGACTGCCTGCCGGCCAGCCAGTCGGCAGCAATGGCTGCCATCTCATTGTGGTCCATCGTCCGCCCGTCCCGAAGAGCGCTGGAGCGTGAGGAAGCCATGGTGGGTTATAGTGGTCTGGACAGGAGAATAGGAACGGATGCAGATGACTGCGGCTATGGCCGGTGCAGCAGTTTATATAGCAATGGTGGGGGCGGAGGGACGGATGTGTGGCGCCGGAGTAGCCGCCTCGGCAACCGTGTATCATTAATGTGGGCGGCAGAAGGACGGACGGATGGCACTTGTGTCGTTTGAAGGCGGAGCAATCGCATGCACCGGGAAGCGGGGCGGGCGGCGCTGACCGTTTTGGGCGGAAAGCACGCGTGGGCGAGGGAGGCGGTCTGGGTGGGCCAGGGCAGTCAGACTCGTGCTTGGCAGCGGGTCAGTCCAGCATCCGTACATGCTGGCTCGCCAGCTACCTCGCCGAGCTGAGCGACGACAATCAGACGATGGACGTAGCTTCCGACCAGGAGCCGGCACCACTGTCCAAGCCGGTTCATGCCGTGTTCACCATAGAGCAGGTGCGGCCGCATTTCGGCGCCCTAATGGCGGAAGAGCTACCAACGCAGGAGGACCTGTGCTGCAACCTCCGTCTCCTCAACGAGCACCGGTGAACAAGCGAACGACAATGCCGTCGTGGAGATGTGGCCCTATGATCCTGGCTTCCTGAATGAGCAGCGAGCGCTGTATCAGACCATCTGTAGGGCCTGCGAGGCCCTCTCCATCGTCCTTCAAGTTTTTGCGCTCGCCGTGGCGCCGCCGTCTCGCGTTGTCAACATGGTCAACGGACATGAGGATGAGGAGATGACTTTACTTGGAGAGGATGACAGCAAGTGCCTCCTTATTAGTATATAAAACTGTAAATCTTTTTGCTTCCTCCTGGTTTCCTGACATCACGGTCCCACACCATTGTGAACCTATGTAGGCAATAAACAAGAGAATTGCACAAGAAGCGCCCGACAGCTGGGACCAAGCGGCTCGAGCAGTATTTGTGTTTTTGAGGTGTGAGCACTGCAGAGTTTTTCTTGAGGGATGTTTATCCCAGATATTAATTTTTCTCCTCTGAACAACAACTAAAACATCGCTGCAGCTATTAATCAGGCGGGCTGTGGCCTGCCTAGCCCGAAAGCGATATCCAGCCCAGATATTAATTTTTTCAAGCTGAAAATGGCTAGCCCAGCTATACTTTTTTAGGAATACCTGGCAAGGTCAAGTTGTTATTCTCCGCTTACTGGCTGCAAATCTTTACTAGGAGGGATGCATTAGGCTTAACAAGAAAATGGGATTTAATAAATAATAAATGGGATGTAATTATAAAAACTGGGCAGTAACTATAAAAAATGCACCAAACACGTAATTACTTTATAAAATATTATTTTTGGATATTGAAAATTTTAATTTCATTAATTGTTGTGTGCGCAATGTTTCGTTGGATTTTTACGTAATATAAATTTATGTTGAAATTGTATTTAATCTGACTAGAAATTTCGGGATGAAAATATTTTGGATCCCATCAAAATGTGGGAAATTTTATTGAGTTCTGTTTTGAATGGTTGATTGAAATGGGCCGTACTTTTAACAAACTGTAAATGGGCTGTAGTAAATTCCATTAGAATTCAAAAATTGGCTGCACATTCTTACAAATCACAAATGGGCTATAAGTTCTCTGCCACACACTTGTGGCCTTACTAAGTTGACGCGTCCCCTAAAAAAAGAGAGTTGACGCGTATGCAAGGCTTTGTCAACTTATAGTCAACACACGGTTCTAGCAGCAGTGGTGTAGGATCGAAAGTATGTCTAGAGGGGGGTGATTAGACTACTTGACCAAATAAAAACTTAACCTTTTCCCAATTATAGTCTTTGGCAGATTTTAGCTAACCTAGCAATCTTAACACAATTCAAGCAAGCGTGCAAAGAGTATATGAGCAGCGGAAAGTAAAGCATGCAACTTGCAAGAATGTAAAGGGAAGGGTTTGGAGAATTCAAACGCAATTGGAAACAAGGATGATTTTGTTGTGGTTCTGATAGGTGGTGCTATCGTACATCCACGTTGATGGAGACTTCAACCCACGAAGGGTAACGGTTGCGCGAGTCCACGGAGGGCTCCACCCATGAAGGGTCCATGAAGAAGCAACCTTGTCTATCCCACCATGGCTGTCGCCCACGAAGGACTTGCCTCACTAGCGGTAGATCTTCACGAAGTAGGCGATCTCCTTGCCCTTACAAAATCCTTGGTTCAACTCCACAATCTTGTCGGAGGCTCCCAAGTGACACCTAGCCAATCTAGGGGACACCACTCTCCAAGAAGTAACAAATGGTGTGTTGATGATGAACTCCTTGCTCTTGTGCTTCAAATGATAGTCTCCCCAACACTCAACTCTCTCTCACAGGATTTGGATTTGGTGGAAAGAAGATTTGAGTGGAAAGCAACTTGGGGAAGGCTAGAGATCAAGATTCATATGGTACGAATGGAATATCTTGGCCTCAACACAAGTTTAGGTGGTTCTCTCTCAGAAAATGTGTGTTGGAAGTGTAGGTTCGCTCTGATGGCTCTCTTCATGAATGAAGAGGAGGTGGAGGGGTATATATAGCCTCCACTCAAAATCTAACTGTTACACACAACTTGCCAAACTCGGTGGGACCGAATTGATAAACTCGGTCGGACTGATTCAGCAAATCTAGTGACCGTTAGGATTTTCGGTGGGACCGACATGCAACTCGGTAGGACCGATATGGTTAGGGTTAGGGCATAACGTAATCTCGGTGAGACCGATTACACAAACTCGGTGAGACCGATTTTGGTAATAAGCTAACCAGAGAGTTGGTCAGGTAAACTCGGTGGGACCGCTTCGCTCATTTTGGTGAGACTGAAATGTTATGAAAAGGAAACAGAGAGTTTACATTGCAATCTCGGTGGGACCGATCGCTCATCTCGGTGGGACCGAAACGTTACGAAGGGAAACAGAGAGATTACAATCCCATCTCGGTGAGACCGAGATCCCTATCGGTGAGACAGATTTGCCTAGGGTTTGTGGCAGTGGCTATGACATCTGAACTCGGTGGCGCCGGATAGAAAGAATCGGTGGGGCCGAGTTTGACTCTTGGTTTAGGTCATATGTGGATGTGAGAAAGTAGTAGACGGCTTTGGAGCATATCACTAAGCATTTTGAGCAAGAACCTCATTAAGCAACACCTCATCCCTCCTTGATAGTATTGGCTTTTCCTATAGACTCAATGTGATCTTGGATCACTAAAATAGAAAATGTAGAGTCTTGAGCTTTGAGCTTGAGGCAATCCTTTTGTCCTTATCATTTTGAGGGGTCCACTTTTCTCATCAATGCCATGCCAATCATTGAGCTTTCCTGAAATATTCATCTTGAAATAGCATTAGCTCAATGAGCTATATGTTGTTAGGAATTGCCAAAACCACCTAGGGATAGTTGCACTTTCAAGTGGCCATTGGATGTCCATCCAACGGAGACCGTGCTTCTTCTTCAATCTCAGATATTCTAGCTTCACCCGCCCAAAAAATGATTCCTCCCCCTGACATCTGGGCGCACCGTTTTGGAAGCTGACCTGTGGGCCTACTAAGTTGACGGGGATGGAGTGCTTTGTCAACTTAGTCAATATGAACGATTCTAGCTCGAGTGATCATACGATGTCCATCCAACGGCCATAGTGCTTCTTCAACCTCTGGTCTTGTTTGCTCCAGCCGCCCAAAGCAGCACCGGTCGTGCCGCATGCTCCTGCCTCCCGTGGCCATCTGTGCTGCCCAGGAGGCCTCACCGCCCCCTACTATTCCCACCGCTGGCCAGGCCCTGCGGCGACGGCAGCCTCACACCACAGCCGAACCAGTGAACCCTCGTACTCCTCTCCGCACGGGCTTCCACCGCCGCGTCTTACCCGGCTCCGCGTCGTCCCTTTCCTAGGCCTCTCCATCGTCCACCGCCCTGGTGCTCTCGGCGCGGCGTGGTCAACATGGTCAAGGAACGACTTCCATCGGAAGAGTACTATACTTGGAGAGGCTGACAGCTGGGTCCACGGCGGCCGCAAGGAAGTGCCTCCTTATTACGCGGAAAATAATTATTCCTCCACCTAACAGCAGGGACCCACTGGACGGGCAACTGTATTTCGCGAAAAAAACGTTTCCCCTTGACTGCTGGGACCTACCAGCTACATCTTCGCACACAAGGAAGTGCGTCCAGGCAAAAAAATGAATCGCCCCCCTGACTACCCACCAGCTACATCTTCGCATGCAAGGAAGTGCCTGACAGTCGGGACCCACCTGGTCGAAGCATACGTAGCGTTGTCATTCTGGTCGCGAACGTGTGCGTACATACTGGTTGATGAAGAGGCGCGCACGTAGCATGTACACGTACGTACAGCGGCCAGTGTGCAAGAAAGAAAATACGGCCACGTATGTACATACGGGCAGGGTCTCGAATGCCTACTCGCGCATACATACGGCCAGGGATAGTGTACATGGCTGGGTCGGAACGGAGAAACAACGTCGTCGTCGGATTCATGGGGAGCCAACCGGCTGGGTCGGAACGGAATGCATCGTCGTGTTCATCAAGAGGGCTTGGATGGAACAGCCGATGGAAACGAGGCCTAGCGTAGAACGGAGGAAACGGCCTTGTGATCGACCGGCCACGTTCGAAACGGGATCCTTTTCATCGGGAGGGGTCTGGCGTACCGCAAAATGGAGGAAATTGACCTCCTACAGTCGAAACGGGGGTTCTGTTGATCGAGAGGGGTGTGGCGTACCGCAAAACGGAGGAAACAGACTTGTGTTCGAGCGCTACGGTCGAAACGGGGGTCATGTTCATCGGGAGGGGTGTGGCGTACCGCAAAACGGGACTCCACGGGATATTGTTCATCTCCACCGTCGAACCCCTCCAGCCTCCACGGGCTACTGTTCATCCACGGGCTCCTGTTCATCCAGCCTCCACCGTGCGCTACTCCACTGGCTACTGTTCAACCAGCCTTCTCCACGGGCTCCTGTTCAACCACCCCTCCACGGGCTCTGCTCATCCCGCCTCCACCGCTCATCGCTCATCTTGCCCTCCATGGGGTGTTCCTGCATCCTGCCCTCCACGGGTCCTGTTCATCAAGCCCCAACCGCTCGAACGATCGGGTCCTGTTCATCCACCCCACCGAACTGTTCATCCAAACCCCGTAAACACTCATTTGCTCATCGAGAGGCAACGCCACGGGGTCCTGTTCATCCACCCCCACCGGGAACTGTTCATCCAAACCCCCCAGCAATGCTCACTGTTCATCCAGAGGCAGCGTCGATCGGCTTCAGTTAGCAGCAGAGCAAAGGAATCGCCGATCGGGTTCGATTATCACCGTCGATCGATCGCTTCGGAGTTCGAGAACGCGTAGCTGCAAAGTCAATCGCCGGGTTCGATTAGAGCCCAACGCCGCACACACGCTGCATATGCATAAGAGAAACTCGCATCGCTCGGCCCCCGACCATCCACCGTAACCGGGGACTCCCTGATATTTTCCGCACCCTCGCTTCTACCACGGTTTTTTCTGTTATGGACGGCCCAAAGAATGTCATGCAGCTGTGTCTCCGGCCCGCCGAGGACGAAAAGCCCATTTTCTGTCATGATTTTTTGTCATAGAAGTAGGACCCCACCACATCTAAGATGATAACGGGTCTTATCATAATTATCGTCATAGAAGTGTCATAAGTATGACATAAAAGATTTTCGTTCGGCCCAAAATGTCATGGATGTGTCTTTTTTTTGTAGTGTACACTACAGGATTAACATCAGAGGTGTTGATGAGGTACAAACCTTGGCACTCGATAGTAACTTTGTAGAGTCGTACAACTAAGGGGGGTGATGTGCGGTATCGGTGCCTGGTCTTCAATCCCATTGATCGGGTCTTCTAATAATCCAGTGGGGCAGTCAGGAAAAAGTGGGGGTCTCTACCTAGCCTATACTAAGCAGTTCAGAATAAAGCAGGTAAGGAATGAAAGCAGGTAGCAAAAACAGGCTATGCATCAGAATAGGAGCAAACAATAACAATAGCGAAATCTAATGCAAGCATGAGAGAGAATGGAATGGGCGATATCGGAGTGATCACGGGGGGCTTGCCTGGAAGCTCCACTGAAAGGGAAGAAGGGTCGTCGTCGACGTAGTCGATCACAGGGGCAACGTCAGTCTCGGGGTCTACCAGAGAAAAAAGGGGGAAGAAACAGTAAATACAGAGCAAACAAGATGCAACACTAAGCATGACATGCCGATATGCAGAACTAGGGTCGACCTAACGAAGTGATGCACGGTAGGTGAAGGGGGAATTCAACCGAGAATGTTTTCCCGATTCCGGACCTGTGTCAGACAGATGACCGCAGGGGGAATGTTCCATGTTCAGCTACTTAGAGACATTTAACGGGTACACAGACAACATATTCAGATTCATCATGTTTTTCTGAGCAACTTTCATGTATAAAGTTTCTCGACTGGAGTTATGATTAATTTTCCCTGAATTTTGGAAGTTTTAGGCAATTTCTGAAATTACTGAGATTCTGCAAAGTCCTCAGTTTTAAACTTCATTTAGCTGTTTTTCAGAGGCTATAACTAGTGTTCTACTCATCTTATGAATTGGTGCCTTATACCAAAATTGATCATTTTCCCATGGTCTAAAAGATGGTATCAATTGCATCTCTGATAGATCCCTGTAACTTGTTTATTTTCTGCTCCAAAGTTGCTATGGCAGTATATCTGTTATTAGTTCTTCCAGTTAACAAAACATAGACTTTTGTCATTTTCATAGGAATTAATCCAGGCAACTTTTGGATTTGGTCCAATGGAAAGAATTGAACCTTGTCAAGTTTACTACCCACACATATTTATTTTAGCTATGTTAAGCTTTGTTTAGTTGCTATTTTGAGGCTGTTCAAGGGGCTACCCAGTGCAGTTTTAGAAATGTTACTATAGCAGCAGGCAACGAGCAACGCAACAGCAGGGGGCGGCAAAAAGCAGCGGCAACTACGGCTAGGAACAACAGTAGAGAGCGGCAACAACAGAAACAATGATGTATACTACACAACCTTGTTCTTGTAGACGTGTTGGGCCTCCAAGTGCAGAGGTTTGTAGGACAGTAGCAAATTTCCCTCAAGTGGATGACCTAAGGTTTATCAATCCATGGGAGGTGTAGGATGAAGATGGTCTCTCTCAAACAACCCTACAACCAAATAACAAAGAGTCTCTTGTGTCCCCAACACACCCAATACAATGGTAAATTGTATAGGTGCACTAGTTCGGCGAAGAGATGGTCATACAAGTACAATATGGATGATAGATATAGGTTTTTGTAATCTGAAAATATAAAAACAGCAAGGTAGCAAGCAATAAAAGTGAGCGTAAATGGTATTGCAATGCTAGGAAACAAGGCCTAGGGTTCATACTTTCACTAGTGCAAGTTCTCTCAATAATAATAACTTAATTGGATCATATAACTATCCCTCAACATGCAACAAGAGTCACTCCAAAGTCACTAATAGCGGAGAACAAACGAAGAGATTATTGTAGGGTACGAAACCACCTCAAAGTTATCCTTTCTGGTCGATCTATTCAAGAGTCTGTAGTAAAATAACATGAAGCTATTCTTTCCGTTCGATCTATCATAGAGTTCGTACTAGAATAACACCTTAATACACAAATCAACCAAAACCCTAATGTCACCTAGATACTCCAATGTCACCTCAAGTATCCGTGGGTATGATTATACGATATGCATCACACAATCTCAGATTCATCTATTCAACCAACACAAAGTACCTCAAAGAGTGCCCCAAAGTTTCTACCGGAGAGTCAAGACGAAAACGTGTGCCAACCACTATGCATAAGTTCACAAGGTCACTGAACCCGTAAGTTGATCACCAAAACATACATCAAGTATATCACGTGAATATCCCATTTTCACCACAGATAAGCACATGCAATACATACATCGAGTGTTCTCAAATCCTTAAAGACTCCGATAAGATAACTTCAAAGGGAAAACTCAATCCATTACAAGAGAGTAGAGGGGAGAAACATCATAAGATCCAGCTATAATAGCAATGCTCGCGATACATCAAGATCGTGCCAAATCAAGAACACGAGAGAGAGAGAGAGAGAGAGAGAGAGAGAGAGAGATCAAACAAATAGCTACTGGTACATACCCTCAGCCCCGAGGGTGAACTACTCCCTCCTTGTCATGGAGAGCACCGAGATGATGAAGATGGCCACCGGTGAGGGATCCCCCTCCTACAGGGTGCCGGAACAGGGTCCCGATTGGTTTTTTGTGGCTACAGAGGCTTGCGGCAGCGGAACACCCGATCTAGGTTATGTTCTAGGGGTTTCTGTATATATAAGAGGTTTTAGCGTTGGGAACAAGTCAGGGGGGGTCTCCGAGGCGGCCATGAGGTAGGGGGCGCGCCCAGGGGGTACGGCGCCCCCACCCTCGTGGGTGCCTCGGGACTCCTCTGGTCCATCTCTGATGCTCCGTGGGCTTCTTCTGTTCCAAAAATAATCTCCTTCAAATTTCAGGTCAATTGGACTCTGTTTGGTTTTCCTTTTCTGCAAAACTCAAAAACAAGGAAAAAGAGAAACTGGCATTGGGCTCTAGGTTAATAGGTTAGTCCCGAAAATCATATAAAATAGCATATAAATGCATATAAAACATCCTAGATGGATAATACAATAGCATGGAACAATAAAAAATTATAGATACGTTGGAGACGTATCAGCATCCCCAAGCTTAATTCCTGCTCGTCCTCGAGTAGGTAGATGATAAAAACAGAATTTTTGATGTGAAATGCTACCTAACATATTTATTAATGTAATCTCTTTTTATTGTGGCAAGAATATTCAGATCCGTTAGATTCAAAACAAAAGTTTAATATTGACATGAAAACAATAATACTTCAAGCATACTAATAAAGCAATCATGTCTTCTCAAAATAACATGGCCAAAGCAAGCTATCCCTACAAAATCATATAGTCTTGCTATGCTCTATCTTCATCACACAAAATATTTAAATCATGCACAACCCCGATGACAAGCCAAGCAATTGTTTCATGCTTTCGATGTTCTCAAACTTTTACAATCTTCACGCAATACATGAGCGTGAGCCATGGACATGACACTATAGGTGGAATAGAATGGTGGTTGCGGAGAAGACAAAAAGGGAGAAGATAGTCTCACATCAACTAGGCGTATCAACGGGCTATGGAGATGCCCATCAACAGATATCAATGTGAGTGGGTAGAATTGCCATGCAACGGATGCACTAGAGCTATAAGTGTATGAAAGCTCAACAAAAGAAACTAAGTGGGTGTGCATCCAACTTGCTTGCTCACGAAGACCTAGGGCATTTTGAGGAAGCCCGTCATTGGAATATACAAGCCAAGTTCTAAAATGTAAAATTCCCACTAGTATATGAAAGTGAAAACATAGGAGACTCTCTTTTTTGGCCTCTTTTTATTTATTTATTTCATTTTTTGTCCGGAGTCTCATCCCGACTTGTGGGGGAATCATAGTCTCCATTATCCTTTCCTCACATGGGACAATGCTCTAATAATGATGATCGTCACACTTTTATTTACTTACAACTCAATAATTACAACTCGATACTTACAACAAAATATGACTCTATATGAATGCCTCCAGTGGTGTACCGGGATGTGCAATGAATCAAGAGTGACATGTATGAAAGAATTATGAAGGTGGCTTTGCCACAAATACGATGTCAACTACATGATCATGCAAAGCAATATGACAATGATGGAGTGTATCATAATAAACAGAACGGTGGAAAGTTGCATGGCAGTATATCTCGGAATGGCTATGGAAATGCCATAATAGGTAGGTATTGTGGCTGTTGTTGGTGTCAAGACATGCGTATCTCGGGTAGGGGGTCCCGAATTGTGCATCTAAGGTCGATGGTAACAGGAGACGGGGGACACAATGTTTACCCAGGTTCGGGCCCTCTCTATGGAGGTAATACCCTACTTCCTGCTTGATTGATCTTGATGAATATGAGTATTACAAGAGTTGATCTACCACGAGATCGTAATGGCTAAAACTCTAGAAGTCTTGCCTGTATATGACTGTATATGGTTATCTGCCTCTACGGACCTAGCCCCCCGGTTTATATAGACACCGGAGGGGACTTCGGTTGTACAAAGTCGGTTACCGAGAAGGGAATCTTCATATTTGATCGCCAAGCTTGCCTTCCACGCCAAGGAGAGTCCCATCCGGACACGTGTGAGAGTCTTTGGTCTTCATATCTCCACAGCCCATCATTCCGGCCCATGGCTAATAGGCCGGACGCCCGAGGACCCCTTAGTCCAGGACTCCCTCAATAGCCCCTGAACCAGGCTTCAATGAAGAGGTGTCCGACGCGCAGATTATCTTCGGCATTGCAAGGCGGGTTCCCCTTCCTGAATACTCCAAGATAGTCTTTGAACGAACGTGTCCGGATCTGCAACACAAGTGCCACACACAACCGTAGAGAACATAATATTTCACGAGTCCAATCTTCTGACAACTTTTTGTAACGTGACATCACGCGTGCCCAGTCATTATTTCGAACCGTTTCCCGTCCTGTCGTTCCATGTTTCGAGGCACGGTTTTTATTGGTACGTCTTGTCGAGGCAGAGATCATGTCCCCTTATTGCAGGATTCCCATCAATACGAGCGTGGGTAACCCAACCGTTCCATTGGAAAGATTCCTTAGGAATAGGCAGGCTTTCAGGCTTAGGAGGAGGCGTTTGATACCCCTTGCCTTTATAAAGGAGCCAAGGGCCATCTCTTTTTACGGCAAACCTCTCCTCAACCCTTCCAACCTCGAGTTCTAGCACCCACGGTTCAACTTCATTTCCCCAAGCTTCCCAATCATGTCCGGACCCAGCCCTCAGGGCCGATGGGTGGCTTCCTCCGTTACAGAGGAGGACATTGTGAAGCTTCGGGCGGCCAGATACCTGACCGCAGAGATCCCCCACAGGCTTCCTGCTCAAGGACAGGTTATTCCGATTACCAGATCCGGCGAGAGGGTCGTATTCATCTCTCACTTCCTCCGAGGGCTAGTGTTCGCTCTTCACCCCTTTGTCCGGGGGCTCATGTTTTATTACGGACTAGATTTTCATGATCTAGCCACAGATTCTTTCCTCCACGTCTTGGTGTTTATCATTACGTGTGAGGCCTTCCTCCGAATTCCCCCCACACTTCGGCTTATGGCTCAAGACCTTTAGCATGACGCCGAAGGTGGTCGATGGGAAACAAACAGAGTGCAACAGTGCTGTAGTGAGCAAGCTTACCAATACTCACTGGCCAAAAGGCTCTTTGACCGAAACTTCCAGCCAATGGCAGCGGGAGTGGTTTTACATCACAGAACCCTGCGGTACCAAGTGGGCAGCTATACCCGCATTCTGTTCTGGCCCTCCTTTACAGCTTGCATCATGGATTAATAAGGGGCTGGACTGGGGATCATTTGATGAAGTGCAGACTCTACAGAGCCGCATCCGAACCCTCCTCGAGAGGGACATCAATCTTGTCAACGTGATTCAAGTAATGCTGATCCACTGAACCCTGCCATGTCAGCGTAGGCCTCTCCGCATGTGGTAGTTTAATCTAGAAGGACCACGAACCCCCCAACACTTCTTCGGCACTACGCACAAAGGAATGTGGAAGTTGTTTTTCGGGAAACAAAAATAGTGGACGGACACCACAGAGGACCACAGCCTCGACTGCAACCATCCGGATACCTCGGTAAGCGCTCAACTTCCGAACACTTTGTAGTTAAGTACACCGTAATACGTTACTGAACAGACTATCTTCCTCCAGGGCTAGATAAAGAAAGCGGAGCGTATTAGGTGTTCGGCCCCCCTTCCTGAAGACTCAGCGGATCCCGTACTAACGAGGATGCTGGCCCCGACGCCGTACTAGGTGCCTGCGACGGGAGACAAGGCGGAGAGAGGGAAGGCCAAAGGTGGCCTCCCTTCCGAGGGTACATCAGACACCGTGTCCGGGGAGATCAAGATTCCCCCGCCCGAAGGCCAAAGTGAAGGAGAAGCCAACATTCCCTCTCCCCATGGTAAGAAATAGGTCACCTCCGAAGGTTGGGAGGAAACGGCTCCTAAGCGAGGCAAGATGCCCCCGTTGGGTGGCCCGGGCTTGGAGGGTGATGTCATCGCGCAGTCCCACAGAGAGGACAAGCCTTCAGGCAAACCGTAAGGGAACAAGGGTGTTTTAAACATATCCCGTCCCTTTATTGTGATCGAGGTAACATCTAGAATATATGTTTTTTGCATCTCGGCGAACAGTCTTCAGCAATCCACTTCCTCGGGGGACCTTGTCGCAGAGATGATGGAAAGCGAGACGCCTCCACGGTCTCCTCGCCCAATAGGGCGGACAACCTTGAGGTGTCGTCGCGGAGGGTCTCTCCTAATCAACGAGTGGTGCGAGGGATGGCGAAGACACAACCCGAAGGTGATACTTCGGTAGCCCAGAGTCTATGGGCCGACAACAAAGGCCCCAAGCTGTCCGGCCTACGGCCGGAGACAATCACGGGGACGAATAAACGGATCCCTTCATGGGGATCCCGTACTCCTACGGCAACTTCCGGAGATCCTGAAGCGCCGGATGTATTGACAAACATGCTGCAAAAAGCGTTCGTCTCAGAGGAACATCATACCTTGATGGGTACGGTGGTTGAAAGGGTTCTATCCGCGAAAAGCGGATTGAATGAAGCCTTCGTGAGCCTGCTAAGAGGCTTTGAGGTTTGTAATGTAATATTTTTTTATTGTGCTTGACTCACAAACTGCACCTGTGTATAGGTAGTAGCACCTGAGATTCGGATTGGCTTCCCGAGGGAGGCGATCAGAGGATCAAAAAAGATATGTCCAGGAAATAATATGATTAATTGAAACACAGTCGTCGCTTCCTCAAGGTCCGCCTCGACTACGATTGCCGATCTAGAGCGGAAGCTTGATATGGCGGGAGATGACCTTATGCTTATCAGCAAGTGTTTTGACGAGTCGCAAGGTATGTTTTTTGGGGCAGCCCTTACAAGCGCATGCTTTGTAATGTAAGCATCACATGAAATATTGCATACTGAGATGTGCATTAATGCAGATGGTGCCGCCGCAGTCGAGATCCTTCGGGCTGAGCTAGCCCGGGCCAAAGAGCAGGCCCGGATTAATAATGCGGCTGCGAGAAGGCATATGCCGAGTTAAAGGCCGAACAGGCTGCTCGACGCCCATGCAAGGGGAAAATATCCACGATGACGCGTGAGCTAAAGGATGCCGCTAGCCGCTGTGCAATCCTCGAGAAGGATAATAAAGCCAAAATGGCTGATCTTAACAAGGCGTTACGAGAGACGAAAAAAGTGCGGTCCGAATCTAGAGCGGCCCGGGAGGAGATCCGACAAGCTGGGGAGATTGCGGCTGGGATGCCCTTTTTATTGCAAACTAAGTTCGGCGATCCGAATTATGCTCCGCTTAATCAAGTGTTGAGTTCTCCAGACGCGTTATTGGACCTTCCGAAGAGTGCTTCCGATGCGGCGCAGTTTTACCAAGCGCAAGAAGGGTGTGCAACAGAGAAGCTTTTCCGGTCGCAATTCGGTGCGTCAAAACGCCCACTGTTGCTGAACGAACAGATGACCAAATGAGCCGAGCTCCATAGACTATCCCGTTCTGCCATGAGGTTATACTGAATCAAACACACAGCCCAGTTCTATTTTCCTCTTGAAACACCATGTCCTACTGCCATTTTCTAATCTCTACTTATAGTTTTACTAGTTCATATATACGTATCATTATATTTAAAATACATAAAGTTCCCTTTTCATATTTACATCCTTATTTTTGTTGTTGTTTTCCCTCCCAGCGCTGATTTTGTTACCACTGGTTTTCCCTTAAACCAACTCAATTGTCCCACGTCTTGTTTTCTTACAAAAACAAAATGATTTTTTTGGCAAATCAATAAGTTCTTAAAAAAATGTTTATCATTTCGGGATTACAATAGTTCGGACTCCACCGAAATATGCAAAATAAGGTTGAACTTTTTGACCGTGGTCCTGGGCAGAAAATGGGCTGTAATAAATTACTTAAGAATTAGCAAATGGGCTGCAAATTATTAAAAAATAGCAAATGGGCTCTATGTTGTCTGCCACAGATTTGGAGGCTGATTTGTGGGCCTACAAATTCATGTGTACACAAGGTTTCTCAAAAAAAGAAACTTAGTCAACAATCGACTCTACCAGCGTCAGACCATTAGAAGTCAATCTAACGGCAATCGTGCTTCTTCAGTCTCTGATCTTCCTACTCCAGCGGCCCAAACCAGCGCCGGCGGAACCGCCTGCTCCCGCCTCCCGTGGCGGGTGTGCTTGCCGGGCAGGCCTCACGGCCCCACCATACTGCATCCCCGGCCCGCTATCCTCTACTCACCCACGCCTCTGTTATTTTCCAATGACGGCAGCCAAACCAGTCAACCTCAGACTCCCCACAGGCAGCAGCCGCCGTCGTTCCGCCTGGCCCTCGTTGTTCCTTCGTGAGGCCTCGGCGGCGTCCACCGCCCTGGTGCTCTCAGCGCGGCGTAGTCAACGAACGACATCCATCGGAAGTGGACTGTACGTGGAGAGGCCGACAGCTGGGTCCATGACCGCACACAAGGAAATGCCTCCTTATTACACGCAAAATAATGATTCCTCCACCTGACATCTGGGACCAACCGAAAGGCCTCTGTATTTCATGAAAAAAACATTCCCGCCGCTGACAGCTCGGACCCACCATCTATATCTTCGCACGCAAGGAAGTGCTTCCTTATTACGCACAAAAAAATGAATACTCCCCCTGCTAGCTGGGACCCACCATATGGGAGGCTGACTTGTGGGCCTACTAAGAAGACGGGGATGGAGGGCTTTGTCAACTTAGTCAATATGAATGATTCTAGCTCTAACGATGTCCATCCAACGGCTGTAGTGCTTCTTCAACCTCTGGTCTTCTTGCTCCAGCCGCCCAAACAAGCATCACCGTGCTTTGCTCCTCCTGCCTCCTCAATGTCCATTTGGCTGCCACCGCTGGCCATGCCATCCCTCTATACTCACCCACACCTCCTGTTATTCTCCTGCGACGACGGCCTCACACCGCAGCTGAAGCACTCAACCCACGTACTCCCCTCCACGTGGGCATCCACTGCCACGTCTTCCCCGACTCCGTGTCATCCCCTTCCTAGGCCTCGCCGTCCTCCACCGCCCTGGTGCTCTCGGCGCGGCATGGTCAATGTTGTCAATGACCCACTTCTGTCGGAAAAGTACTATATGTGGAGAGGCTGACAGCTAGGTCCACGGCCGCAGCAAGGAAGTGCCTCTTTATTACACGCAAAATAATTATTCCTCCACCTGACAGCAGGGACCCACCGGATAGACCACCGTATTTTGTTAAAAAAACATTTCCCCCTGACTGTTAGGACACACTAGCTACATCTTTGCACGCAAGGAAGTGCGTCCATATTATGGGAAAAAACTGATTCGCCCCCATGACTGCTGGGACCCACCAGCTACATCTTCGCACGCAAGGAAGTGCCTGACAGTCGGGACCCACCTGGTCAAAGCATACGTAGCGTTGTCATTCCGGTCGCGAACGTGTACGTACATACTGGTCGATCGGTCTATCTACAGGCTGCAGCGATGAACCGTGGGCGTGTAAGGAAGGGCACGTGTCGTAGTAGAGGCACGCACGTGTCATAGTAGAGGCGCGCACGTAGCATGTACACATACGTACATCGTCCAGGGTGCAAGAAAGTAAATATGTCCTTGTACGTACATACGTGCGGGGTCTCAAATGCCTACTCGCGCATACGTATGACCAGGGCTCGTGTACATGGCTGGGTCGGAACAAAGAAACTACGTCGTCGTCATGTTCATGGGCATGAAACAGAATGCGTCGTGTTCATTGGCATGCAACAGAACACATGCTATTCATCGGGAGCCAACCGGCTTGGACAGAACAGCCGATGGAAACGAGGCCTGGCGTACCACAGAATGGAGGAAACGGCCTTGTGTTCGACTGGCCATGGTCGAAACGGGATCCTGTTCATCGGGAGGGGTCTGGCGTACCGCAAATTGGAGGAAATGGACCTTCTACGGTGGAAACGGGGTCGGGAGGCCTGTGGCATACCGCAAAACGGAGGAAGCAGAATTGTGTTGAGGCGCTGTGGTCGAAACGGTGGTCTTGTTCATCGAGAGGGGTGTGGCGTACCGCAAAACGGGACTCCATGGGATACTGTTCATCTCCATCATTGACCTCCTCCAGCCTCCACGGCCTACTGTTCATCCACCGTCAACCTCCTCCAGCCTCCACCTGCGATTGTTCATCCACGGGCTCTTGTTCATCCAGCCTCCACCGCACGCTCGTCCACCGGCTACTGTTCAACCAGCCCTCTCCACGGGATCCTGTTCAACCACCCCTCCATGGGCTACTATTCATCCAGCCCTCCACCGGCTACTGGTCAACCAGCCCTCCACCGGGTCCTGTTGATCCAGCCCTCCATGGGGTTCTGTTCATCCATCCCTCCATGGGGTCCTGTTCATCCACCGACTCGATCGATCGGCGTACTGTTGATCCAGCGGCAACGACCTCTACTACCACGGGGTCCTGTTCATCCAACCCCCCACAGGGAACTGTTCATCCAAAGCTCCCCAACAACGCTCATTGTTCATCCAGAGGCAGCATCGGTCGGCTTCAGTTAGCAGCAGTAGCGAACGAATCACTCGGGTTCAGTTAACAGCAAGGGATCGACCGATCTCTCGGGTTTAGTAACGCGTAGCCTGCAGTGCAATCGCTCGGGTTCAGTTAGAGCCCAACACCTCGCTCGGGTTCAGTTAGAGCTCAACGCCTCACACCCGCGCGCGTACGTATGAGAGAAACGTGCATCGCTCGGCCCCCGACCACCCACCATTATAGGGAACTCCCCGATATTTTCCTCGCCCTCGCTTCTACCACGGTTTTTTCCATCATGGACGGCCCAAAGAATGTTATGCAGCTGCGTCTCCGGCCCGCCTAGGACGAAAAGCCCATTTTCTATCATGATTTTTTGTCATAGAAGTAGGAGCCCACCACATCGATGATGATACCAGGTTTTGTCACAATTATCGTCATAGAAGTGTCATAAGTATGACAGAAAAAATTCGTTCGGCCCAAAATGTCACGGATGTGTCTTTTTTATGTAGTGAGGGCCTCTGTTACCCACCGGGAATTTATAGTGGTTCCACTTTCTCCTAGCCATAGTACCGCTTGTGCGGTGATATGTCTCCAACATATATATAGTTTTTGAATGTTCCATGCTATTATATTATCTATTTTGGATGTTTTATATGCATTATTATTCTATTTTATATTATTTTTGGGACTAACATATTAACCTAGAGCCCAGTGCCAGTTTTCTTTTTTTTTCCTTGTTTTTTATTTTTACAGAAAAGGAATATCAAATGGAGTCCAAACAGAATAAAACATTCGCGATGTTTTTTCTTGGACCAGAAGACATCCAGAGGACTTGGAGCGGGGGCTAGAAGGTTCCCGAGGAGGCCACAGGCCTGCCAGGCGTGCCCTAGGGGTGCGCCCTAAGGGCTTGTGGGCCCCTCGGAGGTCTTCCAACCCTAATCTTTGCACTATAAATTACCAAATATTCCAAGACCATCAGAGGCATCCACCAAAATACTTTTCCGCCGCCGCACGCCTCTTTTCCCGTGAGATCCCATCTTGGGGCCTTTTCCGGCACCCTGTCGGAGGGGGATTCGATCATGGAGGGCATCTACATCAACCATGTTGCCCTTCCGATGAAGCGTGAGTAGTTTACCATAGACCTGCGGGTCCTTAGCTAGTAGCTAGATGGCTTCTTCTCTCTCTTTGATCTTCAATACAATGTTCTCCTCAATGTTCTTGGAGATCTATTCGATGTAATATTCTTTTGCGGTGTGGTTGTCGACATCCGATGAATTGTGGATTTATGATCAGTTTATCTATGAATATTATATGAGTCTTCTCTGAACTCTTTTATGCATGATTAAGATATCTTTGTATTTCTCTTCGAACCATCGGTTTGGTTGGCCAACTAGATTGGTTTTTCTTGCAATGGGAGAGGTGCTTAGTTTTGGGTTTAATCTTGCGGTGGACAGAAGGGGTAGCGAGGCACGTATTATATTGTGGCCATCAAGGATAAAAAGATGGGGTTTATATCATATTGCTTGAGTTTATCCCTCTACATCATGTCATCTTACTTAAGGTGTTACTCCGTTCTTATGAACTTAATACTCTAGATGCATGCTGAATAGAGGTCGATGTGTGGAGTAATAGTAGTAGATGCCAAATCGTTTTGGTCTACTTGACATGGACGTGGTGCCTATATTCATGATCATTGCCTTAGATATCGTCATAACTATGCGCTTTTCTATCAATTTCTCGACAGTAATTTATTTACCCATTGTATGCTATCTTCAAGAGAGAAGCCTCTAGTGAAAGCTATCACTAGTAGAAAACAGGGCTTTGGTCCAGGCCGGTCAGCCCATTAGTCCCGGCTCAATCACGAACTCGGATCCATGGGGGCAACGGTCCCGGTTCGTGAGGCCAAGGGCCGGCCCGGCCCCTTGGGGCATTGGTCCCGATTCGTCTGGACCCTTTGGTCCCCGTTCTAGACACGAACCGGGACCAATGTGTCTCGCTCCTGGCCCACAACCATTGGTCCCGGTTTGTCGCTGGAACCGGGACCAAAGGGGGACCTTTAGTCCCAGTTCCAGCCACGAACCGAGACAATTGAGATGCCTATATATACCTCGCCCGCGAGCAGATCACTCCACTGCTCTATTTTTTTGGTCGGCGATGGGAGAGCTTTGTGGTGCTCTAGCTCACCTCCTATGCACATGAGGTGTTCGATGAAATGACCGAGCCATACTTAAGCTTTCTCCTCCCAAAGCTCCTTGTGCAAGCTCCATTTTCCTCGATATTTGTCTAGGTTTGGCGGTCTGTCCTGTCCCTTCCCCGTCCTCACCGCCGTCGATCGCCCGCGCCAATCTCGTCGCCGGCACCAACAGGGTGAGCCTCTTGATCTTATCTTCTTTCTAAAAGAAAAAAGTTCTTACTTGTATGATTTAGATAGATACTTGTGTAATTTTCTTACTTTTATTATTGTTGTTATTATATAGTGTGATGGTTTTGGTATCCGTCTTCGTCAGCCCTCGTCCTGTCTATGGTTCGGATGTGCTATATGTTATCTTTTATAACTATTTGGTTCATTTATTGTTTATGACAATTATGCCGACCAATGTGACATAGATTTTTTTTATCTAGGAGGTGTGTGAACCGGAAATACCAACCGACCCTATTGTCGAGAGGTTCAATTTAGTTGAAGAAGAAAAACAATTAATTGAAGGAAAAATTGAAAAAAAAATTGAGGAGGAAAAGATGATATTGGAGTTGCATGTTGAGGATATCGTCGATGATCACAAGATCAAGATGGATAAAATGCGCTTGAAGATTAGAAAGATGAAAAAAATATGCCATTCATATCGAGGCTTGGTATCATTATGCCGTTGTATCAATTGTTATCTTGGTTGCGATTATGATCGCATTCGTTGTTGCATTGAAATGTTTTAGATAGTTTCAATGTATGGTTTCATTAGATGCTCTGGAGAGCTATATGTTGTTCAATGAGAACTATGTATGTACTTTAGTTTTAATGTGATGATGAACTTCTATTAATTTGGTCACTTATCTATTCATGATGTTCTGTAATGGTTTTCGACACACTTAATTATATATAATGCACGCAGATGAACCGGCAATGGATGTACGATGACAGACGCACCTCCGAGTACATTAAGGGCGTGTGTAATTTTCTCGAAGTGGATGAGGCAAACAAGCAGAATGGTTTTATGTGTTGTCCATGCCCTATATGTGGGAATATGAAGTCTTACTCTGACCGGAAAATCCTTCACAGCCACCTGCTTTATAAGGGTTTCATGCCACGCTATAGTGTTTGGACCAAGCATGGAGAAAGAGGGGTTATGATGGAAGACAGCGAAGAAGAAGAGGATTATAACAACTATGTGCCCCCTGAATACGTTGATGCAGCAACGGAGGAAGCTGAAGATCAAGATGAACCAGACGATGTGCCCAATGATGATCTTCATCGGGTCATTGTTGATGCAAAGAAACAGTGTGAAAGTCAAAAGGAGAAGCTTAAGTTTGATCGCATTTTAGAGGATCACAAAAAAGGGTTGTACCCCAATTGCGAAAATGGCAACACAGAGCTCGATACCATCCTGGAATTGCTGCAGTGGAAGGCAGAGAATGGTGTGTATAAGTGCATCTAGTGCCAACCCTAGTTGGTTTTGGAGTATTGACGACAAATTTGGTTGAGGGACTAATGTGTTTGTGAGAATTGCATGATAACACAGGTAGTGTCCCTCATTGATTCGGTTTACCTACCGGAGATGACCCCTAAAAATGTACGAAGACATTGACGACAATGGTGGTACGTGAAGATATTCATATTGAAGACTATGAAATGAGAAGACATTGAGTGAAGACTATGGAGCGCGAAGACTGTGTCGTTTTGTTGTTTCCTTTTTCTTCTTTGTTGAGTCATAGGAACCACCGTACTGTTAAGTGGGGTCCAAGTGAACAAAGTTAGAATGACTGAAGCGATGCTAAACCCAAATCCTATGTCTTCGAGCAAAGACAATGAGAGAAAATCTTATCCAGAGCTGGATGAGGTAGCTTTGCTTGTAGCCCAAGTAAAGTTGTCGTGTGTGTTTGAAATCTGACCGTTGGAACACGTGTCAGTTCCTTAGTGACCCAGGGTCATTTTGGACATATCAGGTCGGGTTGCCTAGTGGCTATAAATAGCCCACCCCCTACACCATAAATTGGTGGCTGCTCAGAGTTAGTGCACGACTTTTGTCGTTTGAGAGCAACCCACCTCGAAGCCTTTGAGAGAGAGAATTCCTTGCGAGGACAAAGCCCAAACACCCAGAGCCAAAGAGTGTTAGGCATCATCAAGTCTTTACATCAGTGACCAAGACTTATTACACTTGAGGACTGTGAATCCTCCAGCCGGTTAGGCGTCGCGTTCTGAGCATCCAAGAGTCATTGTGGATCGCAAGTGAATGAAGTCTGTGAAGGTTCGGAAGTCTACCTTGAAGACTTACCAAAGAGATTGGGCGAGGACTGTGTGTCCTTAGCTCAAGGGGAATATGGTGAAGACGCGGTCTTCTGAGTTGAATCTCAGCCTCCCTAACCAGACGTACAGTTGTCACAGCAACTCGAACTGGTCCAACAAATCATGTGTCTTCAACAAGTGACTGGTTCTATCCTCTTCCTCCCTTTATTTAGAGTTTGTCTTCGTGAAGTCATTGCCTATTTGTCGTATCTGTTTGACTTCATTGCTTGACTACTATCATTGGTTGGCTTCATACTATCTTCCATCCTGATCCTTACTACTAAGCTGCTATTAGTGTTTGTAATTTCACATTATTGCATACTTGACTTTGGCTTGCTTGTTGTAGTTTATCTTCCGCTGCATATCAATTAGGTCATTTCTATTGTTTGTCTTCGAAACTTCCATGTTTTGAAGACTTTCATAAAAATCGCCTATTCACCCCCCCTCTAGTCGATAACTAGCACTTTCAATTGGTATCACAGCAAGGTACTCCCTTTTTCTGTGTGATTCGGTTTAACCACCTGAAGTTTTAGCTATGTCGACTGCAGGGATAATCAAAGTCTCCGCTGCTTGCCCCGTGTTCGATGGAACTGAATATCCCTACTGGAAGAATAAGATGCGCATGCATCTTGAAACCATTGATGTCGACCTCTGGTATGTAGTCAAGAACGGCATTCCCAAAACTGGTGAAGGTGTCACCCCTGCTGATGTCAAGAAGTTCATTCAACTGGACTCTACTGCCAAGAACATTATCTGTGATCATCTGACCAAAGGACGGTATGGCCGTGTGAGTGCTCTGGAAACGTCGAAGCTAGTCTGGGACTTGCTATCCAAGGTCAACGAAGGCGTCTCAACCCAGAGAGATCAAAGGATCAGTGTTCTTCGCAACCTCTTCAACCGCTTCAAGAGAAACGACAATGAAAATGTCCAGCCCACGTTTGATCGCCTCACCGACATCACAAATGAGCTTCGTGCTCTCGGCGCCACTAAGATTACCAAGCATGAAATCTTCAAGACACTACTGAGATCACTTGACAGCTCCTTTGACACCCTTGCCCTCATGATACAAGAACGCCCTGACTTCAAGACACTCGATCCGTCTGATATACTTGAGAGGCTCAACACACATGAGTTCCACTTTCTGAGAAAAGAGATATCTATGGTCCCAACTATGGCCGAACTCGCGCTTTGAAGGCAAAAGTTGTTTCCTCATGTGAAGAAGAATCTGACTACAGTTCTGATGATCCTGAAGACATTGGAAAGGAACTTGCTACGCTTGTGAAGAAGTTCCATAAGTTCACTAAGAAGAAGGGCTTCAGAAAGTCTTCAAGATCTAGCTCAAGAAATGATGAAGCTTCCACTCATGACTACAAGAAGAGAACATGTCACAAGTGCAAGAAACCTGGACACTATATATCTGAGTGTCCACAGTGGGACAATGAGAAGAAGAAGAAGAAGAAGAAGAAGAGCAAGGAATATGATTCTGATGACAAGAAGAAGAAGAAATCTTCAAAGTCTTCTTACAAGTCCTCATCAAAGTATTCATCTCATAAGAAGAGCTCATCTGGCAAGGCTCGTGCTTTTGTTGGCAAGGAAATGGATTCAGAGGAGGAGTCTGCTTCTAAGGAGGCGGAGGTGGAGTCTGAAGAGGAGTTCGACCCTGGCATTGCAAGTCTGGCTCTAGCCACAGCCTACATTGCCAAGTCCATCTTCAACACTGAAGACAATGACTTCCACACCAACGCTAAAGCTGGTGACAAGGACGAACCTGCTCCCACCTACTGCTTCATGGAACGTGGTGCTAAGGTAAAATCACGTGATGCTTACTTTCAAACATCAAGTGAAGATGACTCTGATTGTGAATCCAAGCCCAGCTACAAAACACTTGCTAAAATTGTAACTGAACAAGAAAAAGCTATGGAACATGCTCAAAAACTGTTAGACAAAAGCGATGACCTGTTGGACGCGGAAATGACACATTCACAGTCCTTAGTTGAAGACATAAAAAATCTTCATGCTAAGTACGAAGAACTTGAAAGTCGTCAAGAAACGCTCTCAACCACTCATGAAAAGCTCTCCTATGATTATCTCCAAAGGAAGCAAGAGCTTGAGAAATTGAGAGTGGCTCATGAAGATCTTCAAAAAGAAAATGAGTCACTTCGCGCTCAACAAATCAGTCCCGCTCAGGATGGATTTGAACCACCATGTCTAAAATGCCTTGAGCGTGATAACGCTACCTCTGTTGCTGGATGTTCCACTGCTGCTACTGTTGCATTGTCTTCAACTACTGATGTGGTAACTAACCCCTCTGCGGAGGATACAACTACTATTGCTGATGAAAATGCTAGGTTGAAGAAATTCCTTGAAACAGGGATGTATAAAAGTCTGAAAGGACATCAGACACTTTGCGATGTCCTCAAAAAGCAGATTCTGAACCGAAACCCTAGGAAAGAGGGTGTTGGGTTGTCACGCCCAATATGCGACCCTATCCAAAAGGAACTCGACGGTCCCACCAAGGATAGACCCGCATATTGAAACGCTTTTGCAAGGTGGATATCATTACATCAACATTACATAATAGATGGGGATACATACATAAGGCACAAATGCCACAAGAATACATCAACATCAAATACAAGAGATCAACATCCGGCTACGGATGAAACATAAACAAAACTCAAACAACATCCACCACGCTAGCCCAGGCTGCCGACACGAACCTATCCCCGATCGAAGAAGCGTAAGAAGAAACTCCAACACAAGTAAACATCGCTCTCGCGTCATGATCATCGCATAACCTGTACCTGCAACTGGTGGTGTAGTAATCTGTGAGTCACGAGGACTCAGCAATCCCATTACCATGGGTATCAAGACTATCAAAGCTTAATGGGAAAGGAAGGGGTAAAGTGGCGAGGTTGCAGCAGCGGCTAAGCATATATGGTGGCTAACATACGCAAATGAGAGCGAGAAGAGAAACAAAGGAACGGTCGTCAACTAGTAATGATCAAGAAGTGATCCTGAACTCCTACTTACGCCAGACATAACCCAGAAACCGTGTTCTCCTCTCGATCAACCCCGAAAAGAGAAGCTCACGGTTACGCACACGGTTGGTGTATTTTAATTAAGATCAACTTCGGGTTTACTACAACCGGACATTAACAAATTCCCATCTGCCACATAACCGCGGGCACGGCTTTCCAAAGTTCAAACCCTGCAGGGGTGTCCCAACTTAGCCCATGATAAGCTCTCGCGATCAACGAAGGATATTCCTTCTCCTCGGGAAGACCCGATCAGTCTCGGAATCCCGGCTACAAGACATTTCGACAGCAATAAAACAAGACCAGCAAGACCTCCGAGTGCCGACACCCGGTAGTAGCCGCGTGTATCTCGTCCCCTGTGCCACGACCGGATGAGCAGTCCGTATAACTAAAACCAGCCCTCAAGTTTCCCGAGGTGGCGCCAGAAGCACTCTAGTTTGGACCAACACTTAGACAAGCATTGGCCGGGGGCTAAAATAAAGATGACCCTTGAGAGCGAATCCCAAGGGAAAAAGGTGATAGGACAGGCAAATGGTAAAACCAATGTTGGGCCTTCTTGGAAAAGTCTTATTCAAAGCGAACTGTCAAGGGGTCCCATAAATCACCCGACCGTTAGGGACGCAAAATCCGGGAACATAATACCAATATGACGGAAACTAGGCGGCAAGAGTGGAACAAAACACCGGGCATAAGGCCGAGCCTTCCACCCTTTACCAAGTATATAGATGCATTAATTAAATAAGATATAATGTGATATCCCAACAAGTAAACATGTTCCATCAAGGAACAACATCTCCATGTTCCAACAAGGAACAAACTTCATCTTCACCTGCAACTAACAACGCTATAAGAGGGGCTGAGCAAAGCGGTAACATAGCCAAACAACGGTTTGCTAGGAAGGGTGACAAAGGTTAGAGGCTGACATGGCAATTTGGGATGGCTTGATAAACAGGTAATAGGTAGCGCAGCATAGCGATAGAACGAAGCAACTAGCATAGCATTTATAGTAATGAGATCCAGGGTAGCGGTCATCTTGCCTGAAATCCCGCAAGGAAGAAGAACGAGTCCATGAAGAAGACGAACGGAAGAAGCCGAACCAATCGTAGACGAACGAATCCTCACGATCGCAACGCAACAGGAACTAACAAGAAGAAGCACACAACAAAGTAAACACACCACGATGAACAAGACATGATGCAGAATCAAGCATGATGCATGACAAAGCTATATGAAGCTACTCATGGCAAGAGATGATGCAAACAAGAGCAACATATCAAAGCAAGTTTAAATGAGGCCGGAAACAACATATAACAATTCGGGTAAGTCCTCATATGCAAATTTCGAAATTGGTCCAGACCTGAATAATTTTATGTTCAAGTTGTTAAACAGCAAGTTAAGATGCACCACGATGATCTAGACGAAATTCTAGTCAAATTACATATAAAGTTCATTAGA
Organism: Aegilops longissima; assembly: GCA_021605205.1. NCBI lineage: Eukaryota > Viridiplantae > Streptophyta > Magnoliopsida > Poales > Poaceae > Aegilops > Aegilops longissima. Next base: position 614,257,854 of record CM038677.1, on the reverse strand, counting down.
TTCGGAGCTACGGCCTAGAAGATATGAGCAAAACAAGATAAACATGGCATTGATGCAAAATGCATACAAACATCAAGCAAACACTCTCAAAACAAGGATGCAACAAGATAATATGAAACTACATGCAAAACTAAGCAAGTTTCATATAAAGCACACTCAAAACGGAGCAACGGTGCAACACATACACTCTATACAAGTTATGACAACAAACTGTCCAAAACAGCAACTAGGCATATTGCAAGCGCCAAAACAACATGCTACAGGACCTCAATATGAAAACAAAAGGCATGGGCATGATGTACAGGTAAAGCATTACTAAACATGAACACTGAACTATCTCCAGAAACAACTAGAACATGCTCAAAATGACATGGCAAGATTGCAAGTAATAGCAGTTTCAGGCATTGGCAGAAATAGCATCAGGTTGCAATGTTTAGGGCTATGAAACAACATGCTATAGGAACTTAACATGGCAAACAAAGGCATGGCATGAATCTACTAATTGCATAGAACAAAAGTCCTTTAGTGACCATAAGCCAAAAAGGACTAGAAAATATGATGGCAAGCATGTGAACGTGGCAAGTTATATTACAGATTTAAACATGGCAGGAACAACGATAAGTAGGCATGTTGGTGAGCTTGAAACACTCACCACAGATCAATACATGGCATGGCAAGGCAACCAACAGCAAGAAGACATGGCATATAAGCTATACATGGCAAGAACAACAACATAGCATGCAAGGATCAACTACAACAACCTTGGCAAAATTGAATAACATGTAAACAATCTGCCAGGAAACATTTTATAGCAAAAGTAGAGCTCGATTGACTCAAGCTATGGCACTCCATAATTGCAAACAAGTGCATGGATATATAGAGCAAGACATGCATAACAAAACATGTTTACTGAAGTATCTCAAAATATGCATGGATCTCTCTGTAGCATCAAGTTAACATGGCATGAAAATATCAGCAAAACAGGGCTGAAAACAGCAACATCAAGGCACCTAGTTTGCATGCTTGTGCTAGTCACCACATAGATCACAAAAATACATGGCATACATCCCTGGAAAGGTGGCATGGCATATTACAAAACACATGTAGGACTCAAGTTCATAGGGTGCACACATCAAATGAAAATGATGCAATGAGATGAAATGATCTACTCTTCGAGGCGAACATTTTGACATATTATACGCGCAAAACGGAGCAACGATGACAGAGTTATGATGCAACGAAAATGCAACAAAATTACTGCAGATTTCAGGACTTAGTGAAAATTCAACCTCTCCGAGAAAGTCAACGGGATCGGACGGAGCGGGATGACGAGATCCGGGACGGGCTCGGCCGTTTGGATCGCGGGACGGGTGGATCTCATCCACCCGCCCGGATCTGGCCGAGCGAAGCGCGGCGGCGGCAGGCTGCTGCCGCGACGGAGGTCGGCAGGCGCCAGCGAGTCTGGCGGTGGAGGTGGCGACAGGGCCGAGGCGACGGCGGCGGGCAGGCGGCTCATCGGGGACGCAGCGGTGGCGGAGGCGGAGGACGCCGGCGAAGCGGCGGCGAGGCCGCAGCCGGCGACGGCGGCGGCGCGCGCCCGGCCGAGGCGGGCGCCAGCTGGCTTGCGGGCGCGGGCGCGGCGGCGAGCCTCAGGGCGGCTGAGGCAGCAGTGTCCCGGTCATGGCCCGGGCGGGCCGGCCGTGGGCTCCATGGGCCAGGCGGCGGTGGAAGGCGGCGGCGCCCGTGACACCTCCGGAGTGGCTGGCGGCGGCGCGGGTGTGTCCGGCGAAAACGGACATGTCCGGAGGCGGCGAGGGAGATTTTTAGGGTTAGGAGGGGAAATCATCCGCGAAAAATTCGGGGGAGGCACCTATTTATAGGTAGAGGGAGCTAGGAGAGTCCAAATGAGGTGCGGTTTTCAGCCACGCGATCGTGATCGAACGACCGAGAGCATGGAGGGGAGTTTGCTGGGTTTTGGGCCACTTTGGAAGGGGTGTTGGGCTGCAACTCAAAGAGGGCTTTGTGGTTACCTGGTTAACTCTTGGAGTACCAAACGACCTCCAAATGATCCGAAACTTGACAGGCGGTCTACCGGTGCTATACCAAGGCCACTTGACAAACCTCGGGGCATTCCGAGAACGTTTGACACCCGCACATGAAAAGAGGTAAAAGGGGGCGCCGGGAGACATAGGAGTGCCGGATTGCAAAACGGACAACGGGGAAAATGCTCGGATGCATGAGACAAACATGTATGCAAATGCGATGCACATGATGACATGATATGAAATGCATATGATGACATGGCAAAGTGCAACACGCAAGCAAATGACATGGCAACAACGACGAATAACTGGCAGACACCTGGCGCATCGAATCCGGGGCGTTACAACACTCCTCCACTAACAAGAGATCTCGTCCCGAGATCTTAGGACCGAGACGGAAGAGAAAAAGGGATGAGGTGAAACAAAAACGCAAGAGAGAAGAGGCAAAGAATCGAGAACACTCGAGAATTAGAGAGAAGCGACGAGAATGACGAGAATCGAAAGTTCACGGAATCAGATAGACTATGAAACAACTTCGGTTAGAACGAGATAAGAAAAACGAATAAGACTGAAAGGATTTAGGCAGCAGTCCGGCTGAAAATGGAAGAAATAGAAAAAGAACTTCACAAAATGGGATGGCACTTGACGAAATGAACAAAGCAATACCTCCGGAAGAATTGAAAGAATGGAATGAAAAGAACTTAGAAGGAAGGATTGAACGGAGTTGTTGAGAAAATCAACAACGAAAAGAATAAGCTTGTTATGGACTTATCAAAAACATCTCAAAACTTGAGGTGAAAATTATGCCACAACCAAATGCTTGAATATCTGAGAAGAACGAAGACATGCAAAACTCCAATTCAAAAGAATACAGAGAATTAATTGCACTTTGATTTGCAAGAAGAAAGATACTTGAGCTCCTCCAAAAGAACATAGATGAACTCTTGAAGAATGAATTAAATCATGACGAACCACCGTGAAGAACTCCGGTAACAAAAAGATGATGAGATAGAATGAAGGAGGAAAGAATAAGATGAGCCTTGCGATGATTTAGATGGAGGTTCCGACGAGATGGCTGAGGAAAATGAACTCCGGAAAAGAAAAGATGAAAACACTAGGAACTAGAATTTAATCCTCAAGAACAAACTCCGAAGGAAGGGATTAATCACTTGGATGAAATAAGAATAAGATTTATTGTATGCTTATCCTTCATCAAATTAAATTGATGACAAACAATGGATTTTGCATACTACTTATTCTTCTTGAAAAGGATTAAGGGGTAAGGCACAAAACTTGAGAAAGTCTTCATGAACCACCGGTAGGATTGAAAGAAGGAATGGATTGATACGATAACAAAGGAAAAAGAATCTGAATGAACCACCGTAAGAATTCGAAAATGGCTGACGAAAGAGAGAATGAATCACCGGGAAGAATTAGAAAAGCACAAAGATACTTGAGGGAATTAAAATGCAAGAGAACAAAGAGATCGCGAACTGATTAGAGGATACTTGAACGAAGCACCGGAAGAATATTGAGACGAACGAAGGGGCACGAATAAGGAATAATTGGAGAACGGATTTGAAAACTTAGAACGAAGAAATATTCCGAAAAGATGACCTCCGGATGATCGAGAGAGAAAGCAACTCCTGAAATACTCCGGATGGGTGAGAAGAATTGCACAACTGGAAACAACTAGATATGATAACATCGAGCTAGCACCGCGAATTCGGGAGAACGGACAAGATTTAGGGAAAACTCTACTTCTATCTTGAAATGACGACGAGGAACACCACCAACATAACTGAGGTACTCCGGAAGAAAGAAAAAACAGAGAGGTTGAGCCAACAATGAAATGATTTGAAATCGATCTTGGAAAGGCGTCTGACTGATGAAATTCATACTTACATCAAACTCCGAAAAGAATTGAGAATAACTCCGGGGAAATTAGAAGAGTCGGGTACGATCCTGGGAAAAGACCTGTGGGTTAGGGCCCACTAAAAGAAAATACCGTTGGAAAGGAATGTAGAACAGATAGATGATGCACCGGAAGAACTGAAATATTTGACTGAGGTGACAACCTCGAATTAATCGGAACACAGTCGAATCTCCTGATATGTCTTCCGAACTCCGGAAGGATAAACTAGCGATAGGCGAACGAGCAGTGAAAACACTTGAGCTGAGGGAAAGAATACGATCGACAATGAAAAACTTGAATTGAGTGCACCGGAAAAGAAAGAGATGAAGAATGAAGAACTAGACGAGAAACCACCTGTTGAAATAATTTACGAAAGACTGAAGAGGTTCCGCACGAAGGAGATAGATGGTCGAAACAGACTCAAACTCCGGGAAGAAAAAGGGTGGGAGGGCGGGAAAACAAAAGCAACTTGGAAGGGGGAAACGACGAATAGCTTGAAGAGAAAACACCGGTTGAAATCATTGAGGAAAGAAAGAAAAGACTTCGCACGAGTAGGATGGATACTCGATTACGGACTCCGGTTCCAACAAGAAAAAGGGAGGGCGGGTGGGAAAAACAAGGACAACTTCAAACAAGGAAAAACAACGACGTCGGAGGAAGAACTGAGGATTGAACTTGGCAAAGATGAAGATGGTCGAGTCGACTTGACGAGAAATGCACTGGATGAAAAGAGCTGAGGGCCAACGATCGGAAAACCAACTGCGTGAACCTAAAGAAAAATTTGAAGGGGACGAGGAGTAATTCAAAACACCTACGTCAAGATTCCTCACCAGAGCGACGAAGGGGCAGAGGAGTAAAAAGAATTCCTACTCTCCGATATAACTAGACTCTGAAAACAGTTTTCTTCTAGACTCAACAACAGCCAAACTACACGATCAATCAAGGGGGCTCCTAGGGTCGGTCGAGGCTCTGATACCAACTTGTCACGCCCAATATGCGACCCTATCCAAAAGGAACTCGACGGTCCCACCAAGGATAGACCCGCATATTGAAACGCTTTTGCAAGGTGGATATCATTACATCAACATTACATAATAGATGGGGATACATACATAAGGCACAAATGCCACAAGAATACATCAACATCAAATACAAGAGATCAACATCCGGCTACGGATGAAACATAAACAGAAACTCAAACAACATCCACCCTGCTAGCCCAGGCTGCCGACCTGGAACCTATCCCCTGATCGAAGAAGCAGAAGAAGAAACTCCAACACAAGTAAACATCGCTCTCGCGTCATGATCATCGCATAACCTGTACCTGCAACTGGTGGTGTAGTAATCTGTGAGTCACGAGGACTCAGCAATCCCATTACTATGGGTATCAAGACTATCAAAGCTTAATGGGAAAGGAAGGGGTAAAGTGGTGAGGTTGCAGCAGCGGCTAAGCATATATGGTGGCTAACATACGCAAATGAGAGCGAGAAGAGAAACAAAGGAACGGTCGTCAACTAGTAATGATCAAGAAGTGATCCTGAACTCCTACTTACGCCAGACATAACCCAGAAACCGTGTTCTCCTCTTGATCAACCCCGAAAAGAGAAGCTCACGGTTACGCACACGGTTGGTGTATTTTAATTAAGATCAACTTCGGGTTTTCTACAACCGGACATTAACAAATTCCCATCTGCCACATAACCGCGGGCACGGCTTTCGAAAGTTCAAACCCTGCAGGGGTGTCCCAACTTAGCCCATGATAAGCTCTCGCGATCAATGAAGGATATTCCTTCTCCCGGAAGACCCGATCAGTCTCGAATCCGGCTACAAGACATTTCAACAGCAATAAAACAAGACCAGCAAGACCTCCCGGTGTGCCGACACCACAGTAGTAGCCACAGATCTCGTCCCTGTGCCACGACCGGATGAGCAGTCCGTACAACTAAAACCATACCTCAAGTTTCCCTGAGGTGGCACTGCAAAGCACTCTAGTTTGGACCAACACTTAGACAAGCATTGGCCCGGGGGGGCTAAAATAAAGATGACCCTTGAGAGCGCGACTCCCAAGGGAAAAAGGTGATAGGACAGGCAAATGGTAAAACCAATGTTGGGCCTTGCTGGAAAAGTATTATTCAAAGCGAACTGTCAAGGGGGTCCCATAAATCACCCGACCGCGTTAGGGACGCAAAATCCGGGAACATAATACCGATATGACGGAAACTAGGGCGGCAAGAGTGGAACAAAACACCAGGCATAAGGCCGAGCCTTCCACCCTTTACCAAGTATATAGATGCATTAATTAAATAAGATATAATGTGATATCCCAACAAGTAAACATGTTCCATCAAGGAACAACATCTCCATGTTCCAACAAGGAACAAACTTCATCTTCACCTGCAACTAACAACGCTATAAGAGGGGCTGAGCAAAGCGGTAACATAGCCAAACAACGCTTTGCTAGGAAGGGTGACAAAGGTTAGAGGCTGACATGGCAATTTGGGATGGCTTGATAAACAGGTAATAGGTAGCGCAGCATAGCGATAGAACGAAGCAACTAGCATAGCATTTATAGTAATGAGATCCAGGGTAGCGGTCATCTTGCCTGAAATCCCGTAAGGAAGAAGAACGTGTCCATGAAGAAGGCGAACGGAAGAAGCCGAACCAATCGTAGACGAACGAATCCTCACGATCGCAACGCAACAGGAACTTACAAGAAGAAGCACACAACAAAGTAAACACACCACCATGAACAAGACATGATGCAGAATCAAGCATGATGCATGACAAAGCTATATGAAGCTACTCATGGCAAGAGATGATGCAAACAAGAGCAACATATCAAAGCAAGTTTAAATGAGGCCGGAAACAACATATAACAATTCCGGTAAGTCCTCATATGCAAATTTCGAAATTGGTCCAGACCTGAATAACTTTATGTTCAAGTTGTTAAACAGCAAGTTAAGATGCACCACGATGATCTACACGAAATTCTAGTCAAATTACATATAAAGTTCATTAGATTCGGAGCTACGGCCTAGAAGATATGAGCAAAACAAGATAAACATGGCATTGATGCAAAATGCATACAAACATCAAGCAAACACTCTCAAAACAAGGATGCAACAAGATAATATGAAACTACATGCAAAACTAAGCAAGTTTCATATAAAGCACACTCAAAACGGAGCAACGGTGCAACACATACACTCTATACAAGTTATGACAACAAACTGTCCAAAACAGCAACTAGGCATATTGCAAGCACCAAAACAACATGCTATAGGACCTCAATATGAAAACAAAAGGCATGGGAATGATGTACAGGTAAAGCATTACTAAACATGAACACTGAACTATCTCCAGAAACAACTAGAACATGCTCAAAATGACATGGCAAGATTGCAAGTAATAACAGTTTCAGGTATTGGCAGAAATAACATCAGGTTGCAATGTTTAGGGCTATGAAACAACATGCTACAGGAACTTAACATGGCAAAAAAAGGTATGGCATGAATCTACTAATTGCATAGAACAAAAGTCCTTTAGTGACCATAAGCCAAAAAGGACTAGAAAATATGATGGCAAGCATGTGAACGTGGCAAGTTATATTACAGATTTAAACATGGCAGGAACAACGATAAGTAGGCATGTTGGTGAGCTTGAAACACTCACCACCGATCAATACATGGCATGGCAAGGCAACCAACAGCAAGAAGACATGGCATAGAAGCTATACATGGCAAGAACAACAACATAGCATGCAAGATTCAACTACAACAACCTTGGCAAAATTGAATAACATGTAAACAATCTGCCAGGAAACATTTTATAGCAAAAGTAGAGCTCGATTGACTCAAGCTATGGCACTCCATAATTGCAAACAAGGGCATGGATGGATAGGGCAAGACATGCATAACAAAACATGTTTACTGAAGTATCTCAAAATATGCATGGATCTCTCTGTAGCATCAAGTTAACATGGCATGAAAATATCAGCAAAACAGGGCTGAAAACAGCAACATCAAGACACCTAGTTTGCATGCTTGTGCTAGTCACCACATAGATCACAAAAATACATGGCATACATCCCTGGAAAGGTGGCATGGCATATTACAAAACACAACTGGACTCAAGTTCATAGGGTGCACACATCAATCATGGCAAAAATGACAAAAGTGCAAGTTCTGATAAGAATCAGAAACTAACATCACATAGCACTCTTCCAACAGCATTTCGGGCATCAAGATGAGCTCAAATGAAAAAGACGCAATGAGATGAAATGATCTACTCCTCGAGACGAACATTTTGACATATTATACGCGCAAAGCGGAGCAACGATGACAGAGTTATGATGCAACGAAAACGCAACAAAATTACTGCAGATTTCGGGACTTAGTGAAAATTCAACCTCTCCGAGAAAGTCAACGGGATCGGACGGAGCGGGATGACGAGATCCGGGACGGGCTCGGCCGTTTGGATCGCGGGACGGGTGGATCTCATCCACCCGCCCGGATCTGGCCGGAGCGAGCGGCGGCGGCCTTGGCGGCCGGCGACGGAGGTCGGCCGGCGCCGCGAGGTCGGCGGTGGAGGTGGCGACCGGGCCGAGGCGACGGCGGCGGGCCGGCGGCTCATGGGACGCCGCGGCGGCGGAGGCGGAGGACGCCATGAAGGGCGGCGAGGCCGCAGCCGGCGACGGCGGCGAACGGCGGCGGCGGCGGCGGCGGAGGCGGGCGCCGCGCCAGCGGCGGCGCGGCGCGCGGCGAAACCTCGGCGGCGCTGGGCAGCGTGGGCCCTGCCGCCCGGGCGGCCGTGGGCTCCATGGGCCAGCGGCGGTGGGCGGCGGCGCCCACGTGGCAGCTCCGGAGTGGCTGCGGGCGGCGGCGCGGGTGTGTCCGGCGAAAAACGGACATGTTCGGAGGCGGCGAGGGAGATTTTTAGGGTTAGGAGGGGAAATCATCCGCGAAAAATTCGGGGGAGGCACATATTTATAGGTAGAGGGAGCTAGGAGAGTCCAAATGAGGTGCGGTTTTCGGCCACGCGATCGTGATCGAACGACCGAGAGCATGGAGGGGAGTTTGCTGGGTTTTGGGCCACTTTGGAAGGGGTGTTGGGCTGCAACTCAAAGAGGGCTTTGCGGTTACCGGTTAACTGTTGAGTACCAAACGACCTCCAAATGATCCGAAACTTGACAGGCGGTCTACCGGTGCTATACCAAGGCCACTTGACAAACCTCGGGGCATTCCGAGAACGTTTGACACCCGCACATGAAAAGAGGTAAAAGGGGGCGCCGGGAGACATAGGAGTGCCGGATTGCAAAACGGACAACGGGGAAAATGCTCGGATGCATGAGACAAACATGTATGCAAATGCGATGCACATGATGACATGATATGAAATGCATATGATGACATGGCAAAGTGCAACACGCAAGCAAATGACATGGCAACAACGACGAATAACTGGCAGACACCTGGCGCATCGAATCCGGGGCGTTACATGGGTTCGAGAGGAAAATGAATGTTGATGGTTCCTACTGGAAGCCTGAGCAGTATCCCAAAACCACATGGGTTGCTGCAAAGGGACCTTCAGTGGATCCATCCACCTATCTGGCTTTACCTGTGCTAATCCTATTATCATTGATGAATCCCTTGATGCAAACTATAAGCTGTTCAAGAATCAGAATGGTAAAGTGTTTGCCAGGTATATTGGTACTAATTACAGGAATGGACCACCTATGAAGAAGATCTGGGTTCCCAAAAGTTGTCTTGAGAATCTTCCAGTGAATGTGATCATGACACCACCTGGGATGAAGACAAACCCCAGACCTAAGGCGTCATATGGTCCAAAGGCTTCAAACAGACAGAGGACTCACCTGAGTCACCCTAACGCCAATGTTTTGCAGGGAAACCGTACTCAAACTTATGAATATGAGCGTGTGTCTTCAAACCGCTATGTTCATAGAACAAAGAACTTCTCTGCTTATTCATATGAGTATCATTCATCTCCTGCAAGGCTATTTGCTTGGGCTCCAAAGCCGAAGTTCTCAGATGCTGCACTTAGACTCATTGCTTCTAAGCCACCCTTGAAGATGTGGGTGGTTAAGAAGAATTAACTTTATTTTGTAGGAAAGAGTCTCCAGCCGAAAATCCATGGCGTCTCATGCTATTGCTGGGGACCTAAAACATCTTGTAGGGCGCAAGATCAAATGCCCAAATGGTCTCACTGTGTATTTTGTTCCTGAATTGTTTGCCATTCATCCTATCAGTCCTAATATTGATCTAAGCTTCAATAATCCTCTTGCCCGTCAAATGTTTATGCTTCACAATACTCTTGGTGAAGCCTATCCCCCTAACTGTACCGTAGGGTATGACACCTCATGCTTCAGAATGGATTATGGACAGCGGATGCACTAACCATATGATTTGGTGATCAAGTCTTCTCATGGACTCAACCTTACGCCCATCAGACAAGAGTCACATCACATTTGCTGACACTGGTAAATGCAAGGTACTGGGTCTAGGTAGAGTTGCAATCTCAAAGGATCAACACATGGATAAAGTGATGCTTGTTGAATCCCTTGGTTTCAACTTAATGTCTGTCTCGATGCTTTGTGACTTGAACATGATTGTGCTATTCAGAAAATATCATTGCCTTGTACTAATGGAATATGACAAGTCTCTAGTCTTTGAAGGGTATCGGAAAGATGATCTATACATGGTAGATTTCTCAGCAGGTCCACATCTTGCCGTATGTCTTCTTGTAAAAGCTTCAGAATGCTGGCTCTCGCATCGGAGGCTGGGGCATGCTGGCATGAGAAACTTACACACACTCGCCAAGAAGAAGCATGTCATCGGCATCGAGGGTGTCAAGTTCAAGAAGGATCATTTGTGTGGTGCCTGCGAAGCTGGAAAGATGACTAGGGCAAAGCACCCCTCGAAGACAATCATGACGACATCTCAACCCTTCGAGCCGTTACACATGGACTTATTTGGCCCTACTCACTACTCTACCCTCACAACAACTGCTTGTCTCTATGGTTTCGTCATTGTTGATGACTACTCAAGATATACATGGGTGCACATAATTCTCTACAAGACTGAAGTGCAAGATGTCTTTAGACGCTTCGCCAATCATGCCATGAACAATTATGGCGTCAAGATCAAGCATATCAGAAGTGACAATGGCACTGAGTTCAAGAACACCAGACTTGATCTTTATCTGGATACAATGGGAATCACTCATGAGTTCTCTGCTCCATACACACCTCAGCAAAATGGCATCATAGAGCGCAAGAACAAAACCCTCATTGAGATGGCTCGAACAATGGTCGACGAGTACAAGACACCAAGGAAGTTCTGGCCTGAAGCTATTGATACGGCATGTCATGTCATCAACCGTGTTTACATCCATAAGCTTCTGAACAAAACATCCTATGAGCTCCTTACTGACAAGAAGCCAAATGTCAGCTACTTCAGAGTATTTGGAGCTAGGTGCTGGATCAAGGATCCCCATCACAAGTCAAAATTTGCACCTAAAGGCATGAAGGCTTCATGCTCGGTTACGGAAAGGACTCGCACTCTTACAGAGTCTTCAACCTCTATCTCTACAAAATCGTCGAAACTGTGGACGTGCGATTTGATGAAACCAATGGTTCACAAAGAGAGCTCCCGCCAAGTACACTAGACGAAGCTCTACCAACTAATCTATTAAGCTGATGGGAACTGTGAAATCATGCCTTCAAGCACAGCTCAAGATGAACTTATCATTTCGCACCTAACCAACTTTGAAGACAATGCTCGATGAACACAATCCTCCCAATGATGACAATGATCGGCAAGAGCAAGGTCTTCGCCCATTCATCCTCGAGTTGCAAATGAAGTACAAATTGAGAAGATAATTGATAACATCAATGCACCTGGTCCACTTACTCGCTCAAGAGCAACACAGTTAGCAAATTTCTGTGGGCACTTTTCTTTTGTGTCAATATCAGAACCCAAGAAAGTAGCTGAAGCCTTTATGGAACCTGAATGGATACAAGCTATGCAAGAAGAACTTCAACAGTTCAAGATGAACAATGTTTGAGAACTTGTTAAGTGTGCTGACCCTCGCAAGCATAACATTATTGGCACAAAATGGATATATCGAAACAAGCAAGATGAGCATGGTCAAGTCGTCAGAAACAAAGCACGTCTTGTGGCTCAAGGATATACTCAAGTTGAAGGAATTGACTTTGATGAAACATTTGCTCCTGTGGCTAGGCTTGAAGCTATTCGCATACTGCTAGCCTATGCTAACCACCACAACCTCTTGCTATATCAAATGGATGTCAAGAGTGCATTTCTCAACGGCAAAATTGAAGAAGAAGTATACGTCGTTCAACCACCTGGCTTTGAAGATCCAAAACATCCAGATATGGTGCACAAGCTAAACAAAGCACTGTATGGCCTCAAACAAGCTCCTCGCGCTTGGTTTGATACGATCAAAGACTTCTTGAAGAGCAAAGGCTTCAAACCTGGATCCCTCGATCCCACACTCTTCACGAAGACATATGATGGTGAACTGTTTGTGTGCCAAATATATGTGGATGACATTATCTTCGGCTGCACCAACCAGAAGTACAGTGATGAGTTTGGATACATGATGCAAGAAAAATATCAGATGTCCATGATGGGTGAGCTGAAGTTCTTCCTTGGTCTTCAAATTCGTCAGAAAAGGAATGGCATCTTCATATCTCAAGAAAAATACCTCAAAGATTGTCTGAAGAAGTTTGGAATGCAAGATTGCAAAGGTTACACGACGCCAATGCCAGCCAAACACCATCTGGGTCCCGACGACAGTGGTAAAGAATTTGATCAAAAGGTATACCGCTCCATGATTGGTTCCTTACTTTACCTATGTGCATATAGGCTAGATATTATGCTTAGTGTTTGCATGTGTGCTCGATTCCAAGCGGCACCAAAGGAATCGCATCACTTAGCTGTGGAGCGAATTCTTTGATATTTGGCTCACACCCCACTCGGATTATGGTATCCAAAGGGCTCAGAATTTGATCTGGTTGGATTCTCGGATGCTGATTATGCTGGTGACAAGGTGGATCGCAAGTCTACATCGGCACATGTCACTTTCAGCACGATCACTTGTCATTGGTCTTCAAAGAAGCGTAACTGTATCACTCTCAAGCTGCTGAATCTGAATACATTGCTGATGGAGCTTGTTGCGCTCAGCTTCTATGGATGAAGCAAACTCTCAAGGACTATGGCATCAATCTGAAACAAGTACCTCTCTTCTGCAGCGAAGCGCCATCAAGATTGCCAACAATCTAGTCCAGCACTCAAGACAAAGCACATTGAAATTCGTCATCACTTTCTCGAGATCATGTCATGAAGAAAGATATTGACATCATTCATGTCAACATTTGAAGAGCAATCGCGATATCTTCACAAAGCCCTTGGATGAGAAAAGGTTTTGCAAGTTACGGTGTGAGCTAAATATCTTGGAATCCTCAAATGTCCTGTGATCAGGCACACATCCTAACACTTATGCATGTTGATGACTTAGATGTGCAACACACGAAGTAAAGTATATCTTCAATCAATGAAGACTTACATTCTGAGTGTGAATACATTAACATGGAATTTGACTTCGGAGCGCCACGATAATTGTGCGCCATGTCTGGGTCCAATACTTTCTATACGGTGGGTAACGCCACCACCAAATTTCTCTGTTTGAAGTGTTTCACTCATGGCGTTATTTTTGCTATGTCTTCACATTTGGTTTGTCTTCAAATTTCAACTTATCTTCATGATTTTCTTCACTATGTTGATTTGATTGCTTTCTGATATATACATACTAGTGTTCTGTCCTCTACAGCATTCACTTATAGCTATGTCTTCCTAGTTGAATATTTTGAACTAAGTGAATGTGATCGGACCCTAATCTCTCTATGCTTTCTATCTCAAACTCTATCTGTCCAAATCATATGCATTCTATTGAAACTGTCGAATGTCTTCTCTGCGTCCTTGTCAGCAGAAGACACAGAGACAAACATTAAGTCTGCGTCCCCTCACCTCGCGCTACCCGCCGTCGCCGCTTCGCCGACGCCGCCGAGCCGCCGCCCGAGCCGCACCGAACCGCCCGAGTCGCCGCCGCCCGCACCACCCGCCGGAACCCCGAGCCGGCCGGAGTTCGATGAGGTAGCCGCGCCGTTCGTCGCTAGTTTTTCGGAGAAAAACTGATCTGGTTTTTTTTCTAAAAACCCTAGTTTTTGTTTTTTTTAAATAGATCGGTTTCCCCGGTTTATTTATTTAGCGAGCGTTCGCTCGTTCGTTCGTTTTAATGAACATGTTCGTCGTTTAGATCCAGTTAACGAACGTTCGTTCGTTAAGCTGTTCGTCATTTTTCTTTTTCTCGGATTTATTCCGCGATTTTTCTGATCGCGATTTCTAATTCGATTTTCGATCTAGTATAACTTTTCGCTCGTTTATCGGAATCAGGCGATTCAAGCGCCTGGAGTTTCGTCTCAAAACCCTCTTTCTGAATAATCTACTCAAACAAGTTTTTGCCTTTGTGAAATTTGACTTAGGTCCAGATTAGTAAAAGGAAGCCTGTTCCTTTCGCCGTTTGATTTTCGTTGCTTCGTTCAAGTTGTTTCTTTTTGCAAACCAGAGTTCTTAAGTTGAACTTTCTGGTTAGATCTTTTATTTGAGTTTTACATGTGCATTAGATGAGTACTTATTGTGTGTTTGTTTGTTTGCGATATAGTACCCGGAGTGCGCCGCTTGCTACTTTGAGTCTCTAGGTTTCACGGATCATCAGCAAGGCAAGTAACCCTTTGATCATACCCTTTTCATACCCTGTTTTTATGCATTAGATCAATCCTCAAACATTGCATGATTAGGATCTAATTAAATTGTGGGTTTTGGGAAAGTACATGAGGTAGTACCTATTACCTGTTTTATTATAAAACCCTTGGGAGTTACTTCTACGTTTGCTTATTATGACATGCTATGCTAGTAGACGTGGATTGGGTGAGTGTATCCATGACAGATGTGAGATTGTTAATTAATGGTTTATTTAAGGTGGCAACTTAAACACACATCTGGGTGGATTGAGGTACCTAGGTATTCCAGGATTGCCTGTTTCTATTTGGACCGCCACCCAGGCTCAAAGGGATCATGAGATTATTCATGCTAGGAACTTCCGTGTGCAGCCACAAGCTACTATGGGCTCTAGCATAGTTGACTAAGTGGTGCGAACTCTTACAGTGGTAGACTAGCAGATGTAGAGGGATGTAGGTGTAACTGTCTACCCGTTCGTAAGGTGCTAGCGCTTCTGAAAGACTGTGTCTCAGTCAACCGTTTCTCAAATACCATGTAGTGCGAGAATCCCAACAGAGGAGATCCATTCTTGTGGGGAAAAGTGCACAAACCTCTACAGAGTGTAACAAACTAATCATGGTTAGCCGTGTCCCCGGTTATGGACATCTTGAGTATCTAGTACTTGGATTATCATGTGAAGCTCATCATGTTACTTTAAATAATTATGTTGGGTTAATGATGATATTTTTAATTGGGATTGAGAATGCTGTCAACCATTCTCATTGTTTAACAACCACCATGATAGTTGAATACAATTTATTCCTTCGCAGTAGGGAAAAATTGGCTTTACGCAAAATTGTAACCATAGAGCTTTCCACCAGCCATAAATGCATGTAGTATAGCATTACTCTATCATATTGCTCTCTATGTGTTACATTGCCAGCATATTCCATGTGCTGACCCGTTTTCGGGCTGCAACGTTCATGTTGCAGACTTTTCAGACAATGAGTAAGGTGCTTTAGGTCGAGGTTCTATACTCAGTGATGCCGTTGGAGTTGATAGACTCGGTTATCTTCCAAGCCTTCCGCTGATATCATTATTAGATGGCCTTAAGCCATATTTATTGTAATAAGCTCTCTTTTGAGACATTCGATGTAATAAGTGTGTGATTGCTACTCTGTTATAAATCCTTCAAGTACTGTGCGTGTCAGCATTACTGATCCAGGGATGACACTGATGCACAGAGGTCAGACTGTTTGAGGTCTGGTCGCTACAACAGTGCATAGAAGGTGTTTGATGAAACGCTAGATGGCTTTGGGCATTTTTTGGAATTTCTGAATTTTTTGTGGTGAGGTACTAATGCACGACAAAGGCGATGGAAAATTTTCATTATTTTTGGAGTGGTTTAGAATAGGTTTTCAGCAAGGAATTTGAATCTGGTTCAAATTTCATTTGAATGAAATTTGAAAATTTTGAACTATGGATCAGAAGGTTTTTGGTGAAATGGAGTGTGGGCACTGTCATGAAGTTGGAGTTATTTTTTTGGTTGTAAAAGAGCTAGGAAAATTTGGAATATGCTAAATATGTCAAAAATATTTTTTGTTCATAGAAAGTTTTTATATATGACTATGGATATATGAGCAATGATGATCCATGGATGTATGCATTGATATATGAGAAATGATGTTCATAGAATATTTACCAAGTATATATGTATTTTTGTTCATATATGTATTTTTTCATAGCATTTTTTCCATGTATATATGTATGTGGCTATGTATGTATAGACGGATATCATTTTTTTCCATGTATGTATGTCGTTGTCGATATACCCCCTCCCCGATAAATTCGACATGAGGGGGGCGATATACCCCCTCCCCGATAACATTAATTTCCATGTATGTCGGTGTCGGAAGAAGGAGGAGAAGAAGGAGAAGAAGAGGAGAGGAAGAAGAGGAGAAAAAAATAAGAAGAGGAAGAAGAAGAAAAAAAGAGGAGAAGAAGAAAAAAATAGAATTATTCTATTTTGTTCTTCTTCTCCTCTATTCCTTGTTCTTCTCCTCTTTTTTTTGTTCTTCTATTTTTTCTTCTTCTCCTCTTTTTTTTTCTTCTTCTTCCTCTTCTTATTTTTTATCGGGAACGAGGGTTGTCGGTGCAAAACCGGCGGATCTCGGGTAGGGGGTCCCGATCTGTGCGTCAAGGCAGATGGTAACAGGAAGCAAGGGACACAGATGTTTACCCAGGTTCGGGCCCTCTCGATGGAGGTAAAACCCTACTTCCTGCTTGATTAATATTGATGATATGAGTAGTAAAGGAGTAGATCAACCACGAGATCGTAAAGGCTAAATCCTAAGAGCTAGCCTATGATGGTATGATTGTAATTGTGATCGGCCTTCTAAGGACCAACCTCTCCGGTTTATATAGACACCGGAGAGGGCTAGGGTTTACATGGAGTCTGTTACAAGAAAGGAAACACAATATCCGGATCGCCAAGCTTGCCTTCCACGTAAAGGAGAGTCCCATCCGGACACGGGCCGAAGTCTTGAGTCTTGTATCTTCACGCTTCAATAGTCCGGACGTTGTACACAGTCCGGCTGTCCGGATACCCCCTAATCCAGGACTCCCTCAGTAGCCCCTGAACCAGGCTTCAATGACGATGAGTCCGGCGCGCGGTATTGTCTTCGGCATTCAAAGGCGGGTTCCTTCTTCGAATACTCCAAAGTAATCATCGAACACTTAGACCGTGTCCGGATCTGCGAGATGATCTTCATATGCCACCGTAGTGAGAATGATATTTCACAAATGCAATCTGCTGACAACTTTTTCTGATGACGGAACTTGTGATTACGGTCGGATCGTTATTCGAACCGTTTTCCCACAACCAGCTACAACGCATATTACGAAGCGGTTTCCTTGACACGTCTTGTCGAAGCAGAGATCGTGTCCCCTTATCACGGGATTCTCATCAATACGAGTATGGGTAATCCCACCACGCCATAAAGCGTGGCGCTTGGGAAGCAAGCAATTCCCAACGGGCAAGTGGGGAGGCGTACCGCTTTCGGCACCTCTATAAAGGGATAAGATTTCCTCATTTTTACCCACGCCTTCCTCCTCCTTCACCCACTCTTGACCCCTCGAGCTCCAGCGCCCAAGCCCTCGTCTCCTCCGCACAGCTAAACATGTCCGGAGCAGGAGGCAAGTGGGTGGCTTCCACCATCAAGGAGAAGCACATCACAAACCTTCGGGCGGCCGGATACTTGGCCACGGACATAGCGCACCGGCTACCGGACGTCGGGCAGGTCATTCCGACCCCAGGACCCCACGAGAGGGTCGCATTCGTTGCCCACTTCGTCCGTGGAATGGGATTTCCTCTCCATCCCTTCGTCCGCGGGCTCATGTTCTACCACGGACTAGATTTCCATGATCTAGCCCCAAATTTCGTCCTCAACATCTCGGTGTTCATCATCGTATGCGAGGCCTTCCTCCACATCTGACCTCATTTCGGCCTATGGCTGCAAACCTTCTGCGTGAAGCCGAATATTGTAAGCGGCCAGCAAGCGGAGTGCGGAGGAGCCATGGTGGGCAAGATGCCTAATGTCACCTGGTTGGACGGCTCCTTTGCAGAGACCGTAAAGGTATGACAATCGGGGTGGTTCTACATCACCGAACCGTGCGGCGCCAACTAGGCGGCGGCCCCCGAATTCAGGTCTGGAGCCCCCATGCGGCTCACCTCCTGGGAAAGGAAGGGCCTGTCCTGGGGCAATTTTCCACGGAGCTGACCGGACTCCAGACATGCATCAAAGCATGAAGGACAAGAACATCAAGCTTGTCAACGTGATCCAGGTCATGCTTATTCATCGGATCCTACCCTGTCAAAGGCGGGCAGTCAATCTATGGGAGTTCGTCCCGGCCGAACACCAGACGCTCCGGAAGCTCTATGACATGACGCACCAAGGTGCATGGAAGGTGTTGTTCAAGGCCTCTGAAGTGCCTCCTCCCACATCCGAGGATCGCGGGCTTCACGCCGCGCGGGCTCCTAGTCAGGTGAGTTCTCAGACTACCACTAGACTCGGTTTTTCCCAATATGTTCAACGGAGATCCTTAAGTAGTTATACATATTTGCCTCAGGATTATGTGGAGATAGCGGAGCAGGTTTACTGTCCGGCTCCACTGCCAGAGGGCCCAGCTGACGCTGTCCTGACAGGGATGCTAGTCCCGGCACCGTACAAGGTGCCGGAGAAGAAGGCCGAGAAGAAGGCCCCGGGGATCCGAAAGGGTCTCCGACGTAAGGTTGTGCCAGAAGCCTCATCCGAAGATGACGAGGCAGACTCCTCCCACGACGGGGAGGAGGAAGAAGAAGAGGACGCCCCATCCGGAAAGGATGAGGGGCCCGGAGAGGCGGGCCAGGGGGCCAGAAAAGGCCCTCGGCGCAAGGCCGTTATACCACTGTCATCCGATGACGAGACAGATTCCTCTCGCGGAGGCGGGGGGAATCAAGAAAAAATTCCACCTCCTCGCACTAGGGGGAGAAGAAGAGAAAGCCGCCCCGGAAGGGGAGGCTGGGGCGTCCAAGAAGGGGAAGGTACCCCTTCCGGACTACTCCGCCACGGCCGCTCATAGTGAGGAAGGGTGGCTGCCCAGGGGAAGCCCCCGGTGCGATCGTAAGTGTCCGCACTCCACCATAACTTCATTCTATAGCTTTTGTTTAATGCCGGACATATCTGCAGTCCGGCCAGGGCTTATCCCGAAGTGTCTTCCTCTGGATCCCTGAGCGATTCGGAGATCAATTCGGTTCCGATAGCCACTACTCCTCAACCCGCGGATGACACGGAGGTGTTGTCCCAAAGGCTCCCCGAGCGGGGGGAGGTGACTCTGGAGACGCCCCAAGGTGGGGTCCCAGACGTCGAACACGCGGGTTTCAAGGTCCCCGCGGATCGTGCCGATGAGAGCCACAATAGGCCGGGCTCTCAGCCGAACACTGTCCCAGAACCTTCAATGGTTCCATACTCACGCGGACAGCCCCTCGTCAGGGAGAGCGAGCCGTCTGCATCGAGGTCTTCCGGTGCGCCCAAGGCGCCGGATTGTCTGCTGGAAGCGCTTCGCGGCACTTCCATAAATGAGGAGCACCGCACTCTTATGAGTTCGGTGATTCGGAAGGTTTCGTCTGCCAAGAGTGGACTAACCGAAGCTTGCACCAGCCTCTTGACAGGTTTTGAGGTAAGTAATAAATATGTGTAAAATTACCACCCGATAGGTAGTAGCCCCTGATACTCTATTTGGTGTTCGGAAAGAAAAACCAAACAGAGGGTCAATTATAATCCGCAAGGGTCTAACAATAAATATTCGTGTGCATAAGCAGGCTGTGCTGCTTGCTACTGCTGCCCGTACTGCCGAAGTTGCCGAACTGAAGCGGGATCTGGAGCAGGCGCAGGGAGAGCTAGGCCTCACGAAGAGGCAGCTCGAGGAGAATAAAGGTAAGTGATTCCCCGTTCATATGTATTTAAAGATAGGCAAAATTGGTCAGTCTAACGCCAAAGCGTTGTGACTATGTAACAGGGGCCACTGCCGTAGTGGCGTCCCTGAAGAAAGCGCTGTCAGAGGCCGAAAACAAAGCGGCCTTGGAATGCAAGGAGCGCGAAAAGCAAAGTGCTAGAGTGGGCGAGGTACAGCAAGAGCTCCAGGACCTCGGCAAGAAGTGCGAGTCTGTGGAGCATGAACTGAAGATGAAGGAGGCCGAGCTTGCGAAGGCCCTTGTAAATTTGAAAGATGCCAAGGCCTAAGCCGAGAAAGCACAACAGGAGATCTAGGAGGCCAGAAAGATAGCAATGGGTAAGAAATTCTTTATGCAAAGAAAACATGTGGAAGAGGTGTTTCCGTTACTTACTTGAATTCGGATCTCTCTAGGGGCATTTGCAGATCTGCCACGCAGCGTCTCAGACGCTGCGGAGTTCTACCGTGCCCAGGAGGGGAGCTCAACGGAGAAGCTGTTCTGGTCGCAGTATGCTGGGGCCGATCATCCGATGCCTCTGAGCGACCAACTAAAGCAGTTGATCGAACTCCACAGGGCGGCTGAACTAGCTATGAAGGACTTCATAGTCAGGATGTGGCCTGGTGAGCTCCTGCCCAGTAGCTACTTTGGCCTAATCAAGCGGATGGTGGATGCCTGCCCGTGGCTTGAAGTGATCAAGCGATCCGATTGCATCGAAGGTGCCCGCCGAGCCTTTGCCCGCGTCAGGGTGCATTGGGGAAAGCTGGATGCGGAGAAGCTGGTCAAGGACGGGCCGCCGGAGGGCAAGGCGCATCGCCATCCCGAAATGTACTATGATGGCGTGATGAAGGGTGCTCGTCTCGTCGCTGATGAGTGTACCAAGGACGCCATTTTGGAACGAATTCACTTCTGTCATGTTTGTAATTAAAGACGAAGTTACTTGTGCTATGTAGCGCTTTTGTTATTTAAAATATTACCTTCTGTGCGGTTGTTTATAAAATTCTGAAAGTAGGCCAGTCGTCGGCTTCCTCCCCCACGTAACTAGTACTGGGGTGTTCGTGGAAAACCCGGACACTCTTTATCCAAATGTTTGGTCCCTTAAGGAGGTGTCCGGCGCAGCGAACAAGGCAATCGGACTATGCGGCTTTATAACTTTCACTTAGCCATAGAAGTCTACAATTTTAAATATCGGCAAAGCCCCTAGAATCCGGAAGACCGAATCGGGGCGCTATACACGCCTACATCGGATGAAGCCGATTTATCGCCTAATGCGGAAAATCTTTAAGGATTTTAAAACCTCTCGAATAGCGACCAACTCGCGCCACATCATGCCGGTCAGTTTTCGGCTTTCTCTACTGAGGTGCTTGTCCGGAAGAACCGGACACAATCGCAGTAGTTCTCCCTGCACTACCTTAGCCGATATAACGGAATGTAAGGCACCAAAACAAGGGAGCCAGGCTATCCCAACTGTAGACCCAAGACATGATTCGGAGCTGATGCATATAGTGCTATTAGTTCGGGGTGCCGCACTGTTGAAAGTGTTCAGACTTTATTTGCCATATTACAGGGCGCCATGAGAAGCCCCTGACAAACTGACCGCACCAAAGTGTACGGATGCAATATCAAATGAACATTTATAAGAGAAAAAAAATGCTCAAATAAGAATAATTAGCTGACACTATATATAATCTCCCATTGACGAAAAATACGTTTAAGCGTACGTTTATAATGGATGCGTTAAGCAGAGATACAATAGGACTATTTAACATGTCCTATCCAGGGGCAGGCTGTGTTCAGATAGATAAAGCAGGTATAATGATCGTAAATAGATTCCACCTGGGTATTTCCTTCTGTGCACAACGTCTGTTGCCTCCTTGGATGTCTCTCCCCTATAAGTCCAGCAATTCGGCTCTTTTGAGGATGCTGCCCCAACGCGGTGTCCTGAAAGGTAAGAGGGAAAGAGTATGAAGGTATTTGGCGGTTACCCGCACTATTGACTGAGTCGTTGATGCGCCTCCGCCTATGCCCATGGTATTTTGAGTGCGTAATTGTGTGCGTGTGGTGCGAATGCTGCTTTGGAGGGGCTTGAGCGGAGGCCGGACTGCTAATCATGCTCTTAGCGTTCCTGATGATCCTGTTGCGGGGTGCTCCGGACTCGCTTGACTGTGCTCGAAGTTGTCGCCGGATTGGTTTGTCGGAGTAGGCCGCATTGTACTTCTGCCGCGAGGGCTGCCGTATGCTCTTCTGTTCGAAGAGAGCGGTCCATATTTCCCTTGAGGGTGATGACCCCGTGCGGTCCTGGCATCTTGAGCTTGAGGTATGCATAATGTGGTACCGCATTGAATCTAGCAAATGCGGTTCGTCCGAGCAGTGCGTGGTAACCACTGCGGAAAGGGACGATGTCGAAGATTAACTCTTCGCTCCAGAAGTTGTCCGGGGATCCGAAGACCACTTCCAGTGTTGTAGAGCCCGTACAGCGGGCCTCTACTCCAGGAATTACACCCTTAAAGGTGGTTTTAGTGGGCTTGATCCTTGAAGGGTCAATGCCCATTTTGTGCAATGTGTCCTGACAAAGCAGGTTCAGGCTGCTGCCGCCGTCCATAAGGACTCGCGTGAGGTGGAATCCATCGATGATTGGGTCTAAGACCAATGCGGCTGAGCCGCCATGACGGATGCTAGTAGGATGATCCCTACGATAAAAGGTGATCGGACAAGCTGACCATGGGTTGAATTTGGGGGCGACTGGCTCCATCGCATAGACGTCCCTTAGTGCCAACTTTCGTTCCCGCTTGGGGATGTGCGTGGCGTAGATCATGTTGACCGTTTTCACCTGGGGGGAAATTTCTTTTGTCCTCCCGTGTTTGGACATAGGGGCTCATCGTCATCTCACTGTGTAGCCCCTTGTCCTTGTCTTCGGCGTTTATCTTGCCGGCCTGTTTGAATACCCAGCAATATCTATTGGTGTGGTTGGCTGGCTTGTCCGAGGGGCCATGAATTTGGCACGAGCGCTCCAGTATGCGGTCCAGACTGGACGGTCCCTGATTATTTCTTTTCAACGGCTTCTTCTGCGGACCGGGCTTGGATCCGCTGAATCCGGCGTTGACTGTCGTGTCTTCAGTGTTGTCGCTGTTGTTCCGTCGCTTATGTCTGTTACGCCGTGGCTTGCCGTTATTGTCACGGCCATCCGAATTGCCAGAATGTGGCGTAGTGCTGCTGCGAGCCAACCAACTGTCCTCGCCAGCAAAAGCGGGTCATTAGTGTTGTGAGCTGCCATGGACTTGGGTTTATCTCGGCGAGGTGTCGAGCAAGCCACTAAATCACGGATATTATGCTTAAAAGCCGTCGAGACTCTGGCGTCCGGACAGTCAACTATTTGGTTCTTTTTAGTTAGGAACCGAGTCCAGAATTTCCTGGCTGACTCTCCGGGCTGTTGAGTAATGTGGCTCAAGTCATCGGCGTCAGGTGGTCGCACATATGTGCCCTGGAAGTTGTCGAGGAATGTGTCTTCCAGGTTTTCCCAACTGCCAATGGAATTTGCTGGCAGGCTGTTTAGCCAGTGTCGGGCTAGTCTTTTGAGCTTAAGGGGAAGATACTTGATGGCGTGTAGATCGTCTCCGCGGGACATGCGGATGTGGAGAAGAAAAACTTCGATCCATACTGCGAGGTCTGTTGTGCCATCGTATGATTCGATGTTTACGGGTTTGAACCCTTCTGGGAATTCATGATCCATTACTTCGTCAGTGAAGCAGAGGGGGTGCGTGGCGCCTCTGTGCCGGGCTATGTGGCTACGCAGGTCGAATTGCTCTGCGTGGCTATATTCGGCCCGGCCGGACTTGTTGAAGGTGTATCCGGCGTGACGGTCGTCGTCGCGTGCCGAGGCGCGCCCCCGCGATCCGTCTATCGATATTGGCTGACCTGTTTTGTTGCCCCGGGCCGTAGTATGTTGGCGTGGGGGTGTTGGCTGGTATGCGGACTGGTATGCCAATTTATCCCGGCCATGAGGTGGCCGGTCAGCCGTTTGGTGCTCGAGTCCGTATTCCTCGGCTGCCAGGACTTCAGTCCATCTGTCTGTGAGCAGGTCTTGATCAGCTTGGAGTTGCTGCTGCTTCTTTTTCAGGCTCCTCGCAGTGGCTATAAGCCGACGCTTGAAGCGCTCCTGCTCTACGGGATCCTCAGGCACGCCGAACTCGTCATCGCCGAGGCTAATCTCGTATTCAGAGGGGGGCATGTAGCTGTCCTCCTCCGGGTATTCGTCCGTCGGCTGTTCTTCTGGGCTGACCTGATCATCCTCCTGTTCGGCCTACTCGAAGGCGAGCTGATCAGGGTTGTATTCTTCTTCGGCACCATTCAGATTGTTTTTGTCTCCTGGGCCGGAATTGCTGTGACGGGGCTTGGAGTGGCGCCGACGACGCCCATTCTTTGCTTTTTTCCCTGAGGTTTTATCCTCCGTTGCCTCATCGCCATTTGTTTCCTTCGGAGTGTCCACCATATATATATCATAAGAAGAGGTGGCTGTCCACCACCCAGTGAGCGCTGGTTCATGTTCTTCTCCTGCATCGTCGTCCATACCGTCGATGTCTTCGGAGTCGAAGTTCAGTTCCTCGGTTAAATCATCGACCGTGGCAATGAAGTGGGTGGTGGGTGGGCAACGAATTCCTTCGTCGCATGCCTCCCACTCGAGCCGGACATAGTTCGGCGAAGAGCCTCCTGACAAAGAGAGAGACTTTAACGAGTCCAGCATGTCGCCAAAGGGCGAGTGCTGGAAGATATCCGCAGCGATGAACTCCATTACCGGAGCCCATCCTGGCCCGACGGGCTCGGGAGTGCGCGGACTGGAACCAACGTTCGGATACGAATCCGGGGGTTCGGAGTCACAGGCCACCGCAGAGGTAAGACGAATGTTCGGCTACACCGCCGATGAGTGTGCGACCTGTGGGGCGGGGTCCATCCCTCCGTCCTTAGGCAGCGCAACCTGCTCCAGGATCTAGGTCCGGGGATACTACAGGGGTGATACCCCGAGCTTCGTCCGACGGCAGGTCTAAGCCGTGCTCGTCGTGACTGTCCGGTGCTCCTGGCATAGGCCCCAATCCATCGAAGATCAGGTCTCCGCAGATGTCCACCATGTAGTTCAAGTTTCCGAACCTGATCTGGTGGCCAGGGGCGTAGCTGTCGATCTGCTCCAGATTGCCAAGCGAGTTGGCCCGCAGTGCGATGCCGCCAAACACGAAGATCTGTCCGGGGAGGAAA
This sequence comes from Aegilops longissima, assembly GCA_021605205.1. Taxonomy (NCBI): domain Eukaryota; kingdom Viridiplantae; phylum Streptophyta; class Magnoliopsida; order Poales; family Poaceae; genus Aegilops; species Aegilops longissima. The sequence continues at coordinate 614,232,345 of CM038677.1, read as the reverse complement.
GTCTCGCCCTGGACAGCGTCGTTGATGATGATTGAAGGAGCCATCGAGCCTAACAGCGACGACACAAAGGAACTCTCAATGAAAGCACCAATGTCGGTGTCAAAACTGGCGGATCTCGGGTAGGGGATCCCGATCTGTGTATCAAGGCAGATGGTATCAGGAAGCAAGGGACACAGATGTTTACCCAGGTTCGGGCCCTCTCTATGGAGGTAAAACCCTACTTCCTGCTTGATTAATATTGATGATATGGGTAGTACATGAGTAGATCTACCACGAGATCGTGAAGGCTAAACCCTAAGAGCTAGCCTATGATGGTATGATTGTAATTGTGCTCGGCCTTCTAAGGACCAACCTCTCCGGTTTATATAGACACCGGAGAGGGCTAGGGTTTACATGGAGTCGGTTACAAGAAAGTAAACACAATATCCAGATCGCCAAGCTTTCCTTCCACGCAAAGGAGAGTCCCATCCAGACACGGGCCGAAGTCTTGAGTCTTGTATCTTCACGCTTCAATAGTTCGGACGTTGTACACAGTCCGGCTGTCCGGATACCCCCTAATCCAGGACTCCCTCAAGGGTGTCGAGGATCGCCGAGCGGTCAAGGGTCGGGAACTAGGGTAGAGGGTCGAGGATCACCGAGGGGTTGAGGGTCGTCGAGGGATCGAGGGTCGAGGGTCGAGAGGGGGACGTCGATGAACACCCTCTCGCTCGACCAACTCTCAAGGACGCCCAAACCCTAGAAAAGAAACGTTGTTGATCTCCTACCCCCTCCTTCCCCTACCCGACAAACTCTCTCGAGTTTATAAGAGATTTATCAAGAATGCCCCCATTATGGATGTGCATAATTAAGTTGACCCATATTTTTCCTGATCTCATCTACGCTTCTATATGTGCATGTTCTCTTGTGTCAAAGTATTAAACAAATCCATGGTTTCATAATTAGCCAGAAATAACAGGCGTGTGATGGTATGAAGCTCTCCAAAGTTATTTTGGAAAGGAGTCCTCATAGGATAATTCACTTTTTGGTACAAAGTTCAGCAAAGGCCTTCCAAATAGCGATATTCGAAAGGCTATTGATGAACTTCATACCAAAAAGCGAATTATCCTATCAAGACTCTGTTCCAAAATAACTTTGGAGAGCTTCATACGATCATGCATCTGTTACTTCCGGCTAATGATGGGGCCATGGTTTTATGGAATCCTTTGACACTAGACAACGTGACATATAGAAGGGTAGATGAGATCAGGAAAAATAGGGACCATTTTTTGCACATCCGGAATGGCGCCATTTTGGTAAATCCCTTGTCAGTCCGGACGTCGGACATTCATGAGAGAGGAAGTTCATCCCAAAACCTAGAAGCGTTGCCGAGGCCATACCAAACCCTAGAAGCGTCGAGGCCACCCCAAACCCTAGAAGCGTTGAAATATTAACATATCCATCTATCATGTTTGTATATTAATTGCCATGTTGAAATATTTGCAGAAACTATGGAGCAAAGAGACTTGGAAACAGAACAGTTGTTGGGGGACATAATCCTCGGCGGAGGTGATGTCTTGTCGTATCTCAACGACACGGATGGTCTAGAAGGAGAGGGTGAAGCAGGATCTGGTGATCGAGTAATGGAGGAGGAAGGACATGATCATGATTGCTCTGGTGACAGAACGAAGAAGGTAGCTGTTGCAAAGTCCGTGAGGTATATATATATATATATATATATATATATATATATATATATATATATATATATATATATATATATATATATATATATAAGCATGTGTTTACTAGCTAATTGATGCATTAATTATTTTGGTATTTACATATATTAACTCTTCTTCCTTCTTTTATAGCCCTTCGGGTCGAGCCAAACTTCGGTAACGAGACAAGGCCCGAAGAAAAGGTTGCGCCAGGATGAAAGGTTCATGATCACAGCAATCTCGGACGATGGCCAACCGATTAAACCCAGGCGGACCAAGCAAGCATTTTCTGCTCAATGCGGGGCTATTGTTAGGGACATGATCCCGATCAGCATCCAGCTATGGAATAAGCCTAAGAACGAAGTCCCTCAAGTTCCTTATGCCAACGATAGACAGAAAGATGATCTTTGGACCTCGGTGAAGGAAAATTTCACCCTACCGCCAGAGGAGGACCCGAATAAGCCAGTTATAGAGCCACCGGTCAAGGCTCATGCTCTTAAGAAGATGGCAGATCTATTCAGGAGGTGGAAGAATGAGTTGAAATCAACGTATGTCCACAAAAGGAAGACTCCAGAATTCACCGGCCGGTTTGAGAACATAAGAGATCAGTGGCCCACATTTGTGGCCTACAAGACATCGGATAAGAGTAAGAAGATATCACAGACAAACAAGATAAATGCTGCAAAGAAGTTGTATCACCATCGCACGGGGTCAGGTGGCTACCTCAAAGCCCGGCCGTTGTGGGACAAAGCTAAGAATGACCTGATTGCTAAAGGGGTCGAACCAGAGACATTGAACTGGCTAGGCCGTTCAAGGACTTGGTTCTTCGGGGTTGGGGGAACCTTGGACCATGAAACGGGGAAGTACGTTTGGACGGACGATCAACTAGAATTACCCGTCAAGAAGCTTCGGAAGTGTATCGCCGCAGCGCAGCAAGGGACGTTCGTTCCCAACACAGAGAACGACGAGTTGACAGAGGCCCTCGGGAATCCTGAGCACCCTGGACGAACACGAGGCACACCAGGCTCCGTTGCGTGGAAGGTTGGGTTTCTCGGTGCAGGCGGTTACAAAACCTGGGAGAGGAAGAGGAAACTGGAGCACAGCGAAATGCAGAAGCTGAATTCAAGAGTACAAAAGCTAGAGGAACAAGTTGAGAGCCAGCAAGCTGCCGGAGCTACCCCATAAGCTACCCCGCCATATCAGCGGAGAAGCAGCGTGGCTTCCACCAAGCTCGTTCAGCAGCCTGACTTCACGGCTCCTAGCTACCCCGTGGATGCTATCACGAAGGCTCAGCATTGCCAGCTTATGACGCAATGGCAGAACCTCAAAGTCAAGGCAGCTGTCGGCTCTGTTGCACCTCCTCAACCCGACGGAACTTTTCACTTCCGTCCGATTCCACATGGCTATGCTGTCGTGATGGTGGACGAAGTAACGGAGGGATTTGAGGAGCTCGAGCTTGACCACCCTACAGGTGAAGGGGAGACTCAGCTGGGTCTTCCTCTGAAGACTCTATGTCTATGGCGGAAGGAGCACATCAAGCTTCCGAACTGGACGCCTCCGCCTCCTACTCCTCCTCCGACGAGTCAGGGCACTCCGCCTCTGCCTCCTCCTCCGCCGAGTCAGGGCACTCCGCCTCCTCCTCCTCCTCAAGCGAGCGATCAGGGCACTCCGCCTCCTTCTCTGGCTGCTCCGGCGCGTGAGGTCGGCACTCCGCCTCCTCCTTTGCCTCCTCCGGCGCGTCCCAGGAGTCTGCCTCCTCCTCTGCCTCGTCAGCAACGGCGGAAGACAGACACCGCCGCTCCGGCTCCTCCGGCGCGTGGGAGCACTCCGCCTCCTTCTCCGCCTCGTAAACAACGACGGAAGAGAGACACTGCCACTTCGGCGTCTTGCAGTACAGCCAGAGGCGGGAGGCAATACGGATACGGTCCATCTCTCAAGCCTCTAGAGAAGTTACCGTATGAGAGGACCGTGGAGGAAAACGCGGAGATCGTTGAAGCCTATGTGAAGGACTTTTTTGCAAAGAAACCGCCACCTCCTAAGGAGATGATAGATTCGGTGAAATTGAAGCGCACTATCGATGCCCCGAAGCGACCACCACCGCCTCTGCCGGATGACAACCATGTTCACACTCTTAAAAAGACATGACAAGAAGCGCGCCTGTCGGGAACTACTTCAAGTGATAAAAGGTTAGAAGAACGAAGAAGTGGGGAAAAAATTCCCAGCTCGGCGAACAAGCGAACCTCGTGCCCCCCGCTCAAGGTGTCTAGCAATATCGTCGCTAATCTGCCGGGGGTGGTGCCCGGTACCAATCCTGGTGATTACGTGAGCGATGATGTACACTTTGATACAATGGAGGTGGATGAATTCAGATACCAGTACGGGCAGCCTCTCGTCAAACCTGATCGTCCTCCTCTAACAACGATAATGCGAAGATTCCATGAATGGTACATGCAAACCTGTAGGGAGTCTGGGAAGGATGTTTTGACGATGAGAAATAAAGAGGAGGACGACCTCGTTGGAACTGGTCTGTTTTCTCTTGCGTTTGAGGAGTTATTACAGTTATACAATAAAAAGGCCCTCGACAAAACACTCGTGACTTGCTACCCTCTGTAAGTACTACTTCTGTAATTAAATCTCTCTCTCTCTATATATATATAGATCAGCTCTTTCATTGCATGTATATATAATTATCCTCACTATTATGCATATTGAAGATCGTCGAATGCAGAAAAGCGCAAATTTGGGACATTGGGTTCATTAACCTAGATATCATCATGAATGGATGGTTAAACACAATGTCACAGAGACAGAGGACAACTTGCTACAATCATTGCTTAAAAATCAACACAAAGATAAAATACTCTTTTGTTACAACTTCAAGTGAGTGTTAATGTCTTATGCATATTCTGTTTCCCTTATTATTACTCGAGGTTATAATAATGTAATTGATGAGTTATGCATGCGTGCGCAGCTTCCACTTTATTCTGCTAGAGATCCATCTTGAGAAGGGAGTAGTAACCGTCATAGACTCGAGACGAAAAGATCCCCAAGACTATGCAAACATGACTGAAATGCTCCACAAGTAAGTTCAATCGATCATTATCGCACCATATAGGAAACTTTGTTCATTTGATCCTGATATCAAATGATTATTTTCTTTGTCTGGGAGGGTTTGGAAAGAGTTCACGCAATGACTCTGGGACTGCCGAGCGAGCTGCGATTTACACACCCGAAAGTAAGTACTACTACCTAGTTCCGCGCATCTCCCATTGATTCTAGTTTCATCAATACCATTCATAATGCTTGATTATCAGTTTGATTGGAATCTATTTCTCGTAAAGTGGTTGTGGCAGGAAGCCGGGAATGATTTTTGTGGATACTACCTTTGCGAGTACATCCACAACGCGACGATCTCTAACAAGCGAGGCTACTCTAAAAAACAATATGATGTGCGTAAGCAAAAATATTCACAATTTTATTTTATTACCATAATTTGTGTTGAGTTTCATTCATATACATGTATTGACCCCCTTCTTCAAATTAGGTCTGGCAGATGCAGGATGAACTCCTACCACATGATCGCATAAACGCAATTCAAGAGGAATTGGCGGGATTCTTTCTGGACCACGTCATCAATAAAGCCAGAGAATACCATGTGGAAATTGAGATAGACATGAGATGTTAGGGATTGTAAGAGATATATATTAGTAGTGTCGTATAGATATACGAAAACTTGTTGTTCGACCAATCTCTCGGAGAAAGAGAGATCACTCCTCTCTGTATATGTTCATGACGATCTTGTAATTAATGGTTCCTTCATTTTCTTACTAGCTAGCGTGTCGAGTTCTCTCTATACGTATAGTAGCTAGCGTCGACCAAGCATGGAGATAAGAGAGGACACTTCTCTCTATTAGCTAGCTAACACCCTAAATTAACCCTCCAAAACCCCCAACCCCCCCCCCCCCTTAAAAAACAAAAAACCCAGCTCGTGAGCTCTGGCGACGTGGATGCTTTTTGGTCCCGGTTGGTGTTACCAACGGGACCAAAACCTCCTGCTGGGCTCGCCCATGGCGCCACGTGGAGCACCATCTGTCCCGGTTCGTAAGCGAACCGAGACTAAATGTGATGGGCTTTAGTCCCGACCCTTTAGTCTCGGTTCCAGAACCGGAACAAATGGGCCTCTGGAACTGGGACAAGTGGGCCTTTTTCTACTAGTGTATGGCCCCCAGGTCTATTTTCATCATATATTTTCTGATCTATAAACCAAAAAACCCAAAAATACCTTGCTTCAGTTTATTTACTTTTACCTATCTCTATTAGATCTCACTCTTGTTCGAGACCGTAAAGGGATTGACAACCCCATTTCGCGTTGAGTGCAAGTGTTTGTTAGTTTGTGCAGGTGCATAGATTAGAGACTTGCTTGTGCCTCCTACTGGATTGATACCTGGGTTCTTAACTGAGAGAAATAGCTATCTCTACTTTGCTACATCACCCTTTCCTCTTCAAGGACAAAATCAATGCAAGCTCAAGAAGTAGCAGGAAGAATTTTTGGCGCCGTTGTCGGCGAGGTTCTACATCAAGCCTACCAAGTACCCCTCATGAAATATCATCTCTTCATTACATTATTTTCCATTTGCCTCTCGTTTTCCTCTCCCCCACTTCTAAAACGTTTTCAGAAAACACAAAAATATTTGCCTTTTTATTCACCTTTTTCCCCGCTCGATCTTTTGTTTGCTTGAACTCATCATCATGAGTGACTTTGGTATGGCAGAAACAGATGATGGCCTAACTCCTAAAATTGGGTGATCCGGCAATGTGGATGCTAATACTTTTGTCTTGGGAAAAGGGAATGTTATGGGAAAAGATCACATCCAAGAATTTTTCAATTGTGTTGGCAATTTGCCTTTTGATGATGCCCCTATACTTAAAAGAACTAAAACTTATGCGGAGGCTATTTCAGCACTAGTTCTGAAATTTGAAAATAGATTTATCCGTACCCATCCTGCCTTTCAAAGATTGTTTTATGAGCTTCCCATTATAAAAGATCCTAAAGCTAAAAAGATAGCTACCCATGTTCTTAATTATTAATGAATTTGATCACATAGTACGGGAAGCTAGGGAAATTTTTGATTCTTATGTTATGAGCCATGAAAAAACAGTGATAGATGAGATTCTTAACAATAGTGACTATATGTTGAGACATTATCTTGGAAATAATCAAATTTTTTATAAGAACCTTAAAAAGAATATCCCCGTTTTAGATGTGCTCCAACAAATTTTCAATGATGTTAATCAACAATATTCTTGGATTGTGGCCGGGAATCAAAGCGGATACGTAGATGGGCAACTTGATAATGCCAAAAGTTCTATGGATAATGTGTTTCAAGTTATCTTTGCAAAAACCCCTGACAGGAACACATCTATGGGAAATAATACCAAGGTGTCGGAGTAATGGGCCATGGGTAGGCACACCCGAGCCCCTGGACCTTTCAAAACATCGGGGCAGACTGCGCCCCTCAAGACCCCAAGGCGAAGAGCCGCCGAGAGTCGGCGAGAGTCGCCGATCGCCCCTCACCGAGTCTCGAGAGGCGGCCTCAAGACAAGCCGACTCAAGCCAGCGACTTCCGACGGCCGGCTCTGAGGAGTCGGCCAGCGACTCTGTTCACTCCTGCACGAGCAACTTCTGGCGGGATGGGATAAAGCCGCCTCGCGACCGTCTCTGCCCGCTCATAAAGAGCGAGCATGGCCACGAGCGCCGTGCATCGACGAAGATCTCCGTCCGTGCGGCATGTAGTAGCCACGCCCGGCAGACGTCGACCCGTGGGCAGATTCTGTACCCACGATGGCCTGTCTGTCGACCCAAAGACGGCGGGACCCGCTTGTCGGCGGAATCTGAAAAACGTGAAACGCCCCAAAGAGCGGACCCGTTGGAGTCGGCCTCAAGAGTCGGCCGCCCCTTCCGCAGCTCCGTGCGCCACCGAGATAGGACGAGGAATGGCAATGAGGATCGCCCGCCAGCGGCGCAGCTGCTGTTAATGACCTCGCGACCAAACTCGCATCATTAGAAGAGCGGCTCTGATGACCAGCAGCCAGCAAGACCACCCCATGCAGACGAGGGCTGTCGGCCCCATGCGGACCGTCGGCGGGGCCCACTAGTCGTGGGCCCCGAAGCCGCGAAGAAGGCGACGACTTAAGAGGCGGCGGCCGGGACCCGCGCCACGGATTACCTTTGTACCACCGGGGGGTAGGCCTATATAAACTCCCCGGGGCACCCACGCAAAGGGTTGGAACCTAGTAGTTTGACACACACACATAGAGGGAAGAGAAGAGCTAGCCGTGCCCTTCTCCTTCCTCACCCCGAACAACTCAAGGAGCAATCTTGTACTCACCTTACGATAGTGATCATGCGGAGACGTCGCAGAGCAGCAGTAGGGGTGTTACCTCCTCGGAGAGCCCTGAAGCTGGGTAAGATTCGCCGGCGTGCATGTCTTCGCCTCATCCCGTATCCAGGCATCGGCGACGTTCTACTCGCCCCCTCCATGATAAGCCATCCTTTGGCATATGTCGCACCCAACCCCCGACATTTGGCGCCCACCGTGGGGCTAGGTGCACCGTCGTTCGGAGACCTGCTCTGGACGGGAACCCTCTTCCTCCCTGGCGAGCGCAGCCAGCCCGGCACGCCAGAGCAGTCTGCTTGACGCTGCTGCATGGCGCTGAGTCGCCTCTGAGGCGAGCTGCCTCGCCGAACTTGTCGGCGAGTTACGCCTCTCGAGCGAGCCTGCATCGGCGCGAGCACGGAGCCCCAGAGCTTCCTCGCGGGCCTCCTCGAGCAGCTCCATGTCGCGGCGAGCCCGCCCGCCGACACAGGTCCGTAGGCTCCACCGACCTGATGCTGGTCGACTCCGACACCGCGTCGCTCGACGCGTTCCCCACCAACGTGGTGGTATACGACGAGCCGCTCCCTCGCGCGAAGAGCGGCGGAAGCACAGTCACGGAGGTGCTCTTCATCGGTCACAGTGTGCCTTCCGGTGAGGGAACTCGTGACCCTCTCGACGTGGTTCTGCAAGACCTGACCACCCCCATTCCGGAAGACGCCGACACTGGAACGCTGGAAGCGCGCCGCCTCCAGCTCCTTGTGGGCGCACAGAAGCTGGCAAGCATGAGACGCTTGTCAGAAGCCTACCAGCGTGAGATGGATCGCGCCGTGGGCGGCTCGCCGGCTCCGACTGGGCCTAGCCGCCTAAGCGGCGTCCAAAGCAGCGGCGCAGCCATCGCCCGATCTGTTTGGGGCCAATCGCCTTGTATGCGCCCGTCGCGAGAGAACATCCGCGCCGCCCGGCGGCGGCGAGCGAACTGGATAACCGGCGAGGCGCCGCTGATGACGGAGCGAGTCCAGCAGCTCCTCGGCGGCGCTGCGCAAGACGAAGCCGGGCTGCCGCCGCGAGGCGCCCGCGACAACAACACGGCGACTTGCCTCCCACGAGATCAAACAGACGCGTCTCGGACGCCGATTGGCGGCGTCCGTGGAAAAAAAACAAGATCGGCTGTCAGCCATAGCGGACTCACATCTCCATCGAAGCGCGATTAAGACGGCCGCCCAAAAGCGATGGGCGGCGGGGCGACTATCTGCCTCCTCCCCGCAGAGAAAAGCGAGTCTCCCGCCACCGTCGAGCATCCGACTCTCGGTGACCGCCTTGGCGCCGAGAGAGGAGTCGAGAAAAACGACGCCGCCACGGATCGGCGAATCCACCGATCCACGGTGCTGGAAGAAGAAGAGCGAGTTGGGCCCGCCCTGTTCGGACCTCGCATCCGAGGCGAGCCCTTCCCGGAGGATTCACACTCCCGAGATACACCCAAGTACACGGCCGTGAAGCCGGAGGTCCGCTAGTGGACTACTCCACGGCCCGTCGGCATAGCTGACGGCAACAAAGCGCGTTGCCGTAAAGTATGTTCCCCTCATGCTCCGAGGGCACGGCCGGACATGGTTGAACAACAAAGCCCCGCAGCATCAACAACGGGTCGACTTCACCGAGGCCTTCGTCCGAACTTCACGAGAGCACATACTGGCGACCTCCCAAGCCTCGCCATCTTTCCTTGTCGTGCAAGGCCCCAGCGAGTCTACTCGCGACTACCTCACGCTACCGGGGCGAGCTCGGAACTCCTGCGAGGAGTGCATGAGGTGCAGCAATCAGTACTTCACCGCCCGAGTGCGGAGAAGGCACCCTCCTCGTGCACAAGCTCCTTGCGGCAGGCGGAGACCCTCGACGAGCTGCTGATCATAGCGAGACAAATGCATACAACCGACTCCTCCATGAAGTCGGAGATCGTCGGTCTGACCGGCAAGGTGGCTCCTCATGCTCCCAGAACTCCTGCTGGCGGCGCCGGATCGGCGACAACAGCGAGAATGATCCTGGCGCAAGGCCCGCAGCCGGCTTCCAATAGCCGGCAGGTGGCGGCGGTGATCGAACCAGCAGCGAGGAGCAGCCTCCTGCCAAGCGGCGAGAAAGGCGGCAAGTCCAACTGGTTGCGGCCTTCTCTTCTGAAGCAGACTCGGGCGGACCACAGCAGTACCATAGCGGCCAGCGCCGTCGAATCACGCCACCCGGAGTGCCACCGCTCACCAGATCGCCAAGGAGACGGCCTTGTCCCTCCTCCGCTTTCTTTGGGCTGCCGCCTCCACCACAGCAGCGAGCTGTCGAGCCGTGTCGGCGCGAAGACAAAACGAGTACCGAAGAGCATGGTGCCTATGTAGTGTTTACCAGTGTGGCTGACGATCGCTGCAGCAGGCGGCAGCAGTAGCAAGAAGTGAATGCAGTAGCATCAAACACTCCAGAATTCATGCACTGGTCCGAGAAGCCCATCAGTTGGAGCCGAGCTGATCACCCAGAGGTGATGCCGAATCCGGGCTCCTACGCCCTGGTCTTGGGAGCCACCCTTGCCGCGGATAGGCGGGCGCTCGTTCTTGCAGTCGCGATAGAGCGGAGGTAGCAGCATCAACATCCTGTACAAGGATACGATGGAGAAATTGGGAATCAAGCAAAGACAGCTTCAGCACAGTCGGACTGTGTTCCACGGAATTGTACATGGCCTTTCCTGCTCGCCGATTGGCAAGATTCTGATAGACGTCCTCTTTGGGGACAAAGATCACTTTCGCCGAGAGCCAGTCTGGTTCGAAGTGGTGGACCTTGAAAGCCCCTACCATGCTCTGCTTGGCCGACCTGCTCTGGCAAAGTTCATGGCAGTCCCCCACTACGCCTACCTCAAGATGAAGATGCCGAGTACCAAGGGGATTCTGACCATAGCCGGTGACTACAGAAACTCGTCCGCTTGTGCAGCTGAAAGCAGCCGGCTGGCCGAGTCCCTGGTGATCGCAACTGAGAAGCGGCTCCTTGATCGGGTTGTGGCAATGGCCGGCAAGCAGCCAGAGATGTCACCCGACCCCAAGGAGTCGGAAGCTGAGGGCTCGTTCAAGCCGGCCAAAGAGACCAAGAAGATACCCTTGGACCCGGAGCACCCGGAGAGATACGCTGTCGTAGGTGCCAACCTCGACAGCAAATAGGAAGGCGAGCTCGTCGATTTCCTCCGTGAAATCGGGACATTTTCAAGATGGTCCCCAAAGACATGCCAGTGTACCGACCAGAATTTGCCGAGCACAAGTTACATGTCCGATCTGATGTGAAGCCGTCGAGCAGCCCTTGCGCCTTTGTCGGGAGAAAAAAGAAGAGTTTTGGAGAAGAGATAGCCCGCCTCCTCGCAGCCGGTTTCATCATGGAAGTGTTCTTTCCAGAGTGGTTAGCAAACCCGGTCTTGGTACTAAAGAAGAACAAGTAGTGGCGGATGTGTATTGACTACACAAGCCTCAACAAAGCCTGCCCCAAGGACCCGTTAAGCTTTGCCAAGAATTGATCGGTGATAGACTCCACGGCGGATGCGAGCTGTTGAGCTTCTTAGATGCATATTCAGGATATCACGAGATCAAAGCTGAACCCGACCCGACAGATTGAAGACCGCCTTCATCACGCCGTTTGGAGCCTTCTGCTACCTGACCATGACGTTCGGCTTGAGGAATGCCGGCGCCACCTTTCAACATTGCATGCAGAAGTGCCTCCTCAAGCAGCTTGGCAGAAACGCCCATGTTTACGTGGACGACGTGGTGGTGAAGACGGAGAAGCGAGGAACGCTGTTGGAAGACCTCAAGGAGACCTTTGAAAATCTGCGCGATTCGAGATCAAGCTCAACCCGAAAAATGCGTCTTGAGTACCCGGCCAGCTCCTTGGCTTCCTGGTTTCTGAGCGCGGCATAGAGTGCAACCCCGTGAAGATCAAGGCGATCGAAAGGATGGAAGTACCCCACTGACTGCTAGATGTGCAGAAGTTCACCAGCTGCTTGGCGTCTATCAGCCGATTCATCAGTCGGCTGGGCGAGAAAGCTCTTCCTCTGAACCAGCTCATGAAGAAGACCACTTTCTTCGAATGGAACTCCAAGGCGGACGAAGCTTTTCTCCAGTTGAAGAGAATGCTGACTACTCCCCAGTCTTTGGCGGCTCCGACTCGGAAGGCCCATGCTCCTCTATATTACCGCCACCAGCGGCGGGGTAGTCAACCTGATCATTGTAGTTGAACGCAAGGAGGAAGGCAAAGGCGCTACCTGTCCGAGAGACCGATGTATTACAGGCGAGGTATTGTCGACCTCCGCAGAACTACCCCCACTACCGTAAGATGTGTTATGGCGTGCACTTTGCCGCCAAGAAGTTAAAGCCCTACTTTCAAGAGCATCCAATCACCGTTGTTTGCACGGCCCCACTAGCGAGAGATCATCCGGAAGCCGAGATGCTTACGGCGAGTGGCGAGAATGGGCCATAGAGTTGGCCCCTACACCATCTATTACCAGCCCCGCACCGCCATCAAGTCACAAGCACCGCCGACTTCCTCGTCGTGGGCGAGATCGATACATGCCGGCCGACTCCACCCATTGGCGGAGGCACTTTGATGGCTCCAAGATGCGCACCGGCTTGGGAGCCGGCGTGGTCCTCACTTCCCCCAAGGGCGATAAGCTCAAGTACGCATTGCAGATCCATTTCGCCACCTCCAACAACGTCGCCGAATACGAGGCGCTCATTCACGGGTTCCGGCTTGCCAAAGAGCTTGGCATTCGCCGGATCCTGTGCTATGGCGACTCCGACTTGGTGGCCCAACAGTCATCCGGCGACTTGGACGCCAAAGATGCAAATATGGCGAGATACCGTTTTCTGGTACAGCGATTGACTGGATATTTTGAGGATCGGAATTCCTCCACGTGCCAAAAGCGACAACGACCAAGCGGATGCCACAGCAAAAATCGGCTCCACCGCCAGCAATACCATCCGGCGTGCGCCTTGGCGCCTCCTCAAGCCATCTGTCAAGCCGTCACGAGTCGGACTCCATTTTGTGCTGGCTCCCCACGAAGTCGAATCCGACTCCAAAGCCTCGTGACGGCACAAGAATCCTTGCAGGCGCCCCCAAGAGCGCTGCGGTCGAAGCGGCCGGGGCTGCGGCGACCATTGCGAACTCCGATTACTCGGCCGGGGACTGCGCCAGTCGGCCCGGGGACTTCTTCAACCCAGCAAGCTGCTGCGGACTCCAACCAGCCGCCTCCCAGCCCAGCCGCCCTCGTCCAAGTAGCAGTACTGGCAGTCGAAGAAATAGCAGCACCCTCATGGGCCCAGCCCATCCTGAAGTTCTTAGTAAGCGGAGAGCTACCAAACGATGAAACCTTGGCTCGGCAAGTGCAACGCTGAGCAGCAGCCTACACTATAGTCAATAGAGAGCTGGTCAGGCGCAGCGTCACCGGCGTCTACCAGCGTTGCGTCGAGTCAGAGCAAGGCCAAGCAATTCTCGAAGACATCCATCAGGGCGAGTGCGGCCATCATGCAGCCTCAAGAGCACTCATCGCCAAAGCCTTCCGACACGGTTTCTTCTGGCCGACTGCCCTGGAAGAGGCCAAGAAATTAGTTCAAAAATGCAAGGGGTGCCAGGTGTTCCGCTCCAAGCCGCTTCAGCCGGCTTCGGCGTTCAAGACTATCCCCATTGCCTGGCCCTTTGCTGTTTGTGGCCTGGACATGGTGGGACTATTCAAAACGGCACGAGGTGGCCTAACTCACTTACTTGTCGCGGTGGACAAGTTCACCAAGTGGATAGAAGCAAAACCCATCAAGAAGTTGAACGGTCCTACGGCAGTGACTTTCGTCGCCGACATCACGACTCGGTACGGCGTACCACACAGCATCATCACCGACAACGGCACAAATTTTGCCAAAGGCGCTCTAGCCCGTTTCTGCGCGACGCAAGGCATCCGACTGGACTTAGCGTCCGTTGCCCATCCGCAGTCAAACGGCCAGGTGGAGTGAGTGAACGGCCTCATCCTGTCTGGCATCAAGCCTCGACTGGTCGAACCATTGGAGCGTTCGGCCGGCTGCTGGCTTGAGGAGTTTCCAGCCGTCCTATGGAGTCTGCGCATGACTCCAAACAAGTCAACTGGCTTCACACCCTTCTTCCTCGTCTACGGTGCCGAAGCCGTCATCCCAACGGATATAGAGTTCGACTCCCCGCGAGTCACCATGTACACCGAAGAGGAAGCAGAAGAAGCATGTCAAGACGGCGTCGATCTGCTGGAAGAGGGCCGGCTGTTGGCACTCAGCCGGTCCAGCATCTACCAACAGAGCCTGCGCCGCTACTACAACAAGAAGGTCAAGCCAAGATCATTCCTAGAGGGCGACCTTGTGCTCCGGCTGATCCAGCGAACAGCCGGCCAGCACAAGCTGTCGGCGCCTTGGGAAGGCCCATTCATCATCAGCAAAGTGTTGGGCAATGACTCCTACTACCTGATCGACGCTCAGAAGCCCCGAGCACGCAAGAGGGACGACTCCGGCAAAGAGACGGAGCGACCATGGAATGCGAATCTCCTCCGAAGATTTTTATAGTTGATGCAGTATGTACCACGCTACCCTTTCTGTTTAAAGTACCAAGACTCCGGGCCCCCCGAGACGAGCTCGGGGACTGCCCTCTTTTGTTATCTGTATGATAAGAATTATGCCTTTGAGTATGTTACTCTTTATTATGCTATTTGGCACCGGGCTCGACTAGTCGGCCCGAGGACTCACCGCCTTTGGGCTATGAAATGCTTCTGTGGTCGACAAGTAACGTGTGGTGCCTAAGCCGTCTCTGTCGGAAGCCGCATTCATGAGCGACTGTTTGAGTGGGCAGGAGTAAGGAAGAACAGGCGCCCACACTAAAAAATAGCTAAGGACCCAAAGCATAAACATAGTTTAAATCGGCTTCCAGCCCGTTTAGTAAAACCGACTCTGAAGTAGTCGACACTTTCTACCCAACTTGTTACTCTAAAAATGGCCAAGTACTTGCCTTCTCAAAAGTAGCCAAGCACTTGACCTGAGCGGCAATCCACAGAGCAGCTGCCCGATGGGCAAGCGGCATCTAAGGGAAGGCGGCAAAGGAAAAAACCACAAGAGCAATAAGCAAGGAAAGATAAAATTAGAATAATATTTACATAGCTTAGGCCCTTGGCGGATCTTGAACAGAGGTTGAGAATACACCCCGCTGGTGGGGTGTGCAAATTAACAAGTTCTTTCAAAAGACTGCATAAGCAGATAAAATAAAAAAAGGCAAGGCAGCAGCCTAAGAAGCAGCGGATGGGGTTGGAAGGCGGGCGGCAGCAGCGTCGGCGCGGGGCCGCCCGGCTGGGCGGTCTCGGCAATCGTCTCGGCGGCAGCCCGGCTGACGAAGCGGCTCGTTGCTGGAGGCGCGGTCGAGCTGAGGCTGGTCGCCCGCTCCGTCTTCTGGCGCCTCCATGCCGTCTCCGTCCTCCGCCTCGTCTTCATCCTCGGCGCTGGAGTCGATCACCTCCGTCGAGTCCTCGCCGTAGTCCGGGTTCATCCCGAACCACTCCGGCGGTGCCTCCCCACCGTCTTCAGCCCGCTCAGGGACGAAGACGCTGGTGTCCGTGTAGTCGGCGATCGCCGCCGCACGCTCGACGAGGGCGTCCTCCGCGGCCAGCAGCTCCGCCTAGGCCTCTGACCGGAATGCGGCCAGCCGGTCCAGATCCAGCCCTGGATACCACGCCTTGACGAACTCCAGGGCTCGGTGAGCTCCAGCCCGAGCCGTGGAACCCTTCTAGGCCTCAAGACGGCCAGCCGCGACCTCCAGCCAGTCGGCGGTCCGGCTGGGAGTGCGCAGAACCGGCATGTCCGTCCACAGAGCAGCGATCGCCTGGGCGCCGACACGCTGAAGACGGCGCAGCATCCGATGGGACGGCCGCAGACGAGCCTCAATGCTCAGGAGCTGCTCGTCAAGGGTCCGAGGGGCGTTGGCTGCGATCTCGGCACCACCTGCCCTTCGCGCCTCGTGATCGGCCTCGATGGCTTGATTGGCCGCCTGCGTATGACCGGGGAAGAAGTCTGCCAAGAAGCAGAAGAAGCAAGTCAGAAAAATAGGAGTCGGCCTGACCCATAGTCGGCGACCCAAAAGAAAAAGTAAAAGCGAACTCACCATCGATGATATCCTCGATTTCGTGGAAGCCAGAGCTCAGCAGCACTTCCACAGCCGGTCGGGAGGCGCTCGCTCTCAAATTCGGCTAGGAGGCGGCCTCTTTCTTCTCCGGCTCAGCCTGCGCCGCCTTGAGAAGCTCCCTCTGCTCCGCCAGCTGCGTAGCCAGCAGGTCGCGCTCTGCGGCGAGCTTGCCGCACTCCTCCTCTTTGGCGCGCAAAGCGGTGTCTGCCGTACCCAGCTGCCACCGAAGAGCAGCGTTGGACTCTGAAGAATAAAAAGAAGAAGGACGCGAAGTCGTCAGCTAAGAAGGTCGCCAGGAAGATCCGGTCCGACTGCAGTGATCGGCCGAATCTCGAGGACTACAGCCTGAAGTGCGCGCCGTGCCCTTGAAGAAAACTCACCTCGGCTCCTCGCCAAATCGGCAGTCCGCTTGCTCAGCTCCTCAACGTTGCGGTTGAAGGCAGTAGCGGAGGTTGTGATACTCCTGCGAAGAATTCGGACAAAGGTAAAAACACGGAAGTAATAAAATAGAGTTAAAGCCCGCTTTGCTCGGCACCGCCCAAAACTCGGGGACTACACCAGTGGGTGCACTGGTAGCCCCCCGAGAAGAGCAAGAAAAAGTTGAAAAAGAAACATACCCCGCGGCGGATCGCGGCGCCAGCGCGCCTTAGTGAGTTACGGATGGCGTCGCCCAGCTTCGCAACCGCACTGGGCGTCGAAGCGCCGTGTTCAGCGGGCCCGTGCGCCTCCTCGCACCACCCAATGGGCGTGGCGCTTATCGCCTCGGCGTCGAGAATAGCGAGCTGGCGGCGCCCGGTCTCAAAAGGGCGCGGCGCCAAGTCGCCTTCACAAAGGCGGCGCGCTGGTGAGCGACTTGAAGAAGCAGCTGCGCCACGGCCTCGTCGTCGGTTGGCGGCACGGTAGGGTCCGCCGCTGCTTGCCTCGCGCTCTTGGGCTGCGGTGGGCGGCGGAGGTGGCGCAGCCGCCCGGTAGGAGACCTCGCCGCCTTCCCTCTGCTGCGACGAGGACCTCACCGCCGACTCCCTCAAATGCCCGTGAACTCCGCGGCGGTGGCGTAGAAACTCAGCAGGGTGACGAGCAACGCCCGGCCGGAGGCGCGGCCTCCTCGGCTCGCCTCTTGGCTGCAGCGGCGGCTTGACCTCCTCCAGATTCTTACAGGCAGAAGCCGCGCCTTCTCAGCCTCCGCCTTCTCCAGACAGGCGGCCTCCTCCTCGTCGCGCTTCTCGTCGCATTCCGCTCCATTGCCTCCCGAGGCGGCGCAGGTCAACCGCCCGACTGTTGGCGGGCGTCTCTGCCGACCCCATGAGCGGGCGGCGGCGACCCTCTCGGGTGAGGAGCCCTGATGAAAAAAAGACACGTAAAGACTTGGACAAAGGCGGACCCGGAAGAAACAAGACAAAATAAAAGTACTTACGCGAGAGACCAGCGGTGGCTTTTTCACTTCCTTACGGAGCGGTTAGCCTTGCGACCGCCTCTTGGCGCTGGTCGGCGCCGTCCCCTGAATTTCTTCGCGGCCGCTGGCGAGACTCGGCCCGGCCGCGCTTCTTCGCGCCGCCTCGACCGCCCAAAGCGGCGGAGGAGCTTCAGCGCTGGATGGCCGTTTCTGCTGGCGGCGGGGGCGACTTCCTTCGCCCGTCGTCGTCGTCAGGCCAATCGGCGAAGGTGGCGAAGGCTGAAGTCGTCGGCCCCTCCTCCTCCCTCGGCGTCGGCCTCCATCGCGCCATGCCCAAGTTAGAGGTCGTCGGCATCGCTCTCCGCCCGGTCGGGGCAATTCACGAGCGGCCCCTTGGCGCCCGGCGAAGGCTGCATGAGGGATTCTGAATCGGAAGACCAAGGAAAATTAAAGCGGATTCGG
The DNA here is from genome assembly GCA_021605205.1 of Aegilops longissima. NCBI lineage: Eukaryota > Viridiplantae > Streptophyta > Magnoliopsida > Poales > Poaceae > Aegilops > Aegilops longissima. Next base: position 614,214,232 of record CM038677.1, on the reverse strand, counting down.
CTGAAGAAGGAAAGAGAGAAGCAAGAGGCGACTTACCAATGGCGGGGGTTGGCGGCGAGTATGGCTCCTTGCCGAACTGCCATTCCTCCGTGAGGCGCGATTCAAGAAGTTCACCGTGTCCACCACCTCCGCGTGGGGCATGTCTTTGGAGCACAGCCGGCTGGGATCGGCGGCCGCTCATCGGCGATGATCGATGAGGTCGGCCTTGAAGAGGAGGACTCGGCGCCGCCACGGCGGCCAGCAAGTCTGCCCAGTCAGGCCCTCGATTGCGTCATCACGCGGAGCCATGCGACGGCGGCGTTACTCTGCGAGTCGTGTCTGGGCCGATGGGACCAGCTGAAGTCGCCCGCCAATTCGCCGCCCACGTAAGGCGGCAAGTTGACCCATTCGCCCTCGGTGGCGACGTTCTTGACGTAGAAGTATGTGTGCTGCCACATCTTCACCGACTTGATGAGGGGGATGGCAGGAAAAGGGTTCTCGGCACCGGCCTCCTCATGGCGATGAGCGTGCCACCTGAGCCCGGCCTTGGCGACATGGGTCCCGAGCTTGGCTTGAAGAATTCCCCACAGCTCGATGGTGGGGAGAAGCGCTAAGAAAGCCCTCGCATAAGGATCTGAAAGGCGCCAGCAGCATCACCGTGTTGGGGGTGAGGTGGTGCGGCTGGAGCCCGAAGAACTCCAAGAACGCGCGGAAGAAGACGCTTGCTGGCAGCCCTAGCCCGCGCATGAGGTGCAAGCGGAAAATGACCTGCTCGCCCTCCTCCGGCGCCGGCGTGATTTCGCCCTCCGGTGCGGCGCGGGTCCGCACTAGGTCGCTGCCGGGGATGCGGCGCGTTTGGCGAAGGAACTCGATGATGTCGTCGTCGATGATGGAGCCGTCCCACACGCCGGAGCGCGCGGTGGGAGGCGCGGCGGCGGAGGAGGAGCTCATCTCCGCGGCGCGGCGAGGTTCGGCACGACGGAGCGAGGAGGAAGACGAAGCAAGGGGCAAGAGGGAGCGGGTAAGAGTGGGTGCGCGTGCGTCGCCGCCCCCCTCCCCCCGCCTACTTATAGGCGCCTAGGCTGCGAAGCCGAGGGGGCGGGCACGGAATTAACTGCGCCCACGTCCCCACGCCCCCACGATTTAACCCACGATTTAACCCACGCGTTATCGCCTTGATAACGGCGTAAAGCCCTTTCCGCCCGCACGGCCGCAGCGGATCCGATTGTGCACCGAGGCGCGGTAATGGCGGGCCCCGCCTGACGGGCCTGTCTTGTCACGCGCGTGGGCTGGCAGACTGGCCCTTCCACGTGGCGTCGCGTGGCGGGCCCGCAACGGGCAGCTGTCTGGAAGCTTATCAGGCACGCCGCCTGGATCCCGCCGCGACCTTCAAAACCTTTGAGGAGCAAGACGACCTCCTGCAAGGCCGACTCCAGCTAGTCAGCTCAAGATGGAGACGGCAAGCCGAGTCCAGGTTCTTCTACTAAAGGGATGAAACTGTTGAGGCTCATCGACATGTTGCCCTCGGTGCCTCACCAGCTTCGTGGACTATTGTCGGAGTAATGGGCCACGGGTAGGCACACCTGAGCCCCTGGACCTTCCAAAACATCAGGGCAGACTGCGCCCCTCAAGACCCCAAGACGAAGAGCCTTACGAGAGTCGGCGACAGTCGCCGACCCCTCCCACCGAGTCGAGACGGCCTCAAGACAAGCCGACTCCAAGCCAGCGACTTCCGACGAAGGCGGCTAGAGGGAGTTGGCCCGCGACACCGTTCACTCCTGCATGAGCAACTCTGGCGCGGATGGAATAAAGCCGCCTCATGTCCCGTCTGCCCGCTCATAAAGAGCAGAGCATAGCCACGTGGCGCCGCATCGACGAAGATCTCCGTCCGCGGCAGCATTGTAGCCACGCTGCCACGACGCCGACCCGTGGGCAGATTCCTGTACCCACGATGGCTGTCTGTCGACCGAAGACGGCGGGACCCCGTCGGCGGAGTACGTAAAACGGCGCGAACGCCCCAAAGACGGACCCGTTGGAGTCGGCCTCAAGAGTCGGCGGCGCCCTTCCGCAGTTCGCGCGCCATTAACCGAGCAGGACGGGGAATGGCAGCGGTGATCGCCGCCAGCAGCGCATCAAGTTGCCCACGACCCTCGCGACCAAACTTCGCATCATTAGAAGAGCGGCTACAGTGACCCGCAGCCGGCAAGACCCGCCCGCGGCGGACGAGGGCGGTCGGCCTCATGCCGGACCGTCGGCGGGGCCCACTAGTCGGCGGGCCCCAGAAGCCGGCGGAGAAGACGACGACTTAAGAGACTGACGGCTGGGACCCGCGCCACCGGATTATTTTGTACCCGGGGTAGGCCTATATAAACCCCCGGGCACCATGCAAAGGGTTGGAACCTAGTAGTTTGACACACACACAGAGGGAAGAGAAGAGCTAGCCGTGCCCTTCTCCTTCCACACCCCGAACAGCTCAAGGAGCAATCTTGTACTCACCTTACGATAGTGATCATGCGGAGACCCCGCAGAGCAGCAGTAGGGGTGTTATCTCCTCGGAGAGCCCTGAAGCTGGGTAAGATTCACCGGCGTGCATGTCTTCGCCTCATCCCGTTTCCAGGCACCGGCGACGTTCTACTCGCCCCCTCCATGATAAGCCATCCTTTGGCATATGTCGCACCCAACCCCCGACACAAGGATCATAATACCTAGATCTATGTTTTATGCCCAGCTAGGGGTGTTAAACAATAGCGCTTGTTGGGAGGCAACCCAATTTTATTTTTGTGTTTTTTGTTTTTGCTACTATTCTTAAATAAATACACATTATTACTTCTGTAGTGATTGTGTTTTAGTGTTGTAATTTAGTGTTTGAGCCAAGTAAGACCTTTGGGACGGTCTATGGTGATAGTTGATTTGATCTTGCTGAAAACAGAAACTTTTGTGTCCAGTAGTAGAATTGCTTAAAATCATAGAAGCGTGATAAAATTTTGAATTTTCTATAATTATATACAAACTTCCTAGGTTGTCCTAATTTGTCAGCATTTTTGGAGTTACAGAAGTATACGAAATTTCCAGATTACAACAGACTGTTCTGTTTTTGACAGATTCTGTTTTCTTCAAGTTGTTTGCTTATTTTGATGAATTTGTGGGTAGTATCGGGGGGTATGAACCATGGATAAGTTGGAATATAGTACATATAACACCAATATAAATTAAGAATGAGTTCACGATAGTACCTAAAGTGGTGATTTATTTTATTATACTAACGGAGCTTACAAGTTTTCTGTTGAGTTTTGGTTTGTGAAGTTATCAAGTTTTGGTTAAAGATTTGATGGACAACAGAATAAGGAGTGGCAAGATCCTAAGCTTGGGGATGCCCAAGGAACCCCAAGCTAATATTCAAGGACAACCAAGCATCTAAGCTTGGGGATGCCTCGGATGGCATCCCCTCTTTTGTCTTCAATCCATCGGTAAATTTACTTGAGGCTATATTTTTATTCGCCACATGATATGTGTTTTGCTTGGAGCGTCTTGTATGATATGAGTCTTTGCTTTTTAGTTTGCCACAATCACCCTTGCTGTACACACCTTTTGAGAGGGACATTGTCGGTGTTCTGGGAATGGGAGTCCCCAGACTTGCTCTGCTCATGCCCACGGTGTGGTTTCGTGAGGGCCCAGACGGCCCATCTTCAAACAATAAGCAAGACCCTCATGAGGGCCAAGCCTCGCGAGGCGGACGACACAAGACCTCCTTGGGAGCAGCCTCGCCAGGCTGGCTCGCGAGGGGCGGAGAGATCAAGGCAAGACAAAACCTCACGAGGTTGCAATGACGTAAGCCATGACGATCGAGACCAGGCGGGCGCCAGCGCGCACAGTGTCCTTGTTTCCTCTTTGGTGCTAAGGAGGCAAGCGCAGGCAAGGAGTACCGAGGCGTCAAGCAAAGGTTTCCTTATTGGTGCAACAAGACCAAGACCAGCAAGACGGTAGGACGAAGGTCACCGTGGAGCCCAAGACGGCGTCACCACCAGAGCCTTTCGCAGGCGAAGACTACTATTGTCAGGATAAGCTATACTAGCTGTCCCCTTTCAAATTGGCCGTTGTGGGATCCCTTCTCGCTCGATATTTGGGAAGAGGACCGGGGCCTCTATAAATAGGACTAGCCACAACCATAGGAGGGAACGAACAAACGGACAAACGGATTCAAGTCATCCTCACCCACACAAGTTCACCAAGCACAAGAACACCTCTCCTCAGGAGGCTATTCTTCCCCTTGTACTGTTCATCCTCAGCCCGAGAGGCAATCCACCACCACACTGGAGTAGGGTATTACACCACAACGGTGGCCTGAACCAGTATAAATCTTGTGTCCCTTGTGTTGCCAGTTCGTCGAGCTAGCCTCGAGATCGCGAAGCGGGTGAGGGCGTGATCTGTGATGGAGAGATCTTCGCGTGCACCCCGGAGTTCGAACCTTAAGGGTTTTGCCGGAACCCGAGATCCGACATTTGGCGCACCAGGTAGGGGTGCGCTAGAGTTTTCCATCCGTGATCCGCGTCCCATCGCTTCGTCGCATCGATGGCGGATGCCCGCCGAGCCTGCGCTGAGCGCCCTCGCCACCCGCGTCGCCCAGACGGCTCCCGTCAGTGGGCCACCTCGTCGTTCTCCATCGCCTGCTGTCAACGCCGCCACCGGCCCGGCGGGGAACGAGCAGCAAGCCACCTCGTTGCACCCTCGGTGCGGCAGGGACGGCCGCATCGCCACTCCATCGCTGACCCCGGCCGGCTCGTCGTCTCATGCCCGTCGCTCTCCGTGGACGTGCAGGCCGCGCTGTGCATGGCACATGAACTCATGCGCTACCGCCACATCCACGACCTCTACGAGGACTGGCTGGACCGCATCGCCGAGCTTTTCAGCGCCGCAGGGGCACCCCCGCACCGTCCCTCTCGCTGCCTCATCCACCATCAACTACGGGCAACGTAGCTCATAGAGCACCTCCACCACCTCTGCACCAAGACGGCGCCCTGGTGCCAAGGCGTGCATCTCCGCGGCGTGACCCACCGCGTCTAGCGCTCGTTTGTGAAGAAGGAATCTGCCAAGAAGTCCCTCGCCCACAAGAGAACGCTCCACCGCTCCCCGCACCGTCGTGCCAGGATCGCTTGTTGCGGCAGGGCCCCGCCGCTTGCCATGGCGGCGCGTGGGCGCCATGACCAAGCTCCATCTCCAAGACGGGCTCCGGTTGCCGCGCCTTCACCCCCGAGCTGCATAGCGTCGCCTGGCCGGGCAAGTTCAAGCCAGACCTGCCTCCGCGCAACGACGGCACCCCCGACCCCGCAGAGTTCCTGCAACTTTACGAGCTGAGCATCAAAGCATCCAACGGCGACGAGAAAGTCATGGCGAGCTGGTTCCCCATGGCGCTCAAAGACGGTGCTCGTTTGTGGCTCCAAAACCTGCCTCCCGGATCGATCTCCTCTTGGGACAAGATGCGCGACCGCTTCATCGCCAACTTCCAGGGCACTCGCGACCACCCCCTGGCCATGAGTGACCTATGCCGCATCAAACAACAACCATGAGAGACCGTCCAGAAGTACACCCAACGCTTCAACAATGTTCGTCTCAAGATCCCCAAGGTGACGGACGAGGCCATCATCTCGGCGTTCTCCGATGGTGTCTGCGACGTCAAAATAAAGGAGGAGATCGCCATCCACGAGGAGCTGTGCACATCCCTGGAGTTGTTCAACCTGGCGACCAAGTGCGCAAGGGCTGAGGAAGGGCGCCTTTCCCTTCTCGAGCTCCCAGCTACCCACCTGGAGGAGAAGAAAGCCAAGGCTAAGGACGAGAAGCGCAAGGGAGCAGCCGTGCTCGTGGCAGAGCCAGGCTCAAAGCGCGGCAGGGACCAGCCTGAGTCATCCAAGAGCAGCCGACTGTTCTGCGCCTTCCACAACATGCACAACCACAACACCAACGATTGTCAGGAGCTCAGGGCCATTCGCGATGGACGCTTCGTCGATGCCCCGAGCGCAACGACCGGGGCTACGACCGAGGAGGAGGACGTGGCGGAGGATGCTGGGCCGACCGTGGCCCACGCCAGGAGTGGCGCGACCGGCCTCGTCAGGACCACTGGCAGGATCAGCCTCGCGAGGGTGCCTGGAGGGATCAGCCTCGCGAGGATCGTCCTCAGGGCAATGCTGGGCTCCCTCCGCTGCCGCCACCACCAAGAGGGAACGACAACCACCATCAGGACAAGGGGGTTGGGGGCTTCCAGGAGCCGTGTGCCATCGCTTGCATCCTGGGCGGAGCTCAAGCCCCAGCCTCACAGCGAATCGTCAAGAAGTTTGCCCGTGAGGTGAATGCAGTCCTCCCCAAGCTCGAGGACACAGCCCGCTCAGGTGGTCCAAGTGCGCCATCACTTTCAGTTCAGCAGATCAGCTCAAGTGTGCAGTGTCAGGACCCCGATTCCAAGTCACATCGATCTAGCCGGTAACACCTCATATCACTTAGCGGCCTCACACACGGTATTCCCACGGGTGTCGCCTTACCATGGCCCGGACCGTTTATGCCTTTTGTCTCACGATATGATAGTGTCGCTAGCATCCATATGACAGAGAACCCGGGCCGACATGGCTAGTCGTGAACCCAAAGCGGCACTAACCCATGGGGACAGGCATACATGAATCACATCGAGCATGTCGATTGACAGCGTGTGAATCCGGGCTGTAGCATGGGCTAACAGGACTCAGGAACTCGGGCTGTAGCAGGCTAGGCAGGACTCGGATGTCATCGTGTGACATTTCAAGGGACAGAACAGAACGCAGTGAAACACATGCCGGCTAGTCAAGTGTCCCGGTAGTCTTTGGGCTAGCGTGACTCCGGTGAACCGGGCTGAAGCGGACTACTATGGCTCAAGGAAGCACTAGACTACATTTCCCCATAAGAGAGGCTGCCAAGGATAAATAACTAGATTGTCGGATCCCACACATAGCAAGCATTTCAATCATACACACAATATGCTCGATATGTGTAAATACAACATGGCATCACAACATAACTCTACGACTCAAGTATTTATTCATTAGGCTCCGAGGAGCGAGATATTACAAACATGGGTCTCATGACCCAACATTCAGAGCATACAAGTCAAAGCACACGCGGAAGCTTAACATGTCTGAGTACAGACAAATATAAATGAAAAAGGCTGAGAAGCCTGACTATCTACCAGATCCTGCCGAGGGCACAAGATCGTAGCTGAGGTAACAAGATAAACGTCGAAGTCCATGCGGAACTACTAGCGAGACTGACGTCTCTCTGCAAAACATAAAATAGGAAAACGTGAGTACAAATGTACTCAGCAAGACTTACATCAGAACTAACCACATATGCATCATTATCAACAAAGGGGGTGGTGGAGTTTGACTGCAGCAAGCCAGCTTTGACTCGGTGGCTATCCTGAACTACGACTGCAAGTAACTCTTTTGAGGAGGCGCACACGAGTCCACATATTCACCATTTCAATACACCACTAAGGATCCGCTTCCGTCTCCCTACGAGAGCGCCATCCATAGCACTCACACATATCTTGCGCGTTTTAGAGTATCCACTTTCACTTGTCTATGAACTGTACAGGCAACCCAGAAGTCCTTTTCTGCGGACACGGCTATTCGAATAGATCATATTAACCCTGCAGGGGTGTACTTCTTCACACACGCTCTCACCACTTACCACCATGTACACGCCGTGTATCTCGGCAACCTTCAAGCGGAATCCTGGCGAGGGAGTCGGCCACGACCTGACTAACCACACAAGTCTCTAGTCCAGGTTTATCGCCTATTCGGGTTCCATCCGCAAGGAGATCCGACCGGGGTGTTGCTCATGGCCCCAAACGATGTGTGCAGGGTTCCCGAGACACCAAACGCGCGCCGGTACACCGGCCACGTGTATCTACCGCATCATAGCCCACCCCTAGGGTTAGCGCCACGCATACGACCTCCAAAGACATATCCTACAAACACCGAAACTAGTTGCAACTCCCGGACAGAGATCAGGTTGATTAATAAGTCGAGAGGGCACTTAAGCATTCCAATGCGTGGTAGTAACTGCTCATGGATCACAAACACGTAACTCAGTTCCTGAGGACGGCTGCAATGAGACAACCCACCATGTACTCCTACATGGCCTCTCACCGCTACCTTTACCAAGTCGTGTTCACACACTTAGCTCACACACAGTAGGACATGTTCACACCTCTGATTCATCCTCGATGAATCAGACCTGACTCAACTCTAAGCAGTAGCAGCCATGACAAACAAGCTTGAATGAGTAGGCACGTCAGGGCTCAAACAACTCCTACTCATGCTAGTGGGTTTCATCTATTTACTGTGGAATGACAGGTCATGCAGAGGATGAAGGGGTTCAGCTACCGCAGCAAGTAACAGATGAATCGTTGTTGTCCTAATGCAGTAAAAGAGAGCAGGAGCGAGAGAGTGGGATTGTATCGGAATGAACAAGGGGGTTTTGCTTGCCTGGCACTTCAGAAGATAATATAGCTCTTCATCGGTGTCATCAAACTCATCGTCGGAAGCACGTCTACCGAGAGGGGAGAGATACCGGCAACAGAGAAATAAGCACAATCAATGCAATGCATAATCATGACATGGCATTATGATGTGATTTAGTCTAATGCAACTAGCAACAAGTTAAATGGAGCGTGTTTGAACCCTACGTTCAAATTCAAACTCCATGCAAGGCATTTCAAATGCCATTTATACAAATTGTCTTATACAGCAACTTTAAGTTGTTCAAACATGCATGGAAATTGTACAGATGGATAGATTTCATTTTTCTGATAATTTTTCATATATAAATTATTTCATTCTGAGTTACGGTTGAATTACTATGAATTTTAGAAGTTTTGATTATTTTCTGAAATTTCCTGGATTTATTTTAAATCCAGAAAATTGTTAATTGCGTCAAGATTGTGTCGTGGTGACGTCGCCAGAGTCAACAGGGCTGCCTGGGTCAAACCTGACCAGGGGATCCCACTGGTCAGTGTCACGGTGCTGGTTAGGGTCGTTGACGTGTGGGCCCAGTCAACGACCACGTCAGCGGGGTCAACTCAGGCATGTGGGTCCCGCTGGGTTTTAAACTAACCTAAACAGAAACAAAACTGGGATTAATTAGGGCGTGGGGCCCACGCATCAGTGGCCCAGGGGGTTGGTTAGCAGTGTGATTAGGCCCTAATCACGGCCACGTCGGCAGTCGCCGTAGTTCCGCCGGCGGTGACCAAAACATGGTGAATGTTCACCGGGGTTGCGCTACGGGCAGCGGCTGGACGCGCGAAGACCACCAGAAGGTAGCCCGTATATGGCCGCACCTAGCTGGCTGCACGAGAGGCCGCGGGGTGGCCGGAGACGACGGCGGTGAGCACATCCGCGGCGGCCGGAGCTCGGACCTCAACGGGCATTGCACTAGGGAGCTCGTGGGAAGGAGCTGGTGGTGGTGTTAGCCTCCTAGGAGCAAGATGAACTCGGGGCAACGCTCTGGCGCAAGCTTCAGTGGTTGCAGCGGCAGCGGTGACATGGCCGGCGGCAGGAGCTCTCGGGCGCGGCGGGGGATGGGGCTAGAGTGCACAAACGGAAGGGGAGGAAGAGGGGTTTGGAGCAAGGGCTCACGATGAGGTCGAAGAGCAGCTCCGTGAGCTCGGGGAGGCGCTCGGGGCGGCGAATCGACGACGACGATCCTTAGTGGCCGACGAGGAAAACAGCGATGCTGGCGGCGTCCAGGAGCTTCCGGCGTCACTTGGCTCGATGCAGAGGACAAGGACGTCGAGGCGGAGCTCGGGGATAGGTCGGAGAGGCTCGAGGGCGGCTGTGGGCACAACTACGGTGGCGACGAGCTTGGGCGTGCGTCGACCATGGCGTGAAGAGAGCGAGGGGGCGAGGGGGAAAGGGTGAGCGAGGGGTCGATGGGTTGCGGAGGCCACGGGGGGGGCGATCCCAGCGTCGCGCTGGCCAGGGAGGGGCCAGGCAGGCAGCTGCGTGCCTGTGTGCGTAAGCGACGTGCACTACTTCCCCTCTGCCTTCTGGCAAGAGGAGGAAGACAACTGGCAGGGGAGGTGGCTGGGCTGGGCCGGCTTCAGCAGCAGGGTGCACAGGTAGGCGCCAGGTAAGCCTCTTTCCTTCCCTCTATTTTGTTTTCTTTTCTATTTCTGTAATTTGTTTTGATTTAGTTCTAAGAACTAAATCATTTTATTTTCTTCTGGTAATTTTTTTGTGGGGACTAGCTAGTTGGAATATTGCAGAGACCCACACCAATTAATAGAATTATTGGAGCTAATAAATAATTTTATATAAATTATTAGCCCCAATTCAAATACCATATGAATTAATTCAGAAATCCAAAATGGACCTAGGAATATGTACACCATTTTTTTCAGAGGTCCTAGACCAAGGCAAAGATGATGAACATTTTAGAAGGCATTTTGGGTTCAGTGAAAATGATTTTTATTTGGACCCTAGTTGAGTTTCATTTGATGATAGGGTTTATTAGCCCCCATTTCAAGTTCATTTGAAACTTAAACATGATGCATCACTCTAATGCAAGCACTAAGCATTACCAGAACTGGGGATGTGACAACTCACCCCCACTAAACAAGAATCTTGTCCCGAGATTCAAGCGTAGGGTAAGATGAAGGGGGAACGCAAACTAACACAATCTTCACCATCCATGTTGCATCTCACAAGAACCTTGATTTGATCACCATCTTTGTCTCGACGTCTTGCTCTGAGAACTCCAGCTATCATGACAATGAGAGGAGAGGGAGAACTCTAGAAGGATCGATCTTCTCGAAGATCGGACAACTGACGATCAACTCACGGAATGAGACGTTGAAACATCTCGAGTTGAGACACAAAACACATCGAGAGGGATGGAGGAACAACGACGGGGTTTGATTTGGTGGGCAACAATTCCATGCTTAGAAAGATGGTGGATGGTGTCAAGGTGGCGAGGAAATAATTGCCATGATTCCATAACGAGGCACCTTAGGAGAGGTGACTCGTTGGACTGTTCCCTTAAGTGGCAAAAAGAATTACTTTTGATCCATAGATCATTGAAACTCTTCATACCAGCCTAAGGCAATCACAATCGATCGTTTGGCGGAGTTCAAAGGAATGGCATATCCGGATTCGAACGGATGATGTGGACTACCTTGTTGAAGACAACACGATGGATGATTTTGCTTATCATCGGAAATGGATGGGACCCATGGTAGGACCGCTTTTGAAGATGATCCTGGGCAATAATTGATGGGGTGCAAGCTGGGAACATAATGCAAATGCTGGGAATGTTTCAACCATCATATCTGCCTCGAGATTCAGATCTGGTTGGTAACAGGACATTTCGACAAAGATGTCCGAAAGGAAAGGTTGCAACACAAATCGATTTAGATGATGTTGCGAGATTCTCGGGAGATGGACTATGGTAGTAAGCTCCAAAACATGAGCGATTCTGCTACAAACATGTGAACACGCTGTCCCAGACAAGCATGGCCACGTAGTAGTCTTATATTAAACACTACCAAGTTCAGGGGGGAACCATCATCAAGGATAACGAAGTCCTTGCATAAGGCATGCTTTTAAGAAGGAACTTCTTCTCCTTGAACAAATCAGTTAGTGGCTTAGTGTGCTAGGGATTACACACGGAGTGGAGGTAGCGAGCCTATCAAACCATGGAATACTTTGCACATGCATGACTGACTTGGGATGGTACCAGAGGAAGCAAAAGCAAACTTTCTCAAATTCACGGCGGCAACTTGCTTCAAATGCACATGAACTAGAGGAAGTCACTTCTTTCATCCAAACATACGCTTCATGGGCTAGCATGAAGAAATGCTTTAAAAAAATTCCAACACTAGCTCAATGTTCGACATGAATCATGGAGGAGACAAGATGTTGCTGATGGGCTCAAGAACAACTCATCGGAATTTCCATATCACTGGACTTCTGCCATCACGTGAACACGGTGATAGCACTGGTCAGACCAAAAGATGTAATGGTGTATGCTCGAGGGATCAACCACGAGTAAGATAACATTACGAGCAACGTTGGTACTGATTTGATTTGACGATAGCCCACACTCAAATCAAAGGATTGATAAGACAATAGGTCCAACAACTGATCACGAGGACCAATCAATGGAGATATCGTCTCTCTTGAACACACACACACACACACACACACACACACACACACACACACACACAAGGATATCCCATAGAACGAACTAAGTTAGCCAAGCGTTTATATTCCAACTCTCCAAGTTGTTGTTTAGCTCAACCAACTAGCTCAGGGATATCCAACACAGATTCTTGGAGAATGGCTGGTTTAGAGGAAAACCAACTTGATCACGGATCCAACATAGCGGTCAGGTGACAACCTAGTAATACTTCCGAGAAGATATTCGGAAAATCACGAACCACCAATATGCTACTAAGCTCGAGAAAAACCTTGCTTTTCAGGGCAAGACGATGTGATCAAAAGAGCGAGGAATTGGCACAATCCTAACTCAATGATTGAAGAGTGCACCGAAAATAAGGACTAGGTAGCACGATCAATCTTAGGATGATGATTTAATAACCAACCCGTTAAGAATGAGAATATTGTCCATTAACTACCAAGCAACGAGGTTGCTAGCAGTATTCATTTCAGACATCATGAGTCAATTGTCGGCATTCCGGTTGCAAAAACACGGGAACCGAGGAATGAATAATGATGGCAAGAAGTATCACTGCATCAAGAGTTCATAGAACGGTGTGCAATTCTCATGACAATCCTGACATAAAGAAGGTAATACTTCAAGGTAGAACAGAACAAAGCTGGATTGGCATTTGATCTGTGGAATACAACTGCTTTGACCCAATCCTAGAAATGGACAAGGTACTGGAGTTTGTTTCTCCTAGTCATTCCATAATAGAATGGCTCGACGGACCACAAGAATAATAGGCATCGATGGACACGGTTGCACAACTACTCCTGTCTATCAATTGATAGTCGAAGGTCAGAATACAACTAAAGAGATCAACTCAAAGGAACATATAATTTTCTGAGTTGTGGATGCATAGATTAGTATGTCGAGTGAAGCTCAACATTTCTTCCGGATAACCCATGCGGAAAGGTAGAACTGGCAGAATCACGATATAGAATGGAGGACTCATCAAGAGCACTCTGGTTGTGATCTTTCGGTTCAGCGAGGAACTTCTGCCATAAGCGGTTCATAGTATTTGGAAGAAGGTTATACCATGGACCTCGAGGACTATCGCAAAGGTTACTAATATCCTAAAGGAACTAGCAAACACTATCAACAGGTGGTAAGTAGGGTCAATCTCGGGTTCAGGAACCCAGGAATAGAATACCTACTACTAAATGGCATCACGGGATGCTTTCGAAAATGGTGGCCAGAATCATCACACCGGGAACACAAAACATGGCTGGAAAACTAGGTGACTCCCTAAAACACCTAGGGTCATAATAATAGCTCCAACATATATGTCGGGGAAATAGAGTACCTCGACTGACTGGTTAGTGTGCTAATTCTGACCAAAAGGACATCGGGAACGGAAATAAAGGATTTGCAATGCATCAGACTATTTAGAGACCTGGGATGACTCGGACAGCATAACGGCTGTAACTGCTCAAAATGATTTGAGACATCCTGCAAAATGGTGGCATAACCACTTGACATCACAATATCAAAGTTCTGAGACCAACTATGAACACACGGAAGTAGTAGAAACTGAACTGGGGCTTAAAACCAACAATCTTAAAAGTCCAAGGATTAGTAACACGTCATCCTAATAGATAGATGAGAAGCCTAGTTCTTAATCCCCGTAGAAGAGAAGAGGACGACTCAGATCAGAAGGCCAGGAGGTATAGGGAGTAAAAAGAGCCTTACGTTCCCTCCCACAATCAATTCCTTACATAACTAAAGCATTTCTAGACACAACTTCACCAGTTTGGCTTGGTAATCCCACAGCAATCAGCTCGATACCAAAGCTGTCAGACCCGATTCCAAGTCACATCAATCTAGCCGGTAACACCTCATATCACTTTGCGGCCTCACGCACGGTATTCCCACGGTGTCGCCTTACCATGGCCCGGACCGCTTAAGCCTTTGGCTCACGATATGATAGTGTCGCTAGCATCCATATGACAGAGAACCCGGCCGACATGGCTAGTCATGAACCCAAAGCGGCACTAACCCATGGGGACAGGCATACATGAATCACATCGAGCATGTCGGTCAAGCAGCGTGTGAATCCGGGCTGTAGCACTGGCTAACAGGACTCGGGAACCCGGCTGTAGCAGAGCTAGGCAGACTCGGATGTCACCGCGTGCCATTTCCCGAAGGATGTACACAAGAACAAAGTGAAACACATGCCGCCAGCCAAGTGTCCCGAGCAGTAGTCTTGGGCTAGCAGACTCCGGTGAACCGGGCAGAAGCGGACTACTATGGCTCAAGGAAGCACTAGACTACATTTCCCCATAAGAGAGGCTACCAAGGATAAACAACTAGATTGTCGGATCCCACACATAGCAAGCATTTCAATCATACACACAATATGCTCGATATGTGTAAATACAACATGGCATCACAACATAACTCTACGACTCAAGTATTTATTCATTAGGCTCCGAGGAGCGAGATATTACAAACATGGGTCTCATGACCCAACATTCAGAGCATACAAGTCAAAGCACACGCGGAAGCTTAACATGTCTGAGTACAGACAACTATAAATGAAAAAGGCTGAGAAGCCTTACTATCTACCAGATCCTGCCGAGGGCACAAGATCATAGCTGAGGTAACAAGCTAAACGTCGAAGTCCATGCGGAACAACTAGCGAGACTGACGTCTCTCTACAAAACATAAAATAGGCAAACGTGAGTACAAATGTACTCAGCAAGACTTACATCAGAACTAACCACATATGCATCATTATCAACAAAGGGGGGTGGTGGAGTTTGACTGTAGCAAGCCAGCTTTGACTCGGTGGCTATCCTGAACTACGACTGCAAGTAACTCTTTTGAGGAGGCGCACACGAGTCCACATATTCACCATTTCAATACACCACTAAGGATCCGCTTCCGTCTCCCTATGAGAGCGCCATCCATATCTATCACACATATCTTGCGCGTTTTAGAGTATCCACTTTCACTTGTCTATGAACTGTACAGGCAACCCAGAAGTCCTTTTCTGCGGACACGGCTATTCAAATAGATCATATTAACCCTGCAGGGGTGTACTTCTTCACACACGCTCTCACCACTTACCACCATGTACACGTCGTGTATCTCGGCAACCTTCAAGCGGAATCCTGGCGAGGGAGTCGGCCACGACCTGACTAACCACACAAGTCTCTAGTCCGGTTTATCGCCTATTCGGGTTCCATCCGCAAGGAGATCCGGACGGGGTGTCGCCTACGGCCCCAAACGATGTGTGCAGGGTTCCCGAGACACCAAACGGGCGCTCAGTACACCGGGCCACGGTGTATCTACCGCATCATAGCCCACCCCTAGGGTTAGCGCTACGCACGACCTCCAACACATATCCTACAAACACCAGAAACTAGTTGCAACTCCTAGACAGAGATCAGGTTGATTAATAAGTCGAGAGGGGCACTTAAGCATTCCAATGCGTGGTAGTAACTGTTCATGGATCACAAATACAGAACTCAGTTCCTGAGGACGGCTGCAATGAGACAACCCACCATGTACTCCTACATGGCCTCTTACCGCTACCTTTAAGAAATCGTGTTCACACACTTAGCTCACAAACAGTAGGACATGTTCACACACCTCTGATTCATCCTCGATGAATCAGACCTGACTCAACTCTAAGCAGTAGCAGCCATGACAAACAAGCATGAATGAGTAGGCACGTCAGGGCTCAAACAACTCCTACTCATGCTAGTGGGTTTCATCTATTTACTGTGGAATGACAGGTCATGCAGAGGATGAAGGGGTTCAGCTACCGCAGCAAGTAACAGATGAATCGTTGTTGTCCTAATGCAGTAAAAGAGAGTACGAGCAAGAGAGTGGGATTGTATCGGAATGAACAAGGGGGTTTTGCTTGCCTGGCACTTCAGAAGATAATATAGCTCTTCATCGGTGTCATCAAACTCATCGTCGGAAGCACGTCTACCGAGAGGGGAGAGATACCGGCAACAGAGAAATAAGCACAATCAATGCAATGCATAATATGATGCATAATCATGACATGGCATTATGAAGTGATTTAGTCTAATGCAACTAGCAACAAGTTAAATGGAGCTGGTTTGAACCCTACGTTCAAATTCAAACTCCATGCAAGGCATTTCAAATGCCATTTATACAAATTGTCTTATACAGCAACTTTAAGTTGTTCAAACATGCATGGAAATGGTACAGATGGATAGATTTCATTTTTCTGATAATTTTTCATATATAAATTATTTCATTCTGAGTTACGGTTGAATTACTATGAATTTTAGAAGTTTTGACTATTTTCGAAATTTCCGGATTTATTTTAAATCCGTAAAATTCTTAATTGCGCCAAGATTGCGCCGTGGTGACGTCAGCAGAGTCAACAGGGCTGCCCCGGGTCAAACCTGACCAGGGGGTCCCACTGGTCAGTGTCACGGTGCTGGTTAGGGTCGTTGACGAGTGGGCCCATCAACCACCACGCCGTGAGGGTCAACTCGAGCATGTGGGTCCCACCGGTTTTAAACTAACCTAAATAGAAAAAAAACTGGGATTAATTAGGGCATGGGGCCCACGCATCAGTGGCCCAGGGGGTTGGTTAGCGGTGTGATTAAGCCCTAATCACGGCCACGTCGGCAGTCGCCGGAGTTCCGCCGGCGGTGACCAAAACGTGGCGGATGTTCACCGGGCTTGCGCTACGGGCGGCGGCTGGACGCGCGAAGACCACCAGAAGGTAGCCCGTACACGGCCGCACCTAGCT
Source organism: Aegilops longissima (assembly GCA_021605205.1). NCBI lineage: Eukaryota > Viridiplantae > Streptophyta > Magnoliopsida > Poales > Poaceae > Aegilops > Aegilops longissima. Next base: position 614,197,266 of record CM038677.1, on the reverse strand, counting down.
CGGATCTCAACGGGCATGGCACTAGGGAGCTCGTGGGAAGGAGCTGGTGGTGATGTTAGGCTCCTAGGAGCAAGATGAACTCGGGGCAACGCTCAGGCGCAAGCTTCAGTGGTTGCAGCGGCGGCGGTGACATGGCCGGCAGCAGGAGCTCTCGGGCGCAGCGGGGGATGGGGCTAGAGTGCACAAACGCAAGGGGAGGAAGAGGGATTTGGAGCAGGGGCTCACGGTGAGGTCGAAGAGCAGCTCCGTGGGCTCGGGGAGGCGCTCGGGGCGGCGAATCGACGACGACGATCTTTCGTGGCCGACGAGGAAAACGGCGATGCTGCGGCGTCCAGGGGCTTCCGGCGTCACTTGGCTCGGTGCAGAGGACAAGGACGTCGAGGCGGAGCTCGGGGATAGGTCAGAGAGGCTCGAGGGCGGTTGTGGGCACAACTACGGCGGCGACGAGCTTGGGCGTGCGTTGGCCATGGCGTGAAGAGAGCGAGGGGCGAGGGGGAAAGGGTGAGCGAGGGGTCGATGGGTTGCGGAGGCCATGGGGGGACGATCCCAGCGCCGCACTGGCCAGGGAGGGGCCAGGAAGGCAGCTGCGTGCCCGCGTGCGCGAGCGCCGTGCACTACTTCCCCTCTGCCTTCTGGCAAGAGGAGGAAGACAACTGGCAGGGGAGGTGGCTGGGCTGGGCGGCTTCACAGCGAGGGTGCAGTGTAGGCGCCAGTGGCCTCTTTCCTTCCTCTATTTTGTTTTCTTTTCTATTTCAGTAATTTGTTTTGATTTAGTTCTAAGAACTAAATCATTTTATTTTCTTCTGTAATTTTTTGTGGGGACTAGCTAGTTGGAATATTGCAGAGACCCACACCAATTAATAGAATTATTGGAGCTAATAAATAATTTTATATAAATTATTAGCCCCAATTCAAATACCATATGAATTAATTCAGAAATCCAAAATGGACCTAGGAATATGTGCACCATTTTTGTCAGAGGTCCTAGACCAAGGCAAAGATGATGAACATTTTAGAAGGCATTTTGGGTTCAAAGAAAATGATTTTATTTGGACCCTAGTTGAGTTTCATTTGATGATAGGGTTTATTAGCCCCCATTTCAAGTTCATTTGAAACTTAAACATGATGCATCACTCTAATGCAAGCACTAAGCATTACCGTAATCGGGATGTGACAACTCACCCCACTAAACAAGAATCTTGTCCCAGATTCAAGCATAGGGTAAGATGAAGGGGAACGAAACTAACACAATCTTCACCATCCATGTTGCATCTCACAAGAACCTTGATTCGATCACCATCTTTGTCTCGACGTCTTGCTCTGAGAACTCCAGCTATCATGACAATGAGAGGAGAGGGAGAACTCTAGAAGGATCGATCTTCTCGAAGATCGGACAACTGACGATCAACTCACGGAATGAGACGTTGAAACATCTCGAGTTGAGACACAAAACACATCGAGAGGGATGGAGGAACAACGACGGGGTTTGATTTGGTGGGCAACAATTCCATGCTTAGAAAGATGGTGGATGGTGTCAAGGTGGCGTGGAAATAATTGCCATGATTCCGTAACGAGGCACCTTAGGAGAGGTGACTCGTTGGACTGTTCCCTTAAGTGGCAAAAAGAATTACTTTTGATCCGTAGATCATTGAAACTCTTCATACCAGCCTAAGGCAATCACAATCGATCGTTTGGCGGAGTTCAAAGGAATGGCATATCCGGATTCGAACGGATGATGTGGACTACCTTGTTGAAGACAACGCGATGGATGATTTTGCTTATCATCGGAAATGGATGGGACCCATGGTAGGACCGCTTTTGAAGATGATCCTGGGCAATAATTGATGGGGTGCAAGCTGGGAACATAATGCAAATGCTGGGAATGTTTCAACCATCATATCTGCCTGAGATTCAGATCTGGTTGGTAACAGGACATTTCGCACAAAGATGTCCGAAAGGAAAGGTTGCAACACAAATCGACGAGATGATGTTGCGAGATTCTCGGGAGATGGACTATGGTAGTAAGCTCCAAAACATGAGCGATTCTGCTACAAACATGTGAACACGCTGTCCCAGACAAGCATGGCCACGTAGTAGTCTTATATTAAACACTACCAAGTTCAGGGGGGAACCATCATCAAGGATAACGAAGTCCTTGCATAAGGCATGCTTTTAAGAAGGAACTTCTTCTCCTTGAACAAATCAGTTAGTGGCTTGGTGTGCTAGGGATTACACACGGAGTGGAGGTAGCGAGCCTATCAAACCATGGAATACTTTGCACATGCATGACTGACTTGGGATGGTACTAGAGGAAGCAAAAACAAACTTTCTCGAATTCACGACGGCAACTTGCTTCAAATGCACATGAACTAGAGGAAGTCACTTCTTTCATCCGAACATACGCTTCATGGGCTAGCATGAAGAAATGATTTCAAAAATTTCCAACACTAGGTCAATGTTCAACATGAATCATGGAGGAGACAAGATGTTGTTGATGGGCTCAAGAACAACTCATCGGAATTTCCATATCACTGGACTTCCGCCATCATGTGAACACGGTGATAGCACTGGTCAGACCAAAAGATGTAATGGTGTATGCTCGAGGGATCAACCACGAGTAAGACAACATTACGAGCATCGTTGGTACTGATTTGATTTGACGATAGCCCACACTCAAATCAAAGGATTGATAAGACAATAAGTCCAACAACTGATCACGAGGACCAATCGATGGAGATATCGTCTCTCTTCAACACACACACACACACACACAAGGATATCCCATAGAACGAACTAAGTTAGGCAAGCGTTTATCTTCCAACTCTCCAAGTTGTTGTTTAGCTCAACCAACTAGCTCAGGGGTATCCAACACAGATTCTTGGAGAATGGATGGTTTAGGGGAAAACCAACTTGATCACGGACCCAACATAGCGGTCAGGTGACAACCTAGTAATACTTCCAAGAAGATATTCGGAAAATCACGAACCACCAATATGCTACTAAGCTCGAGAAAAACCTTGCCTTTCAGGGCAAGATGATATGATCAAAAGAGCGAGGAATTTGCACAATCCTAACTCATTGATCGAAGAGTGCACCGGAAATAAGGACTAGGTAGCACGATCAATCTTAGGATGATGATTTAATAACCAACACGTTAAGAATGAGAATATTGTCAATTAACTACCAAGCAACGGGGTTGCTAGCAGTATTGATTTCACACATCACGAGTCACTTGTCGGCATTCCGGTTGCAACAATACGGGAACCGAGGAATGAATAATGATGGCGAGAAGTATCACTGCATCAAGAGTTCATAGAATGGTGTACAATTCTCATGACAATCCTGACATAAAGAAGGTAATACTTCAAGGTAGAACAGAACAAAGCTGGATTGGCATTTGATCTGCGGAATACAACTGCTTTGACCCAATCCTAGAAATGGACAAGGTACTGGAGTTTGTTTCTCCTAGTCATTCCAGAATAGAATGGCTCGACGGACCACAAGAATAATAGGCATCGATGGACACGGTTGCACAACTACTCCTATCTATCAATTGATAGTCGAAGGTCAGAATACAACTAAAGAGATCAACTCAAAGGAACATATAATTTTCTGAGTTGTGGATGCATAGATTAGTATGTCGAGCGAAGCTCAACATTTCTTCCGGATAACCCATGCGGAAAGGTAGAACTGGCAAAATCACGATATAGAATGGAGGACTCATCAAGAGCACTCTGGTTGTGATCTTTCGGTTCAGCGAGGAACTTCTGCCATAAGTGGTTCATAGTATTAGGAAGAAGGATATACCACGGACCTCGAGGACTATCGCAAAGGTTACTAATATCCTAAAGGAACTAGCAAACACTATCAACGGGAGGTAAGTTGGGTCAATCTCGGGTTCAGGAACCCAGGAATAGAATACCTACTACTAAATGGCATCACGGGATGCTTTCAAAAATGGTGGCCAGAATCATCACACCGGGAACACAAAACATGTCTGGATTACTAGGTGACTCCCTAAAACACCTAGGGTCATAATAGTAGCTCCAACATATATGTCGGAGCAATAGAGTACCTCGACTGACTGTTTAGTGTGCTTATTCTGACCAAAAGGACATCGGGAACGGAAAGAAAGGATTTGCAATGCATCAGACTATTTAGAGACCTGGGATGACTCGGACAGCATAACGGCTGTAACTGCTCAAAATGATTTGAGACATCCTGCAAAATGGTGGCATAACCACTTGACATCACAATATCAAAGTTCTGAGACCAACTATGAACACACGGAAGTAGTAGAAACTGAATTGGGGCTTAAAACCAACAATCTTAAAAGTCTAAGGATTAGTAACACGTCATCCTAATAGATAGATGAGAAGCCTAGTTCTTAATCCCCGTAGAAGAGAAGAGGATGACTCAGATCAGAAGGCCAGGAGGTATAAGGAGTAAAAAGAGCCTGACGTTCCCTCCCACAATCAATTCCCTTACATAACTAAAGCATTTCTAGACACAACTTCACCAGTTTGGCTTGGTAATCCCACAGCAGTCAGCTCGATACCAAAGCTGTCAGACCCGATTCCAAGTCACATCGATCTAGCCGTAACACCTCATATCACTTTGCGGCCTCACGCACGGTATTCCCACGGTGTCGCCTTACCATGGCCCGGACCGCTTACGCCTTTTGGCTCACGATATGATAGTGTCGCTAGCATCCATATGATAGAGAACCCGGCCGACATGGCTAGTCGTGAACCCAAAGCGCACTAACCCATGGGGACAGGCATACATGAATCACATCGAGCATGTCGGTCAGCAGCGTGTGAATCCGGCTGTAGCACTGGCTAACAGACTCCGGGAACCCGGCTGTAGCAGGCTAGGCAGACTCCGGATGTCACCGCGTGACATTTCCCGAAGGACATACACAGAACGAAGTGAAACACATGAGCCAAGGAAGTGTCCCGAGCAGTAGTGTTGGGCTAGCAGGACTCCGGTGAACCGGGCTGTAGCGGACTACTATGGCTCAAGGAAGCACTAGACTACACTTCCCCATAAGAGAGGCTGCCAAGGATAAACAACTAGATTGTCGGATCCCACACATAGCAAGCATTTCAATCATACACACAATATGCTCGATATGTGTAAATACAACATGGCATCACAACATAACTCTACCTCTCAAGTATTTATTCATTAGGCTCCGAGGAGCGAGATATTACAAACATGGGTCTCATGACCCAACATTCAGAGCATACAAGTCAAAGCACACACCGAAGCTTAGCATGTCTGAGTATAGACAACTATAAATGGAAAAGGCTGAGAAGCCTGACTATCTACCAGATCCTGCCGAGGGCACAAGATCGTAGCTGAGGTAACAAGCTAAACGTCGAAGTCCACGCGGAACTACTAGCGAGACTGACGTCTCTCTGCAAAACATAAAATAGGCAAACATGAGTACAAATGTACTCTGTAAGACATACATCAGAACTAACCACATATGCATCATTATCAACAAAGGGGGGTGGTGGAGTTTGACTGCAGCAAGCCAGCTTTGACTCGGTGGCTATCCTGAACTACGACAGCAAGTAACTCTTTTGAGGTGGCGCACACGAGTCCACATATTCACCATTTCAATACACCACTATGGATCCGCTTCCGTCTCCCTACGAGAGCGCCATCCATAGCACTCACACTTATCTTGCACGTTTTAGAGTATCCACTTTCACTTGTCTATGAACTGTACAGGCAACCCAGAAGTCCTTTTCTGCGGACACGGCTATTCGAATAGATCATATTAACCCTGCAGGGGTGTACTTCTTCACACACGCTCTCGCCACTTAACACCATGTACACGTCGTGTATCTCGGCAACCTTCAAGCGGAAGCATGGCGAGGGAGTCGGCCACGACCTAACTAAACACACAAGTCTCTAGTGCAGGTTTATCGCCTATTCGGGTTCCATCCGCAAGGAGATCCGGCCGGGGTGTCGCTCACGGCCCCAAACGATGTGTGCAGGGTTCCCGAGACACCAAACGGGCGCTCGGTACACCGGGCCACGGTGTATCTACCGCATCATAGCCCACCCCTAGGGTCAGCGCTACGCACGGCCTCCAACACATATCCTACAAACACCAGAAACTAGTTGCAACTCCTGGACAGAGATTAGGTTGATTAATAAGTCGAGAGGGGCACTTAAGCATTCCAATGCATGGTAGTAACTGTTCATGGATCACAAACACAGAACTCAGTTCCTGAGGACGGCTGCAATGAGACAACCCACCATGTACTTCTACATGGCCTCTCACTGCTACCTTTACCAAATCGTGTTCACACACTTAGCTCACACACAGTAGGACATGTTCACACACCTCTGATTCATCCTCGATGAATTAGACCTGACTCAACTCTAAGCAGTAGCAGGCATGACAAACAAGCATGAATGAGTAGGCACATCAGGGCTCAAACAACTCCTACTCATGCTAGTGGGTTTCATCTATTTACTGTGGAATGACAGGTCATGCGGAGGATGAAGGGGTTCAGCTACCGCATCAAGTAACAGATGAATCGTTATTGTCCTAATGCAGTAAAAGAGAGCAGGAGCGAGAGAGTGGGACTGTATCGGAATGAACAAGGGGGTTTTGCTTGCCTGGCACTTCTGAAGATAATATAGCTCTTCATCGGTGTCATCAAACTCATCGTCGGAAGCACGTCTATCGAGAGGGGACAGATACCGGCAACAGAGAAATAAACACAATCAATGCAATGCATAATATGATGCATGATCATGACATGGCAATATATTGTGATTTAGTCTAATGCAACTAGCAACAAGTTAAATGGAGCTGGTTTGAACACTAGGTTCAAATTCAAACTCCATGTAAGGCATTTCAAATGCCATTTATTCAAATTGTCTTATACAGCAACTTTAAGTTGTTAAAACATGCATGGAAATGGTGCAGATTGATAGATTGCATTTTTCTGATAATTTTTCATAAATAAATTATTTCATTCTGAGTTACGGTTGAATTACTATGAATTTTAGAAGTTTTGACTATTTTCTGAAATTTCCTGGATTTATTTTAAATCCACAAAATTGTTAATTGCGTCAGCATTGCGTCAGGGTGACGTCAACAGAGTCAACAGGGCTGCCCCGGGTCAAACCTGACCAGGGGGTCCCACTGGACAGTGTCACGGTGCTGGTTAGGGTCGTTGACGTGTGGGCCCAGTCAACAACCACGTCAGTCGGGTCAACTCAGGCATGTGGGTCCCGCTGGGTTTTAAACTAACCAAAACAGAAAAAAAACTGGGATTAATTAGGGCGTGGGGCCCACGCATCAGTGGCCCAGGGGGTTGGTTAGCGGTGTGATTAGGCCCTAATCACGGCCACGTCGGCAGTCGCCGGAGTTCCGCCAGCGGTGACCAAAACGTGGCAGATGTTCACAGGGGTTGCGCTATGGGCGGCGGCTGGACGCGCGAAGACCACCAGAAGGTAGCCCGTACACGGCCGCACCTAGCTGGCTGCACGAGAGGCCGCGGGGTGGCCGGAGACGACGGCGGTGGCGCATCCGCGGCGGCCGGAGCTCGGACCTCAACGGGCATGGCACTAGGGAGCTCGTGGGAAGGAGCTGGTGGTGGTGTTAGGCTCCTAGGAGCAAGATGAACTCGGGGCAACGCTCAGGCGCAAGCTTCAGTGGTTGCAGCGGCGGCGGTGGCATGGCCGGCGGCAGGAGCTCTCGGGCGTGGCGGGGGATGGGGCTAGAGTGCACAAACGCAAGGGGAGGAAGAGGGGTTTGGAGCAGGGGCTCACGGTGAGGTCGAAGAGCAGCTCCGTGGGCTCTTGAAGGCGCTCGGGGCGGCGAATCGACAACGACGATCTTTGGTGGCCGACGAGGAAAACCGCGATGCTGGCGGCGTCCAGGGGCTTCCGACATCACTTGACTCGGTGCAGAGGACAAGGACGTCGAGGCGGAGCTCGGGGATAGGTCGGAGAGGCTCGAGGGCGGCTGTGGGCACAACTACGGCGGCGACGAGCTTGGGCGTGCGTTGGCCATGGCGTGAAGAGAGCGAGGGGGTGAGGGGGAAAGGGTGAGTGTCGGTGTCAAAACCGGCGGATCTCGGGTAGGGGGTCCCGAACTGTGCGTCTAGGCGGATGGTAACAGGAGACAAGGGACACGATGTTTTACCCAGGTTCGGGCCCTCTTGATGGAGGCAAAACCCTACGTCCTGCTAGATTAATATTGATGATGTGTGTTACAAGAGTAGATCTACCACGAGATCAAAGAGGCTAAACCCTAGAAGCTAGCCTATGTTATGATTGTTGTTCGTCCTACGGACTAAACCCTCCGGTTTATATAGACACCGGATAGGGTTAGGGTTACACAGTCGATTCACAATGGTAGGAGATCTACATATCCGATCGCCAAGCTTTCCTTCTACGCCAAGGAAAGTCCCATCCGCACATCGGACGAAGTCTTCAATCTTGTATCTTCATAGTCTTGGAGTCCGCCGATGATGATAGTTCCGCTATCCGGACACCCCTAGTCCGAACTCCCTCAAGAGTCAGCTGAACCAGGCTTCAATGACGATGAGTCCGACGCCAGATATTGTCTTCGGCGCTGCAAGGCGGGTTCTTCCTCCAATAATTTATAGAAGATTGTGAACACCAGGATAGTGTCCGCTCTGCAAAAATAAATTCCACATACCACCGTAGAGAGAATAATATTGCACAAGATCAATCTGCGACATATTTTGTGGCGTGACGTCGCACCACTACCAAGCCTTTATTCAAATTGTTTTACTGTTCCACCTCAGTAGCGTTTAGCGGCGGTTTCTTGGCACGCCTTGTCGAGGCAGAGATCGTGTTCCCTTATTCCGTGATTCCCATAATTACGGACGTGGGTAACCCAACCGCGCCATTGATTGTGGCGCTTGGGAGATAAGCGAGTTTTACCAGGGCGGTGGGGACACATGTTTTGTCCGCCCATATAAGGGATAAGGATCCACCCTTTCACCCACGCCTTCTTCCTCCTTTGCTCATCCATTCCCGTGCACTCGAGCTCTAGCGCCTAAGTCCGCACTTTCCTCCTCAACCTTCTCCAACCATGTCGAGCGGAGGCAGATGGATGGCCTCCTCCGTCACGGAGGGCACATCACAAGACCGCTGGCAGGCGGATACTTGTCCGCGATATCACAAGACAAAGCTGCCCGGCAGGGCAGCTCATTCCAACCCCCAGTCCCCATGAGAGGATGGTATTTCTCCCCCACTTCCTCCGCGGACTAGGTTTTCCACTTTACCCATTTGTCCGGGGGCTCATGTTCTACTACGGCCTGGACTTCCGCGACCTAGCCCCAAATTTCGTCCTCAACGTCTTGGCGTTTATCGTCGTGTGCGAGGCCTTCCTCTGCATCCAGCCCCACTTCGGCTTGTGGCTCAAGACCTTCAGTGTCAAGCCGAATGTTGTGAAGGGCAGCCAAGCAGAGTGCGGAGGCGCCATGGTCGGCAAGATGGCCAAAGTCCTATGGCTCGAGGGCTCCTTTGTGGAGACAATAAAGGGGTGGCAATCGGGGTGGTTCTACATCACCGAGCCACGTGACCCTGAATGGGTGGCGGCCCCCGAATTCAGATCTGGATTCCCCACACGGCTCTCGTCATGGAAAGAGACGGGCCTGAAGTGGGGGGATTCGGACGAGCTATCCGGACTCCAAACACGCGTCCGGAACCTGGTGGACAAGAATCGCAGGCTTGTCGACGTAATCCAGGTGATGCTCATCCGCCGGATTCTCCCATGCCAACAACGGGACTTCAATTTGTGGGAGTTCGATCCGGCACAGCACCGAACCTTGAGCCGGCTCTTCGATACCACGTACGAAGATGCCTGGAAGGTGCTGTTCAAGGGCGCCGAAGCCCCCGCATCCGCTAACAAAGATCGCGGATACAGCTCGCGGCGTCAAGCCGGCGAGGTAAGTTATTTTACCCTTTACGGGACTCTTTTTTCATAGATTGACTCTATGTGGGTTCTGAAAACTCCCTATTCTTCGACTGTGTCCGGCTGAAGACGTCCGGACGGATTAACTGTCCCTCCTTTGCCGAAGACCAGCGGACGCCTCGATTGACGGGTTGCAGGCTTCGCACCCCATGTGGTGCCGAGAAGAAGGCCAAGAAGGAGGCTACGGAACTCAAGGAGCACCCGACGCCAGTCTTGCCGGATTCTCAAGCGTAATCTTAACTCAAGACGAGGAGGAAGAAGAAGAAGCTTCTCCCCGCCGGGAGGAGAGGAAAGGAAGGCCGCCTGACCGGGAGGCCGGAGGGTCCAAGAAGGAAGAACCCTTCCTCCGGACTTCTCCACCAACGCCGACGACGACGCGGGGGATCGGCCTCGAGGGCCAAGCCTGGCGAGATCGTAAGTGTCCGGATACCCGTGGCTTTTATTATCGCAGAGTGTTCTCTAATGTCAACAATCGTGCAGCCCGCCCAAAGGCGAGTTCACAATTCATCGAGCGGGTCCTCGGGCTCGCCGGAAATGGAGAGTACTGCCCGACCGCCTCCTCGCCTCATGTTGCGGACAACGCCGCGAGCTCCAAAGGGGCTTGGTCACGAGGAGGTGGCGCAGAGGTGCCACAAGGCAACCTCCGGACTCGAGGCGTGGGGGCAAGACCCCAGGGGCTCTAAGTTCACCCTTGTCCGGACTACATGCCGGAACCTTCAAGTGGTTCCGAGTCCGAAGCGATCCTTCGCAAGAAGGGTAAGACGATGGTGTCCATCGCCCAACCGAGGCACCGGATAGCTTCTTTGAGGCGCCAACGGCGCCCCATCGAGGAGCACCGCACTTTGCTATGAGTGCGGTGATCCGGACAGTTCAGTCCGCCAAGAGCGGGCTGACCAAGCCTGTACCGATCTTCTATCGGGCTTTGAGGTAAGAAATTTCAATATATGTAAATGGTACCGCATAGACAGAGCCCCCGATGCTCGGTTCGGTGTTCGGAAAGAAAAGCCGGACCGAGGATCTTTAGAAACATAAACGCAGGAGCCATAAAATATGTCAATATGGGATTGCAGGCTGTCTGCTTGACCTCCGCCCAGACCGATCATGCGAGAGTCAATACTTTGAAGAAAAATCTCGAAGCGGTCGAGAACGAGCTCGGCCATGCCAAGAAGCAGCTCGAGGAAAAAGAAGGTGAGTAATACCTTATGAAAATTGTACCTTACAGAAAAGGATTTGGTTGCAAGAAAAACGACAAGGATAACGTGGGTATTGTTGGGGCCGCTAACGAGGTGGCGACCCTGAAGGAGGCGGTGGCCACGGCCGAGCGTAATGCGGCCGCGGAACGCACCGAGCGAGAGAAGCAGGAGGCGCGGGTGGCGGAGGTACAACAAGAGCTTCAGGATCTCGTGAAAAAACATGAGAACTTGGAGCGTGACTCGAAGACTCGAGAGTCTCAGCTTGCAACGGCTCTTGAGAGTGCCAAAACCGCTAAGGCCGAAGCCTACAAGGCCCTCAGAGATTGAAGCGATGAAGAAAATAGCAGCAGGTAAGGCATTTTCATGCAGTAAGCATGTGAGTGTTAATTACCTGCTTACCCGAATTGAGCTCTCGGTCGTTCACGAGCTTTTCGCAAGCGTGTCCGATGCTGCCGCTTACCGGGCTGAGGAGGGAGCTCAACGGAGAAGGTCTTCTGGTCTCAAGATGCCGAGGCCGGACATCCGTGCTTTTAGCGACCAGCCAAGCAGCTGGTCGAGCTCCACAAGGTGGCCGAACAGGCCATGAAGGGCCTCATAGTTCGGTTGTGGCCTAAGGAGGCCATGCCTGGGAGCTACTTCAGCCTGGTGCGGCGGCTGGTGGATGCGTGCCCGTGGGTTGAAGTTATCAAGCATTCCTCTTGTATCGAGGGTGCCCGTCGGGCCCTTGCCCGCGCAAAGTTGCACTGGGGCAAGATGGATGCCCAGAAGCTCGTGACGGACCCGCCACCAGAGGGCAAGGAGCATCGCAAGCCCAAGATGTATTATAAGAGTGTGCTGAAGGGCGCCCGCATTATTGCGGGTGAGTGCTCCAAAGATGTAATATTTGAGTAGACTCGCATGTTGTTATCCTGTGCGTTGAAAACTTAGTTCATATGCGCTAAGCAACGCTTGTTAATTTAAAATATTACCTTCTGTGCGGCTGTTTATCAAATCTGAGAGATGGCAAGTCTGATGGGGAACGTAGTAATTTCATCAGTTTTCCTACGATCACGCAAGACCATGGTGATGGCATAGCAACGAGAGGATAGAGTATCCGTCCACGCACTCGTGAGACCGAAGCGAAGCGTTATAACAACGCGGTTGATGTAGTCGCATTTCTTCCCGATCCAACCGATCCAAGTACCGAACGACGGCACCTCCGAGTTCTGCACACGCTCAGCTCGATGACGCCCCTCGAACTCCGATCCAGCCGAGTGTTGAGGGAGAGTTTCACAAGACGACGTGGTGACGATGATGATGTTCCACCGGCAGGGCTTCGCTTAAGCTCCAACGGTATATTCGAGGTGTAGTTTGGTGGAAGGGGGCACCGCACACGGCTAAGGAATCGATCTCAATGATCAACTTGTGTGTCATGGGGTGCCCCCTGCCCCTGTATATAAAGGAGGGAAGGGAAGGGGCTGGCCGGCCAGAGGTAGGCGCACCAGGGTGTCCTACTCCTACTAGGAGTAGGATTCCCCCAAATCCTAGTCCAACTAGGGTTTGACCAAGGGGAGAGGGAGAGAGGGGGCGCCACCCCTTCTCCTAATCCTAATAGGACTAGGGAAGGGGGGAAGGCTGCGGCCAGCTATAGGGCCCCCTTTTCTCTTTCCCACTAAGGCCCATCAAGGCCCATTGACCCCCCGGGGGGTTCCGGTAACCCCCCGGTACTCCGGTAAAATTCCCAATTTCACCCGGAGTGATTCCGGAGTCCAAACATAGGCTTCCAATATATCAATCTTTATGTCTCGACCATTTCGAGACTCCTCGTCATGTCCGTGATCTCATCCGGGACTCCGAACAACCTTCGGTACATCAACATCATAAAACTCATAGTAACTGTCATCGAAACGTTAAGCGTGCGGACCCTACGGGTTCGAGAACTATGTAGACATGACCAAGACACCTCTCTGGTCAATAACCAATAGCGGGACCTGGATGCCCATATTGGTTCCTACATATTCTACGAAGATCTTTATCGGTCAGACCGCATAACAACATACGTTGTTCCCTTTGTCATCGGTATGTTACTTGCCCGAGATTCGATCGTCGGTATCCAATACCTAGTTCAATCTCGTTACCGGCAAGTCTCTTTACTCGTTCCGTAATACATCATCTCATAACTAACTCATTAGTTACAATGCTTGCAAGGCTTAGGTGATGAGCATTACCGAGAGGGCCCAGAGATACCTCTCCATAATCGGAGTGACAAATCCTAATCTCGAAATATGCCAACCCAACATGTACCTTTGGAGACACCTGTAATGTACCTTTATAATCACCCGATTCGTTGTGACGTTTGGTAGCACCCAAAGTGTTCCTCGGGCAAACGGGAGTTGCATAATCTCATAGTCATAGGAACATGTATAAGTCATGAAGAAAAGCACTAGCAATAAACTATACGATCAGGTGCTATGCTAATGGAATGGGTCATGTCAATCAGATCATTCAACCAATGATGTGATCCCGTTAATCAAATAACAACTCCTTGTTCATGGTTAGGAAACATAACCATCTTTGATTAACAAGCTAGTCAAGTAGAGGCATACTAGTGACACTCTGTAGGTTTATGTATTCACACATGTATTATGTTTCCGGTTAATACAATTCTAGCATGAATAATAAACATTTATCATGATATAAGGAAATAAATAATAACAATTATTATTGCCTCTAGGGCATATTTCCTTCAAAGTCGCTCGGCTTCAGCCCCCATGCCACGAGTGCTGGGGTGTTCGGATAAACTTGAGCGCCTTGTTCCCATTTTGGGTCCATCTAGGAGGCGCCAACACAACGTAACAAGGCAACCGGACTTATAATGCTTGAACACTCTCACTTAGCCATAGAATTTTATAATTTTAAATTTCGTGAAGCCCCTAGTCTTCGAAGGTCAATTTGGGGCGCTATCACGCCTTGGCCGGACAGATCCGCCCTCGCTCTAAGCGGCATAAGTCTTTAAGGACTCGCAGAAAACCTCTCGAACAGCGACCGGTCTCTCGCCTCATCATGACGGTCAGTTTTAGCTTTCTCCACTGAGGCGTTAATCCAGCCGAACTGAGGCGGAATCGCAGTGGTTCTCCTGGTGCTACCTTAGCCGATATAACGGAATGTAAGGTACCAAAACACGGGAGCCGGGAAAACCCAACTATTGACCCAAGACATGATTCGGAGCCGATGCATATAGTGCTATAAGTTCGGGGTGCCGCACTTGTGAAAGTGTTCGGACTCATCACACCATAACGCGGGGAACATAAGCCCCTGGTGTATATTAGCCGTACCAAAGTGTACGGATGCAGCATGTCGTGAATGAACATATGTATGAAGAAGAAATGCAATTATAAGCAAAAAGGTGCTGCATTGTTTTATCCAATAAGTGCTGCTACGAATGCAGAACGATACAAATAGTGCGATAAGCAAGGTAGGAGACTGTTAAACATGTCCTCTCCGGGGTAGGCTGCAGATTGGTGTATGAAAAATGCTCGTAATGGAGACCACCTGTATATTCGTTGTAGCCTTTATCCTTCCCTGGCTGTTGCATCGTGAGTTCGGCAGGTCTGCTGCCGGACAGGGCTTCTGACAAACGGAGTCCTGTGGTTTAAAAGTAAAAGGTAAAAAGAAAAGAAAAAGGAACGACACACTTGAGAGCCCCTTGTGTGGTTGAGCCGCAGTCTGGGTGTATTGTGGTCGTGCCCCCCTCCCCATGCCCATGGTATCTTCACAGCGTAATGGTGTACGCGAAGGACCCGCTTTGACGTTTCGCGGGAGCTGGGGTTGGGGCCGCACTGCTACGTGTGCTCGGAACGTTCCAGGTGGTCTTGTTGTAGGTTACTCCGGGCGCGCTTGGCTGTGTCCGGCCGCTTAACGGCCGGATTCGATAATTGCCTTAAGAGGCTGCATTGCACTTCTGCCGCGAGAGCCGCTGTATGTTACTCCGTGCGGAGAGAACGTTCAGTGTTTCCGTTGAACGTAATGACTCCTCGAGGGCCTGGCATCTTGAGCTTGAGGTATGCGTAGTGCGGCACCACGTTGAACTTTGCAAACGCGGTACGTCCGAGCAAGGCATGATAGCAGCTGCGGAACGGGACTATGTCGAAGATTAACTCCTCGCTTCGGAAGTTATCCGGGAATCAAGACCACTTCGGTGTAATTGAGCCTGTATAATTGGCTTCTACACCTGGTATGACGCTTTAAAGGTCGCTTTGGTAGGTTTAATCCTTGAGGGGTCTATGCCCATTTTGCGCACTGTATCCTGGTAAAGCAGGTTCAGGCTGCTGCCGCCGTCCATCAGGACTCTGGTTAGGTGAAATCCATCGACGATTGGGTCTAGGACCAGTGCGGCGAATCCGCCGTGGCGGATGCTGGTGGGGTGGTCCCTTCGGTCAAAAGTGATCGGGCAGGAGGACCATGGATTGAACTTCGGGGCAACTGGCTCCATCGCGTAGACATCCCTGAGTGCACGCTTCCGCTCCCTTTTGGGTATGTGCGTTGCGTATATCATGTTCACCGTCCGCACCTGTGGGGGGAAACCCTTCTGTCCTCTATTGTTCGGCGGTTGGGTCTCGTCCTCGTCATCGCTATGCAGCCCCTTGTCATTGTTCTCGGCAATTAACTTGCCTACCTGCTTGAATACCCAACAGTCCCTGTTGGTGTGGTTAGCTGGCTTTTCGGGGGTGTCGTGTATCTGGCACAAGCGGTCGAGTATTCGGTCCAAATTGGACGGACCCGGAGTAGTTCGTTTGAATGGCTTTTTCCGCTGACCGGGTTTAGAGCCTTTGAATCCGGCATTGACTGCCATATCCTCAATATTGTCGCCGTTAGTGCAGCGTTTGTTTTTGTTACGACGCGGCCTGCCGTTTTGGTCCTTGAAGTCCGGACTGCCAGAATTTTTGCTGAGGTTGTTGCTGCGCGCTAGCCAGCTGTCCTCACCCGCGCAGAAGCGGGTCATGAGTGATCTGAGGGCTGCCATGGATTTCGGCTTTTCCTGTCCTAGGTGCCGGGCAAGCCACTCGTCGCGGATGTTATGCTTGAAGGCCGCGAGGGCCTCCGCATCCGGACAATCGACGATTTGGTTTTTCTTGGTTAAGAACCGTGTCCGAATTGTCCGCCGATTCGTCTGCTGCTGAATTATGTGGCTTAGGTCATCGGCGTCGGTGGTCGCATATAAGTGCCCTGGAAGTTATCGAGAATGCGGCTTCGTGTCCTCCCAGCTCCCAATTGACTATCTGGCAAGCTGTTGAGCCAATGCTGGGCTGGTCCTTTAAGCTTGAGGGGGAGGTATTTGATGGCGCGAAGATCGTCACCGTGGGCCATGTGGATGTGAAGGAGATAGTCTTCGATCCAAACCACGGGGTCTGTTGTGCCATCATAGGATTCAATATTGATGGGTTTAAACCCTTCGGGGATTTGATGATCCATTACTTCGTCTGTGAAGCATAGTGGGTGTGCGGCGCCTCTGTACTGGGCGATATCACGACGGAGCTCAAAAGAGCTTGGTCTATTTTGTTCGGCCCGGCCGGACTTACTGTGTCCGGCGCGACGGTTTTCGTCACGTACCATGGGGCGCCCATGCGATCCATAGATCAATCTTGATTGTCTTGCCTTGTCCTCCAATATATCTCGCAGGTCCGGAGCATTCCCCTTTGGCCATGTGCTTTTTGAGCGATGTCGGGGTACGGTTCTAGTGAAGGGCCTAGAGGCCTCTCTGTCGCGACCACGGGGTGGTCGGTCAGCCGTATTGTCTCTTGGTGATGCGGGTTCGTAAGCCTCCTCCTCTAATCGGGGGAGTAGATTGCGTTTAGGGTAGCTTTTGGAGGGGCGTTCGAGCTCATGCTCTTCGGCCGCGAGGACTTCGGCCCATCTGTCGGCTAGCAGATCCTGATCAGCTCTAAGTTGTTGCTGCTTTTTCTTTAGGCTGTTCGCCATGGCCATAAGCCTGCGTCTAAAACGCTCTTGTTCGACGGGATTCTCAGGCACGACGAATTCATTGTCGTCGAGGCTTGCTTCGTCTTCGGAGGGAGGCATATAATCCTCTACCTCTTCTTCTGCCGCTCTCTCTTGAGGGCTGGCGTCTTCATCCTCCTGCGATGGATCTTGCTGGAGTGGATTGTCTTCGGCGTTGTCCGGTGTATTGTTATCTCCGGTGCCGGAATCTTCATTCTTGCTGTGGCGGGATTTAGAGCGGCGCCGCTGACGTCGGCGCTTGGGTTGCTTCTTGGAGGGGTCATCCTCCGTTGTTCCATCGCTGTTCCCATCTTTTGGGGTGTCCACCATATATATGTCATATGACGAGGTGGCCTTCCAGTGCGCTGTAGGCGCTGGGTCTTGTTCGTCTTCGGCATCGTCGTCCATACCGTCGATGTCTTCAGAGTCGTAGCCTAGCATGTCGGTTAAATCATCGACAGTGGCTACAAAGTGGGTGGTGGGTGGGCGTTGAATTTCTTCGCCGTCGCATCTCAACCTTCCCGACCGTAATCCGCCAGGGCTCTCGGATAAAGAGAGAGACTTTAGTGAACTCAGGATGTCGCCAAAGGGCGAGTGCTGAAAGATGTCCGCGGCCGTGAACTCCATAACGGGCGCCCAATCGGATTCGGTTGGTAGGGGCGCGGGGGGTTCAGAGTCCGGATGGGAGTCCGGCACCCTGGAGTCGATGTCTTCGCAAAGGACAGGGATGGAGTTCGGCTCGATCGCCGTAGAGATTAAAGCCCCCGAGGCGGTGTCCAACCACTCGTCCTCGATCGGGGAATCCGGCTCCGGATTAAGGGTCGGAGCGGATTCGTGCGGCCTCCGTGGCACTGCTCGCTTCGAGCTAGATCATGCCCATCGAGACAATGCGGCGCGCTTGGCTGGGGCTCGAATCTCTCGAAGATCAAGTCTCCGCGAATATCAGCCGTATAGTTTAGGCTTCCAAATCTGACCTGACAGCCAGGGGCGTAGCTTTCGATCTGTTCCAGATGGCCAAGCGAATTGGCCCGTAGTGCAAAGCCGCCGAACACGAAGATCTGTCCGGGGAGAAAAGTCTCACCCCGGACCGCGTCGTTGTTGATGATCAAAGGAGCCATCGAGCCTATCGGTGACGACACAGAGGAACTCTCAATGAAAGCACCAATGTCGGTGTCAAAACCGGCGGATCTCGGGTAGGGGGTCCCGAACTGTGCGTCTAGGCGGATGGTAACAGGAGACAAGGGACACGATGTTTTACCCAGGTTCGGGCCCTCTTGATGGAGGTAAAACCCTACGTCCTGCTAGATTAATATTGATGATGTGTGTTACAAGAGTAGATCTACCACGAGATCAAAGAGGCTAAACCCTAGAAGCTAGCCTATGGTATGATTGTTGTTTGTCCTACGGACTAAACCCTCCGGTTTATATGGACACGGGATAGGGTTAGGGTTACACAGAGTCGGTTACAATGGTAGGAGATGTACATATCCGTATCGCCAAGCTTGCCTTCTACGCCAAGGAAAGTCCCATCCGGACACGGGACGAAGTCTTCAATCTTGTATCTTCATAGTCTTGGAGTCCGGCCGATGATGATAGTTCGGCTATCCGGACACCCCCTAGTCCTGAACTCCCTCAGTGAGCGAGGGGTCGATGGGTTGCGGAGGCCACGGGGGGGACGATTCCAGCGTCGCGCTGGCCAGGGAGGGGCCAGGCATGCAGCTGCGTGCCCGCGTGCGCGAGCGCCGTGCACTACTTCCCCTCTGCCTTCTGGCAAGAGGAGGAAGACAACTGGCAAGGGAGGTGGCTGGGCTAGGCCGGCTTCAGCAGCAGGGCGCACAGGTAGGCGCCAGGTAAGCCTCGTTCCTTCCCTCTATTTTGTTTTCTGTTCTATTTCTGTAATTTGTTTTGATTTAGTTCTAAGAACTAAATCATTTTATTTTCTTTTGGTAATTTTTTTGTGGGGAATAGCTAGTTGGAATATTCCAGAGACCCACACCAATTAACAGAATTATTGGAGCTAATAAATATTCTTATATAAATTATTAGCCCCAATTCAAATACCATATGAATTAATTCTGAAATCCAAAATGGACCTAGGAATATGTGCACCATTTTTGTCAGAGGTCCTAGAAAAAGGCAAAGATGATGAGCATTTTAGAAGGCATTTTGGGTTCAGTGAAAATGATTTTTATTTGGACCCTAGTTGAGTTTCATTTGATGCTAGGGTTTATTAGCCCCCATTTCAAGTTCATTTGAAACTTAAACATGATGCATCACTCTAATGCAAGCACTAAGCATTACCAGAACTAGGGATGTGACATGCAGCCACTGCTGGCGTTCTCCCAATGCTTTGTTCGCCCGTCATCAGCAACGTACATTTCACCAAGACCCTCATAAAAGGCGGCGCAGGACTCAACGTCTTGTCCGTCGACACGTTCGACAATCTTCAAGTGCCCTACGATCAGCTTCAGCCTACAAGCCTTTCTTAGGAGTGACCGACGGTTCCGCCACACCAATAGGGCAGGTCTGCCTCCCTGTCACCTTCGGAGAACGCAACAACTACCGCACCGAGCTCATCGACTTCAACGTCGCGCACATCCATCTGCCATACAATGCCATCCTCGGGTATCTAGCCCTGGCCAAGTTCATGGCGGTGACGCACCACGGCTACAACGTCATCAAGATGCCAGGGAGCGGCGGGACCATCACAGTCCCCTGCGAATAAAGAGATGCGATGTGCTCCCTCGAACGCACCTTCCAAGCAGCGTCAATCGGAGACCCCGACAACAGCGCAGTTCGATACCCTCCTAAGGTTGTCCCCAAGAAGAAGAAGCAACTACTCCGTGCAGGACCTCAGGAGGGTGGCGTCGCGAAAGGTACCTCGTCAGGATCAGTGCCCGCGCCTGGGGTGCCTCCCTCCCTCGCATAGGAAGGCGCGCTCGACGCCCTCCTTGGGCAGGGCTCGGGGGCTCTCTTCTGGAGGGCCTCAGACCTTGCCAACGTCACGAGGGAGGCGCTCGGGCACCACTTGGAGGCGTGCTTCGCGGCATGTATCCCTCTGGAGGACACAAGGCGAAGAGCGCCCACCGCTCAGGAGTTCATTACCAAGACCACTCAGGAACTGCAGGACACGAGAGCCATGCGCGGCGGCTGATACATCTCCAACGTATCTATAATTTTTGATTGCTCCATGCTACTTTATCTACTGTTTTAGGCAATATTGGGCTTTATTATCCACTTTCATATTATTTTAGGGACTAACCTATTAACCGGAGGCCCAGCCCACATTCGCTGTTTTATGCCTATTTCAGTGTTTCGAGGAAAAGGAATATTAGACGGAGTCAAAACGGAACGAAATCAACTGGAGAAGTTATTTTTGGAAGGAAACCCACCTGATGGACTTGGACCCCGCGTCAGAAGATACGGGAGGTGCTCACGAGGGTGGGGGGGCCCTCCCCCCTGGGCGGGCCCCCTACCTCGTGGGGCCCCCGTAGCTCCACCGACGTACTCCTTTCACCCATATATACCGTCGTACCCTAAAACTTCCAGAACAGAAGATAGATCGAGAGTTCCGCCGCCGCAAGCCTCCAGAACCACCCAAAACCAATCGGGACCCCTTTCCGGTACCTGCGGAGGGGGATCCATCTCCGTGGCCATCTTCATCATCCCGGCGCTCTCCATGACGAGGAGGGAGTAGTTCACCCTCGTGGCTGAGGGTATGTACCAGTAGCTATGTGTTTTATCTCTCTCTCTCGTGTTCCAATCAATGGCACGATCTTGATGTATCCCGAGCTTTGCTATTGTAGTTGGATCATATGATGTTTCTCCCCCTCTACTCTCTTGTGATGAATTGAGTTTCCCCTTTTGAAGTTATCTTATCGGATTGAGTCTTTTATGAGAACACTTGATGTATGTCTTGGTGATCAACTTGCGGGTTTCGTGACATTGGGAACCTATGCATAGGGGTTGGCACACGTTCTTGATTCTTCGGTAGCAACTTTGGGGCACTCTTTGAAGTACTTTTATGTTCGTTGGATAAATCTGAGATTGTGTGATGCATATCGTATAATCATGCCCACGGATACTTGAGGTGACAATGGAGTATCTAGGTGACGTTAGGGTTTTGGTTGATTTGTGTCTTAAGGTGTTATTCTTGTACGAACTCTTTTATAGATTGATCAGAAAGAATAGCTTTGAGGTGGTTTCGTACCCTACCATAATCTCTACGTTTTTTCTCCGCTATTAGTGGCTTCGGAGTGACTCCTTGTTGCATGTTGAGGGCTTGTTATATGATCTATCTATGTTATTACTGTTGAGAGAACTTGCACTAGTGAAAGTATGAACCCTAGGCCTTGTTTCCTATCATTGCAATACCGTTTACACTCACATTTACCGTTATTTACCTTGCTGTTTTTATATTTTCAGATTACAAAAACCTATATCTACCATCCATATTGCACTTGTATCACCATCTCTTCGCCGAACTAGTGCACCTATACAATTTACCATTGTATTTGGTGTGTTGGGGACACAAGAGACTCTTTGTTATTTGGTTGCAGGGTTGCTTGAGAGAGACCATCTTCATCCTACGCCTCTCACGGATTGATAAACCTTAGGTCATCCACTTGAGGGAAATTTGCTACTGTCCTACAAACCTGTGCACTTGCAGGCCCAACAACGTCTACAAGAAGAAGGTTGCGTAGTAGACATCAAGCTCTTTTCTCGGCGCCGCTTGCGGGGAGGCTAGGTAAGTGAAGGTATATCTTTAGATCTTGCAATCGAATCTTTTTGTTTCTTGTTTTAGCACTAGTTAGTCTATAAAAGAAAATTACAAAAAAATGGAATTGAGTTTGTCTCATACGCTTCATCTTTTTAATATCTCTCGTGAGTATGATGGAAAAGAAAATTGTGCCAAAGTGTTAGAAGAAGAATTACATAGAATGCTTGGCATGAAATATGTGAATGATGAGCATGATTGCAATGTTGTTAGTATGAATTCCTTGAATATCCGTGATGCTAATGATATGCAAAGCCACAAGCTTGGGGATGAAGATGATATTTTTTGTCCCCCAAGCTTTGATGAGAAAATTTACTATGATGAAAGCATGCCTCCTATCTATGATGATTATTGTGATGACACGTATGCTATAAAGAATAATGATAACCATGAAACTTGTCATCTTGTTCTCAATTTTCAATCACATAATAGTTATTTTGTTGAGTTTGCTCCCACTACTATTGAAGAGAAGAATTTTTCTTATGTGGAGACTAATAAATTTTCTATGCAAGAAGATCATGAAAAGAATGCTTTAGGTGCTGGTTATATTGTTGAATTCATTCATTATGCTACTGAAAATTATTATGAGGGAGGAATATATGCTTGTAGGAATTGCAATAATATCAAGTTTCCTCTCTATGTGCTTAAGGTTTTGAAGTTATACTTGTTTTACCTTCCTATGCAAGTTGATTATTGTTCCCAAAAGTTGTTTGCTCACAAAATCCCTATGCATAGGAAGTGGGTTAGACTTAAATGTGCTAGTCATATTCTTCATGATGCTCTCTTTATGTTTCAATTTTTATCTTTTATGTGAGCATCATTGAAATCATAATGCCTAGCTAGGGGCGTTAAACGATGGCGCTTGTTGGGACGCAACCCAATTTTATTTTAGTTTCTTACTTTTTGGTTCTGTTTAGGAATAAATAATCCATCTAGCTTCTGTTTAGATGTGGTTTTATGTTTTAATTATTTTTTGTGCCAAGTAAAACCTTTGGGAAGAATTGGGTGAAGTCTTTATGATCATGCTGTAAAAAACAGAAACTTTAGCGCTCACGAGATTAGCTATAACTGTTTGCTGGAGAGTGCTCTTTAGTTGATTCTTTTTGAAAATGATTACTAGAAAAATTCCTCAGGACCACCAATTTATTTTAGAATTTCTGGAGTTCCATAAGTTTGCTTTAGTTACAGATTACTACAGACTGTTCTGTTTTTGATAGATTCTGTTTTTCGTGTGTTGTTTGCTTATTTTGATGACTCTATGGCTAGTAAAATAGTTTATTTTTTTTGAACCGGGCCTTCACCCCTTTCCATTACCAAGAACGGAAATACAAACCAGTTCAAACCAGAGCGGACAGGAGGAGGGAAAGAGGTAAGGCGAGTTCTAGCACTACCAGGAAACCCACCATACTTGCTCGCCGTCGAGCCAGTATCATGGGGCGAAAATCTGGATAGCACGTCATAACAACTATCCTATTACAGTCTCAAAAGATCAGATCAAGTATCAAAAGGAATCACAGTCGCAAGAGCTAAGTGGAAGAAACAGTATTGGCGTGCCCGATTATCTCCATATCTCCACATCCAGCGCACCTCCAGAGAATCAGGCACCTTGGATTGGTTGTTTGGCAGCGCCACACATCTTCATCAGCTGCATTGTCCCAGTCCTGATCATCTCGGCTCCAGCACGTAGCTCCACGGCGTCCTCTCCTTGTTGAAGCCCTGTCCAGTAAAGTAGAAAGGAACATAGAGAAAACACGATCTCAAAAGGGGTCTTAATTTGTTTCTTTTCAAATGTAGCCCGATTACGTGCCAACCAAATGGCCCAACATATAGCTGCTAAGCTCACCGTTTAACACTTTTGCTTCCCAGGAAGGAATTTGTGGCACCACACGAAATATTGCCAGTAGTTCGAAGGGCACCTATCAGTGCCAAGAGCCACTCCAATAGATCGCCATATAATTCTGGCCACGGGACAAGTAAAAAACAGGTGCTGCACCGTTTCCACCTGCTTGCAGAAAGAGCAACAGGGGTTCCCTTGACATTTCCTTTTCCTCATCACTTGCCTAGTAAGGAATGCATCTTGCGACATTTGGCACATAAAAATTTTGATTTTAAGAGGGATCTTGGCTTTCCAAATCCATCTGTAATGGCAACCACTTAGAGGTTTCTCCAGCATCTTATACACTGACTTGGTGGTGAATTTACCATTCTGGTTAAGACCCCAGAAGATACGATCACCCTCTCACCCGGGGATTTTATCAACTACAGACGCATATCTTCCCATTGTTTGAACAAATCAGGGGTAAGTCTCGTCCCGAACATCGAGCGTCATTAAGTCTCTCTCTTTTGTCCGTGGTGCTCGTGGGGTAATTGCAAATCTCAAGCAGACGTGGATATTGATCCTGAAATGGGATCAGCCGTTTATTGGATCTTTCCACAGCTGATCAAGTTCCCAAACCAGTTTCAATCTTTCTGCCCATCATATAAACATTTTAATCTTGACAAAGCTTTCCAACAGGCGAGTCGGAAAATTTGGGAGAAATTTCAGCAACAGAGGTGTTGCGAAGATACCTGGCCCGGACAATATTCTGCCACAATCCGCTTTGTGTCTCTAGCTTCCACCACCATTTAACCATGAGACTAATGTTTTGTTTTCTAAGATCTTTTATACCCAAACCTCCTTTATCTTTGGATCTACATATCTTATTCCACTTAATAAGATAGTATCTCCTCTTTTTGTTACAACCTTGCCAGAAGAACCTACGTCTCTGTTTATCCAGTCTCTCGATGAAAGTTTTATTCATGAGCCACATAGACATGTGGTAGAGAGATATCTGTGTAACAACAGAATCAAGCGAGTGTGCCTTCCCCCATTGAGGCAGCGTTGCCGATCCAGCCTCAAGCTCTTCGTATTTACCAACAATGAATTCCCAATCGAAGATTTTAGGTTAGCATAACTCACAGTGCATCCCCAAGTACTTTAGTGGGAAGCTGCCAACCTCACGATTAAAGATATCTGCATATTTATTCACCACACTTGCATCTCCACCCACAAGAGAATCTCACTTTTACGAAAGTTAACTTTCGGGCGGACATCATTTCAAACATATACAACAGCAACTTCAGGTTGACAGCTTTATCAATATCGTCCTCGATACAAATAATTGTATCATCTGCATATTGTAGGACCGCCACCCCATCGGGGATAAGGTCTGCAGCCAGAACCTACAATGAGTTTGTTTTTTGGGCATTTTTGATCATTTTAGTGAGGCATTCCACTGCTATATTGAACAAGAAAGGAGAGTGCGGGTCCCCTTGCCTCACCCCCTTTTTGCTTTGAAAATACGGCCCAACACTACCATTAAGTTTGATGCTAACTGTCCCATTACGTAGTTTTTATTCGATCCAACCACACCAGGTTTCGCCAAAACCCCGCATCTTGTGGCATTCAAGGAGAAAATCCCAATTTACCCTGTCATAGGCTTTCTCAAAGTCCAACTTAAGGACGATTCCCACTCTCTTTTTAACATACGTGTAATTAAGAATTTCATGAAGGGACATAACACCGTCCATGATATTCCTCCCTTTTACAAATGCGTTCTGAGTAGGACTAATGAGTTTATTTGCATAAACAGCAACTCTACGATCAAGAACTTTGGTGATCAGCTTATATGGGCATCTCAACAAGCGAGATAGGTCTGTCTTTGTTGGATTTTCTCAGCCCGAAACCTTAGGAAGCAGTGTAATAACCCCGTAATTAAGCCGTTGGACATCCAGCGCCCCTTGATGAAAAGCTTTAAAAAGAGCCATAATGTCATCTTTTACAATATCCCAGCACACCTGATAAAACTCAGCAGGAATATTATCGGGTCCAGGGGCTCTATTGGGGGCCATGTCAAACAGGGCCTCTTTGACCTCTTGTTCCGTAAATTCTCGGCAAAGATCTTTATTATCTTTTTCGTCTAATTTCTCCCCAGGAGACCAAGTTTCCGGGTCAAGATGAATCCGGTTGCCAGGAGCTGGCCCGAACAGATTCTTGTAGAACTCAGTGGCATGTGCAATCAAATTGTCTGTGCCTTCAATCAACGTCTCGCCCATTTTAAGTGATTGGATTGTATTTTTACGTTTCCTCCCATTAGCAATTTTGTGGTAATAGTCAGTATTCAGGTCTCCTTTGAGCAGCCAGCGCTCACGAGACTGTTGGAGCCAGAAGATTTCCTCATTCACCAGGAGCTCGTAAAGCTCAGCATTAATATCCATTTTTCTACTATATAGATCAGGAGGCAACATATCTTCTTCTTCTAGTTCCTCGAGCATGGCCAGTTCTATTCGTAGATCCTCTTTCCTTTTTTTATCATGACCATACTTATCCGAGCCCCACCCTTTAAAGTATGCTTTGAATCTTTTCAGCTTGATATTCAGGATATCAATAGGGTCTGATGAGGCAACATTTCTAGCCCAAATTTTCCTCACAGTGGGTAGGAACTTGTCATCATTGATCCAAGACAAATTAAAGCGAAATTCGCGGGGTTTCGGGGTTTCACGCCCCTCATCCCCAGAGGACAGAAGGAGCGGGTTATGATCAGAAATCTCCCGAACTAATTTCCTCACAGAGACCAGTGGGAAAATATCTTCCCAACATTCAAACATAAGAATGCGGTCAAGCTTTTCTAGCATGGGATGGGCCTGGTTATTAGTCCAGGTATATCTCCCACCATTAATATGAATCTCCCTAAGAGCTAGTGTATTGATAATGGAGTTGAACAGTTCAGTGGCTTTATTGTTCACCATCTTCTTATTCTTCTTCCCTGAATGTCTCAGGATATTAAAGTCGCCCCCACAATGTAGGGTACAGACATGCCACTACGAAAGGATGCTAGCTCAATTAGGAATTCATTTTTGAATTCATCATGTGCCGAACCATAAACCACTAGCAGGCCCCACTGAGTTTCCTTCTTTTTGTCGTAAAGCACTAGCCGCAAAACATACCTGCCCTTAGAGAAGTTGTAATACAGTAGGTTTAACACCAATATAAATAAATAATGAGTTCATTACAGTACCTTTAAGTGGTGTTTTGTTTTCTTTCGCTAACGGAGCTTACGAGTTTTCTGTTGAGTTTTGTGTTGTGAAGTTTTCAAGTTTTGGGTAAAGATTCCATGGACTACGTAATAAGGAGTGGCAAGATCCTAAGCTTGGGGATTCCCAAGGCACCCCATGGTAATATTCAAGGACAACCAAGAGCCTAAGCTTGGGGATGCCCCGGAAGGCATCCCCTCTTTCGTCTTCGTTAACCGGTAACTTTACTTGGAGCTATATTTTTATTCACCACATGATATGTGTTTTGCTTGGAGCATCATGTCATTTTGTTTTGTTTTGTTTTCTGTTAGTTAGAGTAGTGTTTTGCACCTTTAGTTTCAATAAAAAAGTCAAGGATAGCCTTTGCCATGCTTATTTTCTAGTATACATGTTGCTGTTTGAAAACAGAAAGTTTACCGCTGTTGCAAAAATTCCCTAGAAAAGTCAGAGGGTGGTATAATGTTGAATCTTTTTGCATAGTGAGATCTGATAAATTTATTACAGTGCTAATTTTAGTTCATAATTTTTGGAGTTAGGGAAGTATGATGAATCTTGCATTCTTTACAGACTATACTGTTTTGGCAGATTGCTGCTATGTTTGCATTGTTTGCATATGTTTGCTTGTTTAATGATTCTATTTAAGGATAGAAGTATTAATTATGCAGAGACATTTAGTATGCAATTTTGAATAATAATTTAAGTGATTTGTTACAGTAGAAAATGATAAGGTTTTGCATTGGTTTATACTAACCTATCTCACGAGTTCTTGTTGAGTTTGTTGTGAATGAAGCTTTTTGATAAAAAGAGAAACCATGATAAGAGAGGAATTAAGGAGACACAAAAGTTCAAGCTTGGGGATGCCCCGGTAGGAATCCCACCTTTCTTCTTCAACAACTATCGGTTAGTATCTGTTGAGCCTAAGTTTTTGCTTCTTCACATGAGTTGTGCTATCCTTGCATTATAGTATTCTTTAGCTTTGCTTGCTGTTTGAATGAAGTATCAAGATCTGAAATCCTTTAATGAGAGAGAGCCATACATGATTTGGAATTTGTTAGAATACTCTAAGTGCTTCACATATATCTTTTGAGCGTGATAATTTTTGCTCTAGTGCTTCACTTATATCTTTTAGAGCACGGTGGTGGATTTGTTTTAAAGAAACTATTGATCTCTCATGCTTCACTTAGATTATTTTGAGAGTCGTTAATAGCATGGTAATTTGCTTAATGTTAATATACTTGGTATTCAAGATATGTGAAACTTTCTTATGAGTGTGTTGAATACTAAGATAAGTTTGATGCTTGATAATTGTTTTGAGATATGGAGGTAATAATATCAAAGTCATGCTAGTTGAGTAGTTGTGAATTTGAGAAATGCTTGTGTTGAAGTTTGCAAGTCTCGTAGCATGCACGTATGGTTAAAGTTGGGTAAAAAATTTGAAACATGAAGTGTACCTGGCTTGTGCATCCTTATGAATGGCGGTCGGGGACGAGCGATGGTCTTTTCCTACCAATCTATCCCCCTAGGAGCATGCGCGTAGTACTTGGTTTTTGATGAATTCTAAATTTTTGCAATAAGTATATGAGTTCTTTTGACTAATGTTGAGTCCATGGATTATCGCACTTTTACATTTCCGCCTTAGCCTCTTGATGCACCGTGAATTGCCCTTTCTCACCTTGAGAGTTGGTGCAAACTTCGCGGTGCATCAAACCCGTGATACGATACGCTCTATCACACATAAACCTCCTTATATCTTACTCAAAACAGCCACCATACCTACCTATTATGGCATTTCCATAGCCATTCCGAGATATATTGCCATGCAACTTTCCACCGTTCCGTTTATCATCATTATGACATACGTTACTTTTGTCATATTGCCATTGCATAATCATGTAGTTGACATCGTATTTGTGGCAAAGCCACCATGCATTATTTTTCATACATGTCACTCTTGATTCATTGCACCATCCCGGTACACCGCCGGAGGCATTCATATAGAGTCATATCTTGTTCTAGTTTCGAGTTGTAATCCTTATGTTGTAATCATTAGAAGTTTGATGATCATCATTATTAGAGCATTGCCCAAAAAAAAGAGAAAGGCCAAAAATGCCCAAAAAAAGAGAAAGGCCAAAAAGAAAAAGAAAGGCCCAAAAAAAGAAAATAAATAAAAAGGGCAATGTTACTATCCTCTTTTTCCACACTTGTGCTTCAAAGTAGCACCTTTTTCTTCATGTAGTGAGTCTCATATATTGTGCTTCAAAGTAGCACCATGTTTTTCATATAGTGAGTCTCATAAGTTGTCCTTTTATACTAGTGGGAATTTTTCATTATAGAACTTGGCCTGTATATTCCTACGATGGGCTTCCTCAAATTCCCTAGGTCTTCATGAGCAAGCAAGTTGGATGCACACCCACTACTTTTCTTTTGTTGAGCATTCATAGCTCTAGTGCATCCGTTGCATGGCAATCCCTACTCCTCATGTTGACATCAATTGATGGGCATCTCCATAGCCCGTTGATTATCCTCGTCAATGTGAGACTTTCTCTTTTTTTGTCTTCTCCACACAATCCCCATCATCATATTCTATTCCACCCATAGTGCTATATCCATGGCTCACGCTCATGTATTGCGTGAAGGTTGAAAAAGTTTGAGATTATTTAAGTATGAAACAATTGCTTGGCTTGTCATCGGGGTATAGAAGTTGGGAACATCTTTGTGTGACGAAAATGAAGCATAGCCTAACTATAAGATTTTTAGGGATGAACTTTCTTTTGCCATGTTATTTTGAGAAGACATGATTGCTTTGTTAGTATGCTTGAAGTATTATTATTTTTATGTCAATATGAACTTTTGTCTTGAATCTTTCGAATCTGAATATTCATACCACAATTAAGACGATTTACATTGAAATTATGCCAAGTATCACTCCCCATCAAAAATTCTTTTTTATCATTTACCTACTAGAGGACGAGCAGGAATTAAGCTTGGGGATGCTTGATACGTCTCCAACGTATCTATAATTTTTGATTGCTCCATGCTACTTTACCTACTGTTTTAGGCAATATTGGGCTTTATTATCCACTTTTATATTATTTTTGGGACTAACCTATTAACCGGAGGCCCAGCCCAGATTTGTTGTTTTATGCCTATTTCAGTGTTTCGAGGAAAAGGAATATCGGACGGAGTCAAAACGGAACGAAATCAACTGGAGAAGTTATTTTTGGAAGGAAACCCACCTGATGGACTTGGACCCCACGTCAGAAGATACGGGAGGTGCTCACGATGGTGAGGGGCGCGCCCCCTGCCTCGTGGGGGCCCCGTAGCTCCACCGACGTACTCCTTTCACCCATATATACCTTCGTACCCTAAAACTTCCAGAACAGAAGATAGATCGAGAGTTCCACCGCCGCAAGCCTCCAGAACCACGAAAAACCAATCGGGACCCCTTTCCGGTACCCTGCCGGAGGGGGATCCATCACCGGTGGTCATCTTCATCATCCCGGCGCTCTCCATGACGAGGAGGGAGTAGTTCACCGTCGGGGCTGAGGGTATTTACCAGTAGCTATGTGTTTGATCTCTCTCTCTCTCGTGTTCCAATCTATGGCACGATCTTGATGTATCCCGAGCTTTGCTATTGTAGTTGGATCTTATGATGTTTCTCCCCCTCTACTCTCTTGTGATGAATTGAGTTTCCCCTTTTGAAGTTATCTTATCGGATTGAGTCTTTTATGAGAACACTTGATGTATGTCTTGGTGATCAACTTGCGGGTTTCATGACATTGGGAACCTATGCATAGGGTTTGGCACACGTTCTTGATTCTCCGGTAGAAACTTTGGGGCACTCTTTGAAGTACTTTTATGTTCGTTGGATAAATCCGAGATTGTGTGATGCATATCGTATAATCATGCCCACGGATACTTGAGGTGACAATGGAGTATCTAGGTGACATTAGGGTTTTGGTTGATTTGTGTCTTAAGGTGTTATTCTAGTACGAACTCTTTTATAGATTGACCCAAAAGAATAGCTTTGAGGTGGTTTCGTACCCTACCATAATCTCTACGTTTGTTCTCCGCTATTAGTGGCTTCGGAGTGACTCTTTGTTGCATGTTGAGGGCTTGTTATATGATCTATCTATGTTATTATTGTTGAGAGAACTTGCACTAGTGAAAGTATGAACCCTAGGCCTTGTTTCCTATCATTGCAATACTGTTTACGCTCACTTTTACCGTTAGTTACCTTGCTGTTTTTATATTTTCAGATTACAAAAACCTATATCTACCATCCATATTGCACTTGTATCACCATCTCTTCATTAACTAGTGCACCTATACAATTTACCATTGTATTGGGTGTGTTGGGGACACAAGAGACTCTTTGTTATTTGGTTGCAGGGTTGCTTGAGAGAGACCATCTTCATCCTACGCCTCTCACGGATTGATAAACCTTAGGTCATCCACTTGAGGGAAATTTGCTACTGTCCTACAAACCTGTGCACTTGCAGGCCCAACAACGTCTACAAGAAGAAGGTTGCGTAGTAGACATCAAGCTCTTTTATGGCGCCGTTGCCGGGGAGGCTAGGTAAGTGAAGGTACATCTTTAGATCTTGCAAACGAATCTTTTTGTTTCTTGTTTTAGCACTAGTTAGTCTATAAAAGAAAATTACAAAAAAAATGGAATTGAGTTTGTCTCATACGCTTCATCTTTTTAATATCTCTCGTGAGTATGATGGAAAAGAAAATTGTGCCAAAGTGTTAGAAGAAGAATTACATAGAATGCTTGGCATGAAATATGTGAATGATGAGCATGATTGAAATGTTGTTAGTATGAATTCCTTGAATATCCGTGATGCTAATGATATGCAAAGCCACAAGCTTGGGGATGAAGATGATATTTTTTGTCCCCCAAGCTTTGATGAGAAAATTTACTATGATGAAAGCGTGCCTCCTATCTATGATGATTATTGTGATGACACGTATGCTATAAAGAATAATGATAACCATGAAACTTGTCATCTTGATCTCAATTTTCAATCACATAATAGTTATTTTGTTGAGTTTGCTCCCACTACTATTGAAGAGAAGAATTTTGCTTATGTGGAGAGTAATAAATTTTCTATGCAAGTAGATCATGAAAAGAATGCTTTAGGTGCTGGTTATATTGTTGAATTCATTCATTATGCTACTGAAAATTATCATGAGGGAGGAATATATGCTTGTAGGAATTGCAATAATATCAAGTTTCCTCTCTATGTGCTTAAAGTTTTGAAGTTATACTTGTTTTACCTTCCTATGCAAGTTGATTATTGTTCCCAAAAGTTGTTTGCTCAAAAAATCCCTATGCATAGGAAGTGGGTTAGACTTAAATGTGCTAGTCATATTCTTCATGATGCTCTCTTTATGTTTCAATTCTTATCTTTTATGTGAGCATCATTGAAATCATAATGCCTAGCTAGGGGCGTTAAACGATGGCGCTTGTTGGGACGCAGCCCAATTTTATTTTAGTTTCTTACTTTTTGGTTCTGTTTAGGAATAAACAATCCATCTAGCTTATGTTTAGATGTGGTTTTATGTTTTAATTATTGTTTGTGCCAAGTAAAACCTTTGGGAAGACTTGGGTGAAGTCTTTATGATCATGCTGTAAAAAACAGAAACTTTAGCGCTCACGAGATTAGCTATAACTGTTTGCTGGAGAGTGCTATTTAGTTGATTCTTTTTGAAAATGATTACTAGGGAAATTCCTCAGGACCACCAATTTATTTTAGAATTTCTGGAGTTCCATAAGTTTGCTTTAGTTACAGATTACTACAGACTGTTATGTTTTTGACAGATTCTGTTTTTCGTGTGTTGTTTGCTTATTTTGATGACTCTATGGCTAGTAAAATAGTTTATAAACCATAGAGAAGTTGGAATACAGTAGGTTTAAGACCAATATAAATAAAGAATGAGTTCATTACAGTACCTTTAATTGGTGTTTTGTTTTCTTTCGCTAACGGAGCTTACGAGTTTTCTGTTGAGTTTTGTGTTGTGAAGTTTTCAAGTTTTGGGTAAAGATTCGATGGACTACGTAATAAGGAGTGTCAAGAGCCTAAGCTTGGGGATTCCCAAGGCACCCCATGGTAATATTCAAGGACAACCAAGAGCCTAAGCTTGGGGATGCCCCGGAAGGCATCCCCTCTTTCGTCTTCGTTCATCGATAACTTTACTTGGAGCTATATTTTTATTCACCACATGATATGTGTTTTGCTTGGAGAGTCATGTCATTTTGTTTTGTTTTGTTTGCTGTTAGTTAGAGTATTGTTTTGCACCTTTAGTTTCAATAAAAAAGTCAAGGATAGCCTTTGCCATGCTTATTTTGCTAGTATACATGTTGCTGTTTGAAAACAGAAAGTTTGCCGCTGTTGCAAAAATTCCCTAGAAAAGTCAGAGAGTGGTATAATGTTGAATATTTTTGCATAGTGAGATCTGATAAATTTATTACAGTGGGAATTTTATTTCATAATTTGTGGAGTTAGGGAAGTATTATGAATCTTGCATTCTTTACAGACTATACTGTTTTGGCAGATTGCTGCTATGTTTGCATTGTTTGCATATGTTTGCTTGTTTAATGATTCTATTTAAGGATATAAGTATTAATTATGCAGAGACATTTAGTATGAAATGTTGAATAATAATTTAAGTGATTTGTTACAGTAGAAAATGATAAGGTTTTGCATTGGTTTATACTAACCTATCTCACAAGTTCTTGTTGAGTTTGTTGTGAATGAAGCTTTTTGATAAAAAGAGAAACCATGATAAGAGAGGAATTAAGGAGACACGAAAGTTCAAGCTTGGGGATGCCCCGGTAGGAATCCCACCTTTCTTATTCAACAACTATCGGTTAGTATCCGTTGAGCCTAAGTTTTTGCTTCTTCACATGAGTTGTGCTATCCTTGCATTGTAGTATTCTTTAGCTTTGCTTGCTGTTTGAATGAAGTATAAAGATCCGAAATCATTTAATGAGAGAGATCCATACATGATTTGGAATTTGTTAGAATACTCTAAGTGCTTCACTTATATCTTTTGAGCGTGATAATTTTTGCTCTAGTGCTTCACTTATATCTTTTAGAGCACGGTGGTGGATTTGTTTTAAGGAAACTATTGATCTCTCATGCTTCACTTAGATTATTTTGAGAGTCGTTAATAGCATGGTAATTTGCTTAATGTTAATATACTTGGTATTCAAGATATGTGAAACTTTCTTATGAGTGTGTTGAATACTAAGATAAGTTTGATGCTTGATAATTGTTTTGAGATATGGAGGTAATAATATCAAAGTCGTGCTAGTTGAGTAGTTGTGAATTTGAGAAATGCTTGTGTTGAAGTTTGCAAGTCCCGTGGCATGCACGTATGGTTAAAGTTGTGTAACAAATTTGAAACATGAAGTGTACCTGGCTTGTGCATCCTTATGAATGGCGGTCGGGGACGAGCGATGGTATTTTCCTACCAATCTATCCCCCTAGGAGCATGCGTGTAGTACTTGGTTTTTGATGAATTCTAAATTTTTGCAATAAGTATATGAGTTCTTTTGACTAATGTTGAGTCCATGGATTATACGCACTTTTACATTTCCGCCTTAGCCTCTTCGGTACCGTGCATTGCCCTTTCTCACCTTGAGAGTTGGTGCAAACTTCGCTGGTGCATCCAAACCCCGTGATACGATACGCTCTATCACACATAAACCTCCTTATATCTTACTCAAAACAGCCACCATACCTACCTATTATGGCATTTCCATAGCCATTCCGAGATATATTGCCATGCAACTTTCCACTGTTCCGTTTATCATCATTATGACATACGTTACTTTTGTCATATTGCCATTGCATAATCATGTAGTTGACATCGTATTTGTGGCAAAGCCACCATGCATTATTTTTCATACATGTCACTCTTGATTCATTGCACCATCCGGTACACCATGAGGCATTCATATAGAGTCATATCTTGTTCTAGTTTGAGTTGTAATCCTTATGTTGTAATCATTAGAAGTTTGATGATCATCATTATTAGAGCATTGCCCAAAAAAGAGAAAGGCCAAAAAAGGCCCAAAAAAGAAAAGGCCAAAAGAAAAGAAAGACCCAAAAAAGAAAATAAATAAAAGGGCAATGTTACTATCCTCTTTTTCCACACTTGTGCTTCAAAGTAGCACCTTTTTCTTCATGTAGTGAGTCTCATATATTGTGCTTCAAAGTAGCACCATGTTTTTCATATAGTGAGTCTCATAAGTTGTCCTTTTATACTAGTGGGAATTTTTCATTATAGAACTTGGCATGTATATTCCTACGATGGGCTTCCTCAAATTCCCTAGGTCTTCATGAGCAAGCAAGTTGGATGCACACCCACTAGTTTTCTTTTGTTGAGCATTCATAGCTCTGGTGCATCCGTTGCATGGCAATCCCTACTCCTCATGTTGACATCAATTGATGGGCATCTCCATAGCCCGTTGATTATCCTCGTCAATGTGAGACTTTCTCTTTTTTTGTCTTCTCCACACAATCCCCATCATCATATTCTATTCCACCCATAGTGCTATATCCATGGCTCACGCTCATGTATTGCGTGAAGGTTGAAAAAGTTTGAGATTATTTAAGTATGAAACAATTGCTTGGCTTGTCATCGGGGGTATAGAAGTTGGGAACATCTTTGTGTGACGAAAATGAAGCATAGCCTAACTATAAGATTTTGTAGGGATGAACTTTCTTTTGCCATGTTATTTTGAGAAGACATGATTGCTTTGTTAGTATGCTTGAAGTATTATTATTTTTATGTCAATATGAACTTTTGTCTTGAATCTTTCGAATCTGAATATTCATACCACAATTAAGACAATTTACATTGAAATTATGCCAAGTATCACTCCGCATCAAAAATTCTTTTTTATCATTTACCTACTAGAGGACGAGCAGGAATTAAGCTTGGGGATGCTTGATACGTCTCCAACGTATCTATAATTTTTGATTGCTCCATGCTACTTTACCTACTGTTTTAGGCAATATTGGGCTTTGTTATCCACTTTTATATTATTTTTGGGACTAACCTATTAACCGGAGGCCCAACCCAGATTTGCTGTTTTATGCCTATTTCAGTGTTTCGAGGAAAAGGAATATCATACGGAGTCAAAACGGAACGAAATCAACTGGAGAAGTTATTTTTGGAAGGAAACCGACCTGATGGACTTGGACCCCATGTCAGAAGATACGGGAGGTGCTCACGAGGGTGGGGGCATGCCCTCCCCCTAGGCGCGCCCCTGCCTCGTGGGGGCCCCGTAGCTCCACCGACGTACTCCTTTCACCCATATATACCGTCGTACCCTAAAACTTCCAGAACAGAAGATAGATCGAGAGTTCCGCCGCAAGCCCTCCGAACCACCAAAACCAATCGGGACCCCTTTCCGGTACCCTGCCGGAGGGGGATCCATCACCGGTGGTCATCTTCATCATCCCAGCGCTCTCCATGACGAGGAGGGAGTAGTTCACCCTCGGGGCTGAGGGTATGTACCAGTAGCTATATGTTTGATCTCTCTCTCTCTCTCTCGTGTTCTCTCTCGTGTTCCAATCTATGGCACGATCTTGATGTATCCCGAGCTTTGCTACTGTAGTTGGATCTTATGATGTTTCTCCCCCTCTACTCTCTTGTGATGAATTGAGTTTCCCCTTTTGAAGTTATCTTATCGGATTGAGTCTTTTATGAGAACACTTGATGTATGTCTTGGTGATTAACTTGCGGGTTTCATGACATTGGGAACCTATGCATAGGGTTTGGCACACGTTCTTGATTCTCCGGTAGAAACTTTGGGGCACTCTTTGAAGTACTTCCATGTTCGTTGGATAAATCTGAGATTGTGTGATGCATATCGTATAATCATGCCCACGGATACTTGAGGTTACAATGGAGTATCTAGGTGACATTAGGGTTTTGGTTGATTTGTGTCTTAAGGTGTTATTCTAGTACGAACTCTTTTATAGATTGATCCGAAAGAATAGCTTTGAGGTGGTTTCGTACCCTACCATAATTTCTACGTGTGTTCTCCGCTATTAGTGGCTTTGGAGTGACTCTTTGTTGCATGTTGAGGGCTTGTTATATGATCTATCTATGTTATTATTGTTGAGAGAACTTGCACTAGTGAAAGTATGACCCTAGGTCTTGTTTCCTATCATTGCAATACCGTTTACGCTCACTTTTACCGTTAGTTACCTTGCTGTTTTTATATTTTCAGATTACAAAAACCTATATCTACCATCCATATTGCACTTGTATCACCATCTCTTCGCCGAACTAGTGCACCTATACAATTTACCATTGTATTAGGTGTGTTGCGGACACAAGAGACTCTTTGTTATTTGGTTGCAGGGTTGCTTGAGAGATACCATCTTCATCCTACGCCTCTCACGGATTGATAAACCTTAGGTCATCCACTTGAGGGTAATTTGCTACTGTCCTACACAACTGTGCACTTGGAGGCCCAACAACGTCTACAAGAAGAAGGTTGCGTAGTAGACATCAGCGGCCGCCGCTCACCGGGCGCAGCTCCCCGTCCAGGCGAGGATGTCGTGCTGCGCATTTCCATCGACGTCCTAGGGCTCAACTGGGCCGCGTCTCGGGAGCTCTTCTGGCCTTCGCACGTGAGACGCCGCGAGGGCCCACGCACAGCTACGTTCGCGTGCCTTTCGGCCTGCCGAGCGTGGCATCCGCCTGTCAACGCAACCTGCGGCGTGTCCTGGTATCTCAGGAGGCCAAGCACCACGCCGTCCTGACGAAGATGGAGACGGTCCTCAAGGAACCGCCTGGACCTCCAGAGCCTCCCGAGGCTCAGGGCCCCAGTGGCTCGTGAGGAGCAACCCCTTCGCCGCGTACCTTCAGCTGCCTCAACATCCCTTCATCAACAGAACTAGGTGACATTTTCCAAGTTTATTTAGCTGGGAGCGCCCCTCGGGCTGCATCATTCCCAGGCCACGTGGGTCCGTCCCTGTGGCATGTATCCCTTTTTATGTCTTTAGCTTACCTTGTTGGGGGCGCCCCTCGGGCTGCATCATCCCCAAGCCACTCGGGCCTGTGGCATGTATCTTCCCAGCATTTACTTGAGCCAGTTTGTTTCCATGCTTAATCTATCTATGACTATCACCTGCTTGATTGTCACCCACCACGGGAGCTGCTCACGCTGGCACGGCGCTTGTGCTCGGGTCCGTCCTTGCAACATCGACAAACCTGAGCGGTCGAGCTCTGGCTCGCGGCACGCCCCGCACACGTCACCTCACCAAGCCCTCAGCGCCTTCATCTCCTCGTGGAGCAACCGATGGAAGACCGGCAACCGTAATGGTGAGCTGTGTTTCTCCTTGTGCTGGATTGCAGGAATCCCCTGAGGATGACAGCAGGCGACACCGCGAGCTCCCTCTTTTCCCATGCAATCCGCTTGCGCGTTAAAAGGGGGGCTCCTGAGCATCGCGCCCCAGGAGCTCTTACTGGCTCTCCAGCCCTCACCCCCTGGCCTTCACCACGGCATCACGACCTGGCATACCAGCGGCGGCTGAGCTCGCTCGAGGGCCGGGACCTAAGGACGTAGACCACAGAGGAGAACGTGGAGAAGAGGAGGCTCGTATGGGCCCAGGCTAGCTATGCTACGGACACCTACACACGAATCTGGCGCATCACGAGGAATCGACCTCGGACCGTCAAGATATGTCTCGCGCCCAGGTTGGCTAATACCGCTAAGGCCTAGGAACCACACTAGCCGCAGCCCTGCCGCGGCAACGTCACCCCCCTTTCTTAACTCCCGACGGCTACTTGAGCGCTAAAGGGGACCTCCTGAGCATCGCGCCTCAGGAACTCTTACTGGACCTGGGGCCGCTCACCTCCTGGCCTTGACAACGGCACGCGACCTGGCATACTAGCGACGGCTGCAGCCTTCCTGGGGACCGGGACCTGTCAGCGTAGAGCACCAAGTCGTCGCAAGGATAGAAAGGGGAGACCAAGCTGAAGCAGGACTCATGCCCGCGCAAGTTCATAATAAGGATAATATCGACAAAAGACATTACAGACTCTTTACACGCCCCCACGGGGTACCTCTCGATTCTTCACAGGAAACAAAAGGGAAAAGCTTCAAGGAGTCATATCTACACGCGCCCCTGCAGCTGCGCCATCATCAATAGTAGGCCACCAAAGTCCAGCGCCAACCTGATCCAGATCAGCGGCGGCGGCGGCCGGACGCTGCAGCCCTGCTCCGGGCTCGACGAGAGCTTGGAGGCACGTAGCTATCATCGCTCGTCTCCGGAGTCTCGTAGAGCTCGGGAGAATCGCTGGACTCCCAAACATCGCTGCAGCTTCCAGAGGAGCTGCTGGAGACGTGGACAGCAGGCCCTGCCCCTGCTGCGGCGTAAACCTGCCGACCCCTCCCGGAGCAGCACTCCAGACGGCGGCCTTTTGCGTCAAAGACCTTGAAGAGCAGCGTGGAAGCACCGTCTTATTTGAAGTGGATCGTGAGGGCGCCCTCTACACGGCACACTTGGGCGACCTCGCCCTAGCCTTGGGTCATGAAGATCTTGCCCGAGGAGACGGCTTCAACCTCCGCTCCAGTCACCGGTGCGTCGCAGTCGGCATGCTGCAGCCAAAGCTCGAGGAGCCCCCTCGGCGGCATCTCGGCAGAGAAGAAGGAAGGGAAGCGAATCCAGGTGCTCGGGGGCATCGCTGCCCACAGCACCAGCTCGCGTGAAGAGTCCGCAGTGTGGACTCCAGGGGCAGCAACGCGCGCCACCGCGGTACGACGACCATGACCGCGGGGCGCGTGCTGCCGCTCGCCGCTTCTTTCTCCCGAGCCTTCGGCTTGGGCGTACAAGGGCAACAGGTACCCAGGAGGAGTCCGCTCGCACCAAGGACTCGTTACCACCTACATCGCCGCCGCGCCGCTGCGGTGGACCGGCCTCTTCATCGGCTGGAGCGGCCCCGGCCCGTCGAGGGGGGTATTTCCTTTCTCCGTGGCAGAAAACCTTCGGATGGGCGCCATTGGTGTCGCTGCTGGCAATGGAGCAAGGGGGAAGAAGCGAGCAGAATGGGAAGAGATGGGTGTCGGGGGCTCCGCCCCCTCCCCATTTATAGCAGGAGAAGGCCAACCAGCGCCTCCCACGATCACAGGTAATGATGGTTTTTCCTTGCATGTCGCAGGAACTTGTAAAGTCGGGCAGTTGCCAAGGCAGCATGGGGAAGCGGAGATGCCCACGTCCAATCAACCGCCATGCGTCGACCAAGGCCGCAGGCTATTGGGGCCCGCGGCGCTCCGCACTTGCCCTTTGGCTTCGCCTCGAAGCCAAGCCCGAGCACGCCTTGGGCCCGAGGGTTACTGTCGGTGTTTTGGGAATGGGGGTCCCTAGACTTGCCTACCTGCAGCCCACGGCATGTGTCGGTGTCTAAACCGACGGATCTCGGGTAGGGGGTACCGATCTATGCGTCTAAGGCGGATGGTAACAGGAGGCGGGGGACACGATGTTTACCCAGGTTCGGGCCCTCTCGATGGAGGTAATACCCTACTTCCTGCTTGATTGATCTTGATGATGTGAGTATTACAAGAGTTGATCTACCACGAGATCGTAGAGGCTAAGCCCTAGAAGCTAGCCTATGGTATGATTGTTGTTATCCTACGGACTAAACCCTCCGGTTTATATAGACACCGGAGGGCTAGGGTTTACAGTCGGTTACAAGGAGGAGATCTACATATCCGTATTGCCAAGCTTGCCTTCCACGCCAAGGAGAGTCCCATCCGGACATGGGACGAAGTCTTCAATCTTGTATCTTCATAGTCCAACAGTCTCGCCAAAGGATGTAGTTTGGCTGTCCGAGGAAGCCCTAGTCTAGGACTCCCTTAGTAGCCCCTGAACCAGGCTTCAATGACGATGAGTCCGGCGCTAAGATTGTCTTCGACATTGCAAGGCGGGTTCCTCCTTCGAATATTCCATAGAAGATTTTGAACACAAGGATAGTGTCCCGCTCTTGAAAAACATTCCACATACCACTGTAGAGAGAATAATATTTCCACAAATCTAATCTGCTGACAGCTTTTCGTGACGTTATGCCGTGGTCTGGTCATGACGAACTGTTTTTCCGAGCCTGCCACTTCACGTGTTGCAAGGCGGTTTTATTGGCACGGCCTGTCGAATCAGAGATCGTGTCCCTCTTTTCACGGGATTCTCATCAATACGGGTGTGGGTAACCCAATCGTGCCTGCTCGTATGACTCCTCGATTTTAGGCAAGTTCCAAACGGCCGCGCGGAGGACGCTTGATATTCACCCTCTTTATAAAGGGGCCAAGGCATGTCCTTTTCT
The DNA here is from genome assembly GCA_021605205.1 of Aegilops longissima. Taxonomy (NCBI): domain Eukaryota; kingdom Viridiplantae; phylum Streptophyta; class Magnoliopsida; order Poales; family Poaceae; genus Aegilops; species Aegilops longissima. The sequence goes on along the minus strand of CM038677.1, from coordinate 614,155,916 downwards.
TCTCGTGCTCAATCGAATCCTTCCCCCACCCCGAGCTCCAACACCCAAGGCTCAGGCTAGGCGTTTCGGACCTTCAATCATGTCTGGATCCAACCTTCAGGGTCGGTGGATGCCCTCCTCCGTCACAAAGGAGGACATCAAGAAACTAATAGAAGCCAGGTATCTGACCGCCGAAATTTTGCACAGGCTGCCTGCTCGAGGGCAGGTCATCCCCACTCCCGAGCCCAACGAGAGTGTCGTATTCTCCTACCACTTCCTCCGAGGGCTAGGCTTTAGTCTAGATCCCTTCGTTAGAGGGCTCATGTTCTATTACGGGCTCGATTTCCATGATCTGGCCCTGGATTCCATCCTTCACATCTCGTCGTTCATCGTCGTGTCTGAGGCCTTCCTCCACGTCACCCCACACTTCCCCTTATGGCTCAAGACCTTTAATGTGAAGCCGAAGATGCTTAACGGGCGACACGCAGAATGCGGAGGTGCCATAATAAGCAAAGGCGCCGATGCTCCCTGGCCAAAGGGTTCCTTCCCGGAGGTGTCCAACTTATGTTAACGGGAGTGGTTTTACATAACAGCTCCCCGTAGTACTAAGTGGGTAGCCGCCCCTGCCTTCTGCTTGGGCCCCCCACCACAACTGGCGTCATGGGTCAACAAGGGGCTGGACTGGGGGCCAGTAAACGATGTGCCGATATTGCAGAGTCGCATCCGAGATCTCTTCGAGAGAGATGTCAGCCTTGTCAAGGTAATGCAAGTCATGCTAGTTCGTCGAGCCCTGCCTTGCAAACGTCGACCTCTCCTTATGTGGGAGTTCAACCCGGAAGGACCACGAACTATTCAGCACTTCTTCGGCATGACGCATGAAGAGATGTATGGATTGTTCTTCAGATCACAGATAAGGTATTCGGACACCATCGAGGATGCGGGTCTGAGCTGCAATCGTCCAGATACCCAAGTAAGTAATTATTCGGCCGAACATGTTGTCTCTTTATTTATCACAACATCATTCTGAAAAGTCCCTCTTTGACTAGGATTGGGTAAAAAAGGCGAAGATGATCAGGTGTCCGGCCCACCTCCCCGAAGGCTCACCGGATCCTGTACTAGCCAGGATGCTTGAGCTTGCGCCTTATCAAACGCCATCAGGGGAAGATAAAGGAAGGAACAAAGAAGCCGAAAGTGAGCCTCACTCATTATTCATCCAAACCAGGGAATTAGTGCCTCCGCGAAGGAGGACAACCAGGGAGAAGGATCTGGAATTCCCTCTCCCCAAGGAAGGAAGAGGGCCGCATCTGAAGACTTGGAAACAATGGTTTTCAAATGAGGGAAGAAACCTTTGTCAGGGGGCCCTACCCCGGAGGGCATCCTTACCGCACAGTACCTGCAAGGGGACCAGCCCTCCACCGAACTGTAAGTAAACAAAAGTGCTTTATAGTAAATATACCCTGCTTCATTCCTGAAATCAATAACCGAGACGTATGTCTTGTAGTTCGGATCGTAGCCCTTCTCGACAGAGTTCGTCTTCGGGGGATCTTCTTCCGGAGATGATGGAGAGCGAAACGCCTCCCCGCCTCATGAAGTGGACGACCCTGAGGTGTTGTCACGGAGGATTTCTCCTGATCCACCGAGGGCAGAGGGTAACCCTTCGGCCACCCGAAGCCCGGGGTATTCGGCTCCTAAGGAGAGCAACAGAAAGAGTCCGGGACTGTCCGGTGCGCGACGAGTCGTACTGATGAATCTTCTGGAGAAAGCGGCTATCTCAGAAGTGCATCGTACGCTAATGGGTACGTTGGTTGAGAAGATTTCATCCACCGAAAGCGGGTTGCATGAAGCTTTTATGAGCCTGCTGACAGGCTTTGAGGTACGCAAAGTAATATATAATTTTTGATGGTGCCGCACATGCTAGGTGTGCCCTATGCAGATAGTAGCCCCTGAGACTCTGGTTGCTGTCGAAAAAGGCAGCAAATAGAGGATCGTAGTCCCAGGTAATAACCGTGCTGCTTTCACGTGCAGGTGGCTGAGGGTCCGGTGGCTAGCCGGACTGGTGAGTTTGCTGAACTAAAGCGGCAACTTTATGCGGCAGATGCCGACATCGTGCTTGTAAACAAACGGCTTGACGAGGCACAGGGTATGTATTTCTCCGATGATCAACACATATTAAGAGGAGCATGATGCTAGTATCTGTAATATGTTGTGACTGCAGATGGAGCTGCCGCCATGGAGACCCTTCGTGCGGAACTTGCCCGAGCCAAGGAACAAGCCAGGAGGAATGATGTGGCCGCCCTAAAGGCGGTCGAAGAGCTAAGAGCCGAACAGGCTGCGCATTGCCAAAGCAAAGAAAAAATAGCCAAGATGGCTGTTGAGTTGAAAGATGCCGCCGACCAGAATGAGCTTCTTGAGAAGGAAAGCCGAACGAAGACGGCGGACCTGGAGAAATCCATGGTAGCGGCCAAGGAAGCCCGCTCTAAAATTAGAGCGGCGAAGGAAGAGTTACGTCAAGCCGGACATATCGTGGCTGGGAAGCCCTTTTTGTTGCGGACGAAGTTCGTAGATCCTAAGTATGCCCTTCTGGATCAATTATGGAGTTCTGCGGACGCGTACCTGGATTTGGCAGCAAGTGCTGCTGATGCGACCAAGTTTTTCAAAGATCAGAAAGATCACGAAGTGGAAAAGTTGTTACGTCGCGATTCAATGCTCGGCGCGTCCGCTGCTGTTAAATGAGCAAATGGCGAGTGGGCGAGCTCCATAGGTTGTCCGGGCTTGCCATGAGGTCTGTTGTGGATCATCTTTGGCCGGAAGGACCGAGGCCGAATAGTTATTTTGGCTTAGTGCAATGATTCCTTGGTGTTGTGCCGCAAATCGACGTTGTGAAGAGGTCGACGTGCATAGAGGGTGCACGGATGGCTCTTTCCCGTGTCAAGACATACTGGGCAGAGATGGAGGCCACCGCTATTACAACCCAGAGTTCGGTCGTAGGCCGGGTATCGGCCGAGCACTATTTTGTAAGAAGTCTTAGAAGGCGCTCGTTTAATAGAGGCTCAGTTCTCGAAGAGTATCATATTCTAGTGACATGTATCCCAATTGTAAGAACAATTATATTTGAATTATAATGGATGTGTTTATACTTTTTCCTGAAAGTATTATTATGTCTCCTGTGCGTTGCAACAGAAGAGATTTTCTTTTTACATGAAGCAAAGGGAAAGATAATTGATGTTTCATCGGAAAAAAGGGTATCCACAATGGTAGGCGAGAGCAAAGGGTTATGTTCTTCTAGTTGAACATGTTTTACAGGCGAAATCTTGATAGTGGTGGGGTTGGTCGGCATTGTGGTCGAAAAATTCCAAAAAAAAAATTCAAAAAGTATTTGTTATAGTTTTGTGAATTTTTCTTCGAAATTTAACAAAAACTGAAATTCTGGAAATCTTGTGGAAAAAATAAAGTTGAATGGGAAAAAAGAAAAAAGTAAACAGGAAAGAAAAAGTAAAATAATAAGTAAGGAAAAAAGAAAATGGGCCGGCCCAGTCTTGGGCGCACTATGCGAAGCCCATACTATATGGCGCACATTGCGGCAAATGGTGTTTTACCCACTACGTGGGCAGTAAATTAAGTGGGCTGGTTTCTCTGGGCTAGAGCGCATGTGGCCCAGATATGAAATTCTAGAAAAACCATTATTTTTTTCCAGCATACAGACGAAAAAAATATTTAGTACCACCTCAAATAAAAGAAGAATATTTTCGGTGGTGAACGGATGAAAAAATCGGAGAAACGCACCTTGCTTTATTAGTAGGTATATATATATATATATATATATATATATATATATATATATATATATATATATATATATATATATATATATATATATATATATATATATATATATATATATATATATATATATATATATATCCTGAAAGTTTGCGTCTTTTCAGCCCCACGCATATAATGCGGGGTGTTCATGTAGCGTCTTCACACTTGATCCAACGTCTTGGTCCATTAAGGAGGTGGTAGCGCTAAGCGAGGCAATCGGACTATATTGCTTTAACACTTTCACTTGACCATAGGAGTTTGACAGTGGGGCTACTATATATCCCCTGGTATTGGGGCTACTATATATCCCCTGGCATTTCCGCGGCCATCCGAATACGGTGCGCATACATACATTACCGGGAAAACCGGTCCTTCGTTAATGCGGAGGAATCCCGAAGATTCCAATGAGTCGTCGAGTGGTTGACCAGTCTCATGCTTTATCATGACAGTCAGTTTTCGGCTTTCTCTACTGAGGTGCTCGTCCGGTTGAACCAGGGCACAATCGCAGTAGTTCTCCCGGTGCCACCTTAGCCGATAGAGCGGAACGTAAGGTAGCAAAACACGGGAGCCGGGCAAACCCAACATTTGACCAAAGTCATGATTCGGAGCTGATGCATATAAGGCCAAACTCGCGACGCCGAACACTCCCTAAGGTATTCGGTCTTTACAACATATACCGGGCTGAGTTACGCCCTTGATAATGAGCCCTGAGTGTCCAGGTACATGCACTTATTCTGACGTGGCGAAATGCCAATAACTTCAGCATCCCTCGCGGTTATACTGAGTATCCGGAGGATGTGAAGCAACAAGAGACAGTAAAAAAGGTTTAGACAGGGTCTTAATATAAAAAGAAACCTTTGAGCGGGGCCCTACTGCACGTCTGCGCCTTTGTCTCCGTTGTGCCGTATCCTGGACGGGTGTAGCATGATTATCATCTGTAAAAGAGAAAAACTTAGGTGAAAGTTGTCGTGTGAAAAATTGGTTATTCTCAATAAACCATTAAAATTCAAGATAAGTAAGGTCGAGCCGAGCTGTAGTCCTTTTTACATGCTAGAAGCCCCTGGTACCGCCTATAGGGGTATATCCATCAATCTCAGGTTTATCTAAGCTGTTACAGCTAGTGATGCGCCGGACTCGTCTAGCCGTGTCCGTGGTCTTGATGACCGATCATTTATTCTGGTTGGAGAGGCTGTTTATTGTTCGGCTGCTAAAACTGCCACACGTTCTTCCGCGCGTAAGGAACGCTCAACATTTCCGCTAACTGTGATGATGCCACGTGGACCGGGCATCTTAAGCTTAAGAGAAGTGTAGTGCGGTACTGCATTAAAACGAGCGAAAGCTGTTCTTCCGAGTAGTGCTTTATATCTGCTTCGGAATGGAGCGATGTCGAAGGTTAACTTTTCACTTCGGAAGTTGTCGGGAGAACCGAATACAACCTCTAGTACGAGAGAGCCCGTGCAACTAGCCTCTGGGCCTGGTATTACTCCTTTAAGGTAGTATTGCTTTGGCTAATTCTCGTTGGGTCTATCCCCATTTTGCAGACTGTGTCCTGATATATCAGATTAAGACTACTACCGCCGTCCATGAGGACTCGGGTGAGATGGTATCCGTTGACTATTGGGTCGAGCACGAAGGCAGTCGATCCTCCGTGTCGGACATTGGTCGGGCTATCCCTACGATCGAAAGTGATCGGGCGGGTCGGCCAAGGGTTGAACTTGGGGGTGACAGGCTCTACGGTTCATTCGTCTCGGCGTGCATGTTTACTCCTCCTCTTCGTCACGTGAATCATGTTCACTGTTTTGACCTCTGGTGGGAACTTTTTCTGTCCCCCAGTGTTTTGCTGACGAGGTTCATCCTCCTCTTCACTTGGTGTCTCCCTCCCCTTGTGTTCGGCGTTTAGCTTGCCGGCCTGCTTGAAGACCCAGCATTCTCTGTGGGTGTTATTTGTAGGTTTATCGGAGGTGCCGTGAATCTGACATAATTTGTCTATAATCTTGTTGAGGTTGGACGGTCCATCTCTGTTGCCTTTGAAAGGCTTTTTTCGTTGACCGGGTCGAGAGCCCCTAAATCCGGCATTTACTGCCGTGTTGTCTAGGCTGTCTTCGTTATTTCGACGCTTGCCTTTACTGCGTCATGGTTTTCCATTACCATCCCTGACTTCAGATGTGCCTGGATCGCTGGTGCTACTACGGGCCAGCCAGCTGTCTTCGCCCGCGCAAAAGCGGGTCATAAGGCTTGTTAGGGCTGCCATTGTCCTTGGTTTTTCTTGGCCGAGGTGTCTGGCGAGCCATTCGTCTCGGACGCTGTGTTTGAAAGCCGCTAAGGCTTCGGCGTCCAGACAGTCGACGATTTGGTTCTTCTTAGTGAGAAATATGTTCCAAAGCTTTCGGGCTGACTCTCCGGGCTGTTGAATAATATGACTTAAATCGTCTGCATCCGGAGGTCGGACATAGGTCCCTTGAAAGTTGGCCCTAAAAGCATCCTCAAGCTCCTCCCAACTTCCGATTGAATTTTCGGGGAGGCTCTTCAGCTAGTGCCGAGCTGGTCCTTTCAGCTTGAGGGGCAAGTACTTGATAGCGTGGAGATTGTCTCCTCGAGCCATATGGATATGGAGGATGAAGTCCTCAATCTAGACCCCAGGGTCTGTCGTTCCGTCGTACGCCTCTATGTTCACGGGTTTGAATCCCTCTGGGAATTCATGATCCAGCACCTCATCGGTGAAACATAGGGGGTGTGCGGCACCCCTGTATTTGGATGTGTCATGGCGTTCTAACGGTTGTAGTGTTCTGTTTTGATTATGCGCTGGAGCGTGCTTCCTAGATCCGTAGATGGATCTGGTCATGCCGGCATTTTGATGCAAGTCCTTGCGTGGATCATGTGTTGACTTATGTGCGGCCTCGTTAGCCTTCCTATCGCGGCCACGAGGTGGTCGATCTGACGGGTCGGCCGTTTTATTTTTCGGCTGTGTGGGCTCTAAGGCCTCATCATCGAATTCAGGCAACAACTTGCGCTTTGGATAGCTCTTTGTGTGGCAACTACCACCATACTTCTCTTCAGTGTCGAGCACTTTGTTCCATCGGCCGTTGAGCATATTCTACACGACCTGAAGCCTTTGCTTCTGCTTCTTCAGACTCCTCGCGGTGGCAATAAGCCTTCTACGGAGGTTCTCTTCTTCCGAGTGCCTTTCCGGGATGATGTGTGCATCGTCGTCCGGACTGCTTTCCTCTCCGGAGAGAGGTTGATGAGCTTTATCCTCGGCGTCGACGTGATTGGACAGCGGCTCCGTACTATGTTCGCCATCCGCTGGTTCACCCTGCTCTGTCGTTGGGTCGATGTGGTCGTCATTTCCTCTGGAGTCGACCGGGGTGTTATTTTTTCTTGCGCTGTTATCGCTGTTTTTGCCGAGGCGGGATTTGGAGCGGCGCCTACGCCGTCTCTTTGGTTGCTTCTCGAGGGAGCTATCCTTCGCTGCATCCTTCCGTTCCTCGTCATTGTTTTCTTTGGGTGTATCCACCATATATATATCGTGAGATGAAGTGGCTGTCCAGCGCCCTGTGGTGGTGGTTCCTGTTCGTCTCCTGCATCATCGTCCATAACGTCGACGTCTTCGGAGCCGAAATCGAGCATGTTGGTTAAATCGTCGACAGTGGCTACTAAGTGGGTGGTGGGTGGGAAGCGAATTTCTTCGTCGTCCGCATCCCATTCTAGCCCGACATAGTTCGGCCAAGGATCTCCTGACAAGGAGAGAGACCTTAATTAATTTAGCACATCGCCAAAAGGCGAGTGCTTAAAGATATCCGCGGAGGTAAACTCCATGATTGGCGCCCAATCAGATTCGATAGGTATCGATGTAGGCGGTTCGGGGCCTGTGGCCGGGGATGAATCCGAGGATCCGGCGACACAGGTCTCATAGGAGGTGAAGTCAGTATTAAGCTCTATCGCCACTGAGTGTATGACCTCCGAGGCGGGGTTCAACCACCCGTCCTCGGACGACGTAATCGACTCCGGATCTAGGGCCACAGTAGGCACAGGTGTGATCTCCCGAACACCGTCCGGCAGCAGAGCTAAGTCGTGCTCGTCGTGAATGTGCGGCGTACCTGACATATGCTCGAATCCATCGAAGATCAAGTCTCCGTGGATATCGGCAGTATAGTTCAAGTTTCCAAACCTGATCTGATGGCCACAGGCGTAGCTCTCGATCTGCTCCAGATGGCCAAGCGAGTTGGCCCGCAGTGCGAAGCTGCCGAACACGAAGATCTGTCCGGGGAGGAAAACCTCACCCTGGATCGCATCGTTGCCGATGATCGAAGGGACCATCGAACCTTGTGGTGACGGCACAGTGGAACTCTCAATGAAAGCACCAATTTCGGTGTCAAAACCGGCCGATCTCGGGTAGGGGGTCCCGAACTGTACATCTAAGGCGGATGGTAACAGGAGGCGGGGGACACGATGTTTACCCAAGTTCAGGCCCTCTCGATGGAGGTAATACCCTACTTCCTGCTTGATTGATCTTGATGATATGAGTATTACAAGAGTTGATCTACCACGAGATCGTAGAGGCTAAACCCTAGAAGCTAGCCTATGGTATGATTGTTTTTGTCCTATGGACTAAACCCTCCGGTTTATATAGACACCGGAGGGGGCTAAGGTTACACAGAGTCGGTTACAAGGGAGAAGATCTATATATCTGTATTGTCAAGCTTTCCTTACATGCCTAGGAGAGTCCCATCCGGACACGGGACGAGGTCTTAAATCTTGTATCTTCATAGTCCAATAGTCCGGCCAAAGGATATAGTCCGGCTGTCCGAGGACCCCCTAATCCAGGACTCGCTCAGCATGGCTCTGCGAGCGGGCCCGTATGGCCCATCTTTACCAACAAGCTTTCAAGACCCTCACGAGGGGCCAAGCCTCGCGAGGCGGACGACACAAGACCTCCTCGGGAGCAGCCTTGCCAGGCTGGCTCGCGAGGGCCGGAGAGATCAAGGCAAGACAAAACCTCGTGAGGTTCCAGTGATATAAGCCATGACGATCGAGACTAGGCGGGCGCCAGCATGCACAGTGTCCTTGTTTCCTCTTTGGTGCTAAGGAGGCAAGCGCAGGCGAGGAGTACCGAGGCATTAAGCAAAGGTTTCCTTATCGATGCAACAAGACCAAGACCAGCAGGACGGTAGGATGGAGGTCACCGTGGAGCCCAAGACGGCGTCACCAGCAGAGCCTTTGGTAGGCGAAGACTACTTTTGTCAGAATAAGTTGTACTAGTTTTCCCCTTTCAAATTGGCCGTTGTGGGATCCCTTCCCGCTTGATATTTGGAAAGAGGACCGGGGCCTCTATAAATAGGCCTAGCCACCACCATAGGAGGGAACGAACAAACGGACAAACGGATTCAGGTCATCCTCACCCACACAAGTTCACCAAGCACAAGAACACCTCTCCTCAGGAGGCCGTTCTTCCCCTTGTATTGTTCATCCTCAGCCCGAGAGGCAATCCACCACCACCACACTGGAGTAGGGTATTACACCACAACGATGGCCCGAACCAGTATAAATCTTGTGTCCCTTGTGTTGTGAGTTCGTCGAGCTAGCCTAGAGATCGCGAAGCGGGTGAGGGCGTGATCTGTGAGGGAGAGATCTTCGCATGCACCCCAGAGTTCGAACCTTAAGCGTTTTGCCGGAACCTGAGATCCAACAGACACACATTAATCATGAATTTATTAGAATGCTCTATGTGCTTCACTTATATCTTTTGAGCTAGGCAGTTTTCTCTAGTGCTTCGCTTATATATTTTTTAGCACGGCGGTGGCTTTATATTATAGAAATGTTTGAACTCTAATGCTTCACTTAAATTATTTTGAGAGTCTTAAACAGCATGGTAATTTGCTTAGGTTTTGAATTTAGTCCTAATTTGATGGGCATCCAAGAGGGATATAATAAAAACTTTCATATAAATAGCATTGAATAGATGAGAAGTTTGATTCCTTGCATTTGTTTTGAGATATAAAGATGGTGATATTAGAGTCATGCTAGTGAGTAATTGTGGATTGGTAGAAATACTTGTGTTAAACTGTGTGATTCCCGTAGCATGCACGTATGGTGAACCATTATGGGATGAGGTCGGAGCATGATTTGTTTTTTATTGCCTTCCTTATGAGTGGCAGACGGGGACGAGCAATGGTCTTTTCTTACCAATTTATCCCCCTCGAAGCATGCGTGTAGTACTTTGTTTTGATGGCTAATAAATTTTTGTAATAAGTATGTGAGTTCTTTATGACTAATGTTGAGTCCATGGATTATGCGCACTCTCACCCTTCCACCATTGCTAGTCTCTCTAGTACCACGAAACTTTCGCCGGAGCATTAAACCCACCATATACCTTCCTCAAAACAGTCACCATACCTACCTATTATGGCATTTCCATAGACATTCCGAGATATATTGCCATGCAACTTCCACCATTCAGTTTTATTATGACACTCACCATCATTGTCATATTGCTTTGCATGATCGTAAGATAGCTAGCATGATGTTTCATGGCTTGTCCGTTTTGTAATTTGCTACGCTAGATCATTGCACATCCCGGTACACCACTGGAGGCATTCATATAGAGTCATATCTTGTTCTAGTATCGAGTTGTAATTCTTGAGTTGTAAGTAAATAAAAGTGTGATGATCATTAGAGCATTGTCCCATGTGAGGAAAGGATGATGGAAGCTATGATTCCCTCACAAGTTGGGATGAGTCTCCGGACTTTACAAAAAATAAAAGAGGCCAAAGAAGCCCAAACAAAAAATGGGTGAAAAGAGAGAAGGGACAATGTTACTATGATTTTTCCACACTTGTGCTTCAAAGTAGCACCATGATCTTCATAATAGAGAGTCTCCTAGTTTGTCACTTGTCGGAGTAATGGGCCACGGGTAGCCTAACCCGAGCCCCAGAACCTTTCAAGACATCGGGGCCGGTTGTGCCCCTCAAGACGTGAAGATAGAGCGCCGCCTTCTGGCGGCCGGCTGGCCGAACGACCGACTGCCGGAGCACGGCCGTGCTCAAGAAGGCGGCTCCAAGACGAGCCGACTTCTAGCAGGCGGCCTCCAGAGAGGCCGGCTCCTAGAAGTCGGCCCATGGCGCCCTCGTAGCCACGCCCCCTGACCAAGCAAGCGTCATTAGCGTTATGGCTACAGTAATCAGCAGCCGGCAAGACCCTTGGCGGCGAGGCGGCCCTATCGGCTCCGTGCAGACGGTCGGCGGGGCCCACCAGGCGGCGGGGCCCAGCAGTCGGCGGAGAAGCCGGTGATCAGAGAGACTGACAACCAGGTCCTACACCCAGCCAGATTACCGTTGTACCCCTGGGGGGTAGGCCTATATAAACCCCCAGGGCACCCATGCAAAGGGTTCGAACCTATTAGAATTAGATTCATACCTAGGGGGAGAAGAGAGCAAGCCTTGCCTTCTTCCACCTCTAGCATACAGCTCGAGGAGCACCATTTGTACTCACTAGTGCCTTACTGATCATGCAGAGACCCCACAGAGCAGGACTAGGGGTGTTATCTCCTAGGAGAGCCCCAAACATGGGTAAAGTGCGTCGGCGTTCATGTCTACGCCTCATCTCGCTTCCAGGCACCGGCGATGTTCTACTCGCTTCCACCATGATAAGACATCCATTTGCATATGTCGCACCCAACCCCCGACATCTGGCGCTCACCGTGGGAGGAGGTGCACCGTCTCCCGGAGACCTGTTCTGGATGGAAACCCTGTTCCTTCCTGGCGAGCGCAGCCAGCCCGGCACGGCAGAAAGCGTCTGCGCCGACGCGCTGCACGGCGTGGAGGTCGCCTGCGCGGTGAGCTGCCTCGCCGATCTTTTCAGCGAGATTCGCATCTCCGACGAGCCCGCGTCTGATGCAAGCACCGGTGGCCCTGAGAGCCTCCTTGTGAGCCTCCTCGATCAACTCCACGTCGCCAGCGAGCCTGCTGTGGACTTGGAGTCGGTTGGCTCTGCCGACCCGATGTTGGTCGACTCTGACACGGCGTCGCTTGACGTGTTCCCCACCAACATGGTGGTCTACGACGAGCCGCTTCCTCGTGCGGACAGCGGCGGCAGCACTGCCACAGAAGTGCTCGTCATCAGCCACGGCGAGCACTCTAGCGGAGGTGGCCAGGATCCGTTGCAAGCGGCGATGCAAGATCTGACTACGCCCATCCATGAAGACACAAACACCGAGATGCTGGAGGCGCACCGCGTCCAGCTCATCGAGAGCGCCAACCGGCTGGCCAGCATGAGACGCCTCTTGGAGGCTTACCAGCATGAGATGGACCTAGCCGCATTGGCCAGATCCGGCAGCGTGGCACGACCATTGCCAGCATGTTTGGGACTGATCGTCCCATCTATGCCACGCCTGCGGAGAACATACGAGCTGCCCAGGTGGCAGCAGACGAGCTAGACAAGCTCGAGGGCGATGGGCGTCGCCACATGACAGAGCGAGTCCAGCAACTCCTCAACGCGGCTGCTGAGCAGCAGGAGGCCGGGTGCCGCACTGAAGCTCCCAACCGGTGAAACGATGACCCACCTCCTTGCCGAGACCAAGGCGCGACATCCGGACGCCGACTGGTGGCGCCCACGATAGAAGAGACAAGGAGCCGGCTCCAAGCCGCTGCCGGAATCGCATCACCATCGAGCGCAACCAAGACGGTCGCCCAAGAGCAGTGCAGCGACGAGACGACTGTCCGCCTCCTCCTCCCCGCAGGGAGAGGCGCATTTCACTGCTGCTTGTTGATCACCCATCACTGGGTGACCGCCCTGGCCGCCGAGAAGGAATCGGAGAAAACGATGCCCGCCACCGGATCGATCGCCTCAATCAATCCCTGGCACTAGAAGAAGAAGATGAGCTGGGTCCGCCATGCTTCGGCCCCCGCATCCGAGATGAACCTTTCCCCAAAGGGTTCATGCTCCCGAGAGATACACCCAAGTACACCGGCTCCGTGAAGCCGGAGGACTGGCTGGTCGACTACTCCACATCCGTTAGCATCGCGAACGGCAACAAGCGCGTTTCCGTGAAGCATGTTTAGCTCATGTTCGGGGCATGGCGGGACAGGCTGAACAACTGAAGCCCGCAGCATCAACAGCTGGGTTGATTTCCTGAACCATTCATCCGCCTTCACCCGGCCGCATACAGCGGCCGCCCAAGCCCGCCAGCTCTCCTTGTCGTCCAAGGCTAACAAGTCGACTCGCGACTACCTCACGCGCTCGGCCGAGCTGCGCAACTCTTGCGAGGGCATGCACGAGGTGCAGCCCATCGAGTACTTCACTGCCGGGTGCCAAGAGGGCACCCTCCTCAAGCACAAGCTCCTCTGCGACGAGCCGACAACCCGAACTGCTGATCATAGCAGACAAGTACGCTACGACCGACTCCTCCATGAAGGCATAGATCCAAGTTAACGCGTCGGGCAAGGTGGCCCCTCAAGCTCCTCGGACCCCGGCTGGTGACACCAGTCAGCGACAGCAACCAAACGGCAACAAGCGCAAGGCCATGCAGCCGGCTTCCACGAGCCGGCAGGTGGCAATAGTCAAAGATCAGCAGCCGGAAGGGCAGCCTCCCCCCAAGCGCCATAAGGGCGGCAAGCCCAATTGGTTGCCCGCCTTCTCATACGAGCAGACCCTTGATGCACCCTTCAAGTTCCACAGCGGCACGAAGCCGTCCAACCACACAACTCAGAAGTGCCACTGGCTCACCAGGATCACCAAGGGTGACGGGCTCCAGCCCCCTCCGCCTGCCGGCCCGCCGCCTCCTCCTCCTCAGCTGCCGGTTCAACCAGTCGGCACGATACAAGATGAGTACCCTGAAGAGCATGGGGCTTATGTCGTGTTCAACCAGCGTGGCCGACGACAGGCGCAGCAGACGGCAGCAGCAACAACAAGTGAATGCAGTAGCATCAGAGACCCCTGAATTCATGCACTCGTCTACGAAGCCCATCAGCTTGAGTAGAGCCGACCACCCGGAGGTGATGCCCAACCCCAGCTCTTATGCTCTGGTGTTGGATGCCACCTTTGCCACGGAGAGGCGAGCTGCTCCTTTCTCCCGAGTTCTGATAGATGGCGGCAGCAGCATCAACATCCTGTACAAAGATACCATGGAGAAGTTGGGAATCAAGCAGAGACATATTCAGCCCGGCCGGACTATTTTCCATGGCATTGTTCCAGACCTTTCCTACTCACCAATCAGCAAGACTCAGATAGATGTCCTTTTCGGGGACAAAAATCATTTCTGCCGAGAGCTAGTCTTGTTTGAGGTGGTGGACCTTGAGAGCCCTTATCATGCACTGCTTGGCGGGCCTTCCCTGGCCAAGTTTATGGCGGTCCCCCACTATGCTTACCTGAAGATGAAGATCCTGAGCTCCAAGGGAATCCTGACCATAGCAGGAGACTACAAGAAGTCGTCCGCTGTGGCGAGAGAAACATCCGGTTAGCCGAGTCCCTCGTGATCGCGGGTGAGAAGCGGCTCCTCGACCGGGTGGTGGCCATGGCCGGCAAGCAGCCGGAAATGTCACCCAACCCCAAGGAGTCGGAAGCTGAGGGCTCGTTCAAGCCGGCAAAGGAAACAAAGAAGATACCATTGGACCCAGAGCATCCGGAGAGGCATGCTGTCATAGGTGCAAATCTTGACAGCAAATAGGAAGGCGAGCTTCTCGATTTCCTCCATGAGAATCGGGACATCTTTGCATGGTCTCCCAAGGACATGCCAGGTGTTCCGACGGAATTCGCCGAGCACAAGCTACACATCCGGTCTAATGCCAAACCAGTCAGGCAGCCCTTGCGCCACCTGTCAGAGGAGAAGAGAAGAGTTGTTGGAGAAGAGATAGCCCGACTTCTAGCAGCCGGCTTCATCATGGAGGTGTTTTTTCCATAGTGGTTAGCTAACCCAGTCCTAGTGCTGAAAAAGAACAAGCAGTGGCGCATGTGTATTGACTGTACCAGCCTCAACAAAGCATGCCCCAAAGATCCCTTTGCCTTACCAAGGATTGACCAAGTGATAGAATCCACAGCCGTATGCGAGTTGTTGAGCTTTTTGGATGCATACTTGGGGTATCATCAGATCAAGCTGAACCCGGCCGACAGGCCGAAGACCGCCTTCATCGCGCCATTCGGAGCCTTCTTCTACCTGACCATTACGTTCGGCTTGAGGAATGCCGGCGCCACTTTTCAGCGATGCATGCAGAAGTGTCTCCTTAAGCAACTCAGCAGAAACGCCCATGTCTATGTGGACGATGTTGTGGTGAAGACGGAGAAGCATGGAACGTTGCTAGAAGACCTCAAGGAGACCTTTGAGAACTTGCGCCGATTTCAGATCAAGCTCAACTCCGAGAAATGCGTCTTTGGAGTACCAGCTGGCCAGCTTCTTGGCTTTCTGGTCTCCGAGCGCGGCATAGAATGCAACCCTGTGAAGATCAAGGCCATCGAGAGGATGGAAGTGCCCACTCGACTGCTGGACGTGCAAAAATTCACCGATAGCTTGGCATCCTTCAGCCGTTTCATCAGTCGACTCGGCGAGAAGGCTCTTCCCCTGTACCAGCTCATGAAGAAGACAACTTTTTTCGAGTGGAACGACAAGGCGGATGAAGCTTTCCTCCAGCTCAAGAAGATGTTGACCACTCCGCCTATCCTGGCGGCTCTGACTCCTGAGGAGCCCATGCTCCTCTACATCGCCGCCACCAGCCGGGTGGTCAGCACAGTAATAGTGGTAGAACGCAAGGAAGAAGGCAAAGCACTACTAGTCCGAGGCGGTGTATTACAGGTGAAGTGATGTCCGCCTCCAAGCAGAACTACCCCCAGTACCAGAAGATGTGCTATGGCGTGCACTTTGGCGCCAAGAAATTGAAGCCATATTTTCAAGAGCACCCAATCACTGTGGTCTGCACCGCTTCCCTTGTCGAGATCATTGGAAGCCGAGATGCCTCAGGCCGAGTGGCCAAATGGGCCATAGATTTGGCCCCCTACACAATCTACTACCAGCCTCGCACCGCCATCAAGTCACAAGCACTAGCCGACTTCCTCGTTGACTGGGCCGAGACCCAGTACTTGCCACCAGCACCAGACTCCACCCATTGGTGATTGCACTTTGATGGTTCCAAGATGCGCACCGGTTTGGGAGCCGGCATCATCCTCACCTCTCCCAAAGGCGACAAGCTCAGATATGTGCTGCAAATTCACTTTGCCGCCTCCAACAACGTTGCTAAATACGAAGCACTCATTCACGGGCTCCGTCTTGCCAAGGAACTCGGCATTCGCCGGATCCTGTGTTATGGAGATTCCGACTTGGTGGTCCAGCGGTCGTCAGGTTATTGGGAAGCCAAGGATGCAAACATGGCGAGCTACGGCTTCCTCGTACAGCAACTGAGTGGATACTTTGAAGGGTGCGAGTTTCTCCATGTGCCAAGAAATGACAATGAGCAAGCTGATGCCTTGGCACGGATCGGCTCCACCCGGCAAGCAATACCAGAGGGCGTCGCCCTACAACGCCTCCTTAAGCCGTCCGTCAAGCCATCGCCAGAGTCATATTCCATCTTTGTGCCGGCTCCTCCTGAAGCAGTCGGATCCGACTTGAGGACCCCAGCAGCCGGCACGGGGAATTTGGTAGGCGACCCGGGGACTGCAGCAGCCGCACTCGGCCCGGGGACTGCAGCAGTCGGCCCGGGGACTTCATCAACTCAGCAAGCGGCAGCCTACTCCAACCCACCGCCTCCCGGCCCGACCGCCCTTGTGCAAGTAGCAGTCCTAGCAGTCGAAGAAATTGCAGCACCTTCATGGGCCCAGCCCATCCTCAACTTTCTGGTAAACAAAGAGCTACCGGCTGATGAGATCTCGGCCCGGCAAGTGCAATGCGGGCAGCAGCATCCCACCATAGTCAGCAGAGAACTTGTGGTAGCGGTGTCACTTTGGTGTTTACCAGCGCTGCGTGAGGCGAACAAGGCTAAGCAATCCTCAAAGATGTCCATCAGGTAGAGTGTGGTCACCATAGCGGCTTCAAACACTCGTGGCCAAAGCTTTCCGCCACGGTTTTTTCTGGCCGACTGCTCTAGAAGACGCCAAAGAATTGGTCCAGAAATGCAAAGGTTCCCAGAAGTTCCGCTCCAAACCACATCAGCCGACTTCTGCACTCAAGACTATCCCCATCGCCTGGCCCTTTGCCGTCTGGGGCCTAGACATTGTGGGACCGTTCAAGACGGCGCGTGGCGGCATGACTCATCTGCTTGTCGCGTTGGACAAGTTCACCAAGTGGATAGAAGCAAAGCCAATTAAGAAATTTAATGGTCCGACTGCTATGACTTTCATCTCCGATATCACCATCCGGTATGGCATACCACACAACATCCACACCGACAATGGCACAAACTTTGCCAAAGGAGCCTTGGCCCATTTCTGCGCGATGCAGGGCATCCGACTGGACTCAGCGTCCGTTGCCCATCCGTAGTCAAACGGCCAAGTGGAGTGGGGAAACGGCCTCATTTTATCCGGCATCAAGCCCCGACTGGTCGAGCCTCTGGAGCGTTCGACCGGCTGCTGGCTCGATGAGCTGTCGGCCGTCCTCTGGAGCTGCGCACAACTCCAAACAAGTCAACGACTTCACGCCTTTCTTCCTCATCTCGATGCGAATCCATCATCCCGCGGACATAGAATTCGACTCCCCTCGAGTCACCATGTACACGAAGAGGCGGAAGAAGCCGCGACAAGGCGGCGTCGATCTCTTTGGAAGAGGGCCGGCTGTTGGCACTCAGCTGGTCCACCATCTACCAGCAGAGCCTGCGCCAATACTACAACCGGAAGGTCAAGCCAAGATCCTTCCAAGAGGGAGACCTTGTGCTCCGACTGATCCAGCGAACAGCCAGCCAGCTCAAGCTCTCGGCACCTTGGGAAGGCCCCTTCATCATCAGCAAGGTGTTGGGCAACGACACCTACTACCTCATCGACGCTCAGAAGCCTCGAGCACGCAAAAGAGAGGACTCCGGCAAGGAGACGGAGCGACCATGGAATGCAAACCTCCTTCGAAGGTTTTACAGTTGATGCAGTATGTACCACGCCAACTTTTGTATTAAGTACGAAGACTCCGGGTCCCCCGAGAAGAGCTCGGGGACTGCCCTCTTTTATCTGTATGATAAGTCTTACGCATGTCAACGTGTTATTTCATAAGTCCGTCTGGCACCGGGTTCGACCAGTCGAACCGGGGACTTACCGCCTTGTGATGTGTAATGCTTCCTACAGCCGGACAAGTAACGCGTTGGCACTTAAGCCCCCTCCTGCCAGAAGCCGCAGCTCGCAGAGAAGCTGTCCGGCGGGCAGGAGTAAAGGCAGAAAGATTGTCCACGTGAAAAATGGCTAAGGGCCCAAAGCATGTACATAGTTCAAGCCGGCTTCTCGCATCATCGACCGGCTGCTGAGCAGCCGGCCGGCCGGTTTCTACCTAACTTGCTAGAAAACTCTAACCGGTTAAGTACTTGCCTCCCCGAAAGTGGCTAAGTACTTGACCCAGCCACAGTCTGCAGAACGGCTGTTGGGCTGGCAAGACGGCAACCAAGGGAAGGCGGCAAAGGAAAAAAATCCAAAGAGCAGAAAGCAAGGAAAGAGAGAACTCGGCAAGTATATTTACACATCAAAAGGCCCTTTGCCAGCATTCAGTAGAAGTTGGAAATACACCCCGCGGGTGGAATTGTGCGAAGTTAACAAAGTTTGTCGAGACTGATAAGCAGGTAAAAACAAAGATAAAATGGAAGCCTAGGAAGCAGCAGACGGGTTCGGTGGAACGGTGGAGTCGGTGGTGTTGGTTGAGTGGAAGCGGTGGCTGGTCGACCTCCGCAGCCGCCTTCGATGGCGATCGGCTCGCTTGGCGTGGCTTCG
This sequence comes from Aegilops longissima, assembly GCA_021605205.1. NCBI lineage: Eukaryota > Viridiplantae > Streptophyta > Magnoliopsida > Poales > Poaceae > Aegilops > Aegilops longissima. The sequence goes on along the minus strand of CM038677.1, from coordinate 614,137,238 downwards.
TTCTTTGGGCGCGGTCGACCTCTTGGGCCTCCTATTCACCTTTCTCCTCCTTCTCGTCTTCTTACTCGCCGCTGGAGTCGATCACCTCGGCCGAATCCTCGTCGTCTTCTGGGTTCAGCCCGAACCACTCTGGTGGTGCCTCGGCGCCGTTCTCGGCCCGCTCCGAGATGAAGATGCTGGTGTCGGTGTACTCGGCGATTGCTGCCGCCCGCTTGACAAGATCATCCTCCACCGCCGCCAGCTCCTCCTGGGCCTCCAGTCAAAACATGGTCAATTGGGCTAGATTTAGCCCAGGGTACCGCGCCTTGACGAACTCCAAGGCCCGACGTGCTCTAGCCCGGGCCGAGGAGCCCTTCCAGGCCTCAAGACGGCCGGCCGCCACCTCTAGCCACTCAGCAGTCCGACTAGGAGTGCGCGGTGCTGGCATGTCCGGCCACAGGGCGGCGATCGCCTGGGCGCCGACACGTTGAAGACGGCGCAACATCCGATGAGCCGGCTGGAGACAGGCCTGGATGCTAAGAAGCTGCTCGCTGAGGGTTTGGGGGGCGTCGGCAGCAATCTCCGCACCTTCCGCCCTCCGCCCTTCGCGATCGGCCTCGATGGCCCGATTGGTAGCAACAGAGTGACCGGGGAAGAAGTCTGCTCAAATAGAAGAAAAAATCCAAAGTTAGGAACAAGAAACCGGCCTGATCAGAAGTCGGTGGCTCGAAGAAGAATAAAGAGGGAGGCTCATCGTCAACCATGTCTTCAATCTCGCTGAAGCCGGTAGTCAGCATCGCCTCCTTGTCGGTCCAGGCAGAGCGTTCGGTCTCGAACTCAGCTAGGAGAGTGGCCTCCTTGTCCTCTGCCTCCTTCTGAGTCTTCTTGAGAAGCTCCGCCTACTCCGCTAGTTGCATGACTAGCCGGTCACGCTCTTTGGTCAGCTTGCTGCAGTCCATCTCCTTGGCGTGAAGCGCGGTATTGGCTTCGCCCAGCTGCTGCTGCAGGGCGGCGTTGGCCTCTACAAAAGTAGAAAGAAAAAAGGACATCAACAATCAACAAAGAGAGATATAGTTGCTAGGAAGATCCGGCCCGACTGCTCAGCAGTCGGCCCGAATCTCGGGGACTACAGCCAGCGAGGCGCGGTAGCGCCCATGAGAAAGTCATCAATATCAACAAAAGAAGAAACGATCGCCGGGGAGATCCGGCTCGGCTGCTCAGCAATCGGCCCAAATCTTGGGGACTATAGCCTGCGGAGTGCATGTGCGCCCATGAGAAAAAAAACAAAACTTACTCGGCTTCGACAAGTCAGCGGTCCGTTGAGTTAGCTCCTGGACCTTGGAGTTGAAGACGGTCGCACGGAGGTTGTGATAATCCTGCAATGAAGATATCATATAATGTTAGTACTCGGAGCTTGCCAGTTAAAGTTCCGAGCCGCCTGCTCAGCAGCCGGCCCGAAACTCGGGGACTAAACCCAGTGGGTGCGCTGGCGCGCCCCCATGGAGAAGCATAAAAATCAAAGAAGCAAGAAATATACCCGGACGACGGCTCGTGACTCCAAGAACGCATTGTTACAATGCTTAAGAGCGTCGGCCTCGGCCTGAAGCTTGGCTTGGAGGTCTAGAATCGTCGTGTTCAAAGGGCCCATCCCGCCTCCCCGCACCCACCCAGTGGGCGCGGCGCTGGTCGCCTCGGCGTCTGGGATTGAAGAGCTCGCGGCGGTGTTCTCCTGCGGGCGTGGCGCCGAAGCCGCCTTTGCGAGCCGGTGGCGCGTCGGGGTGCGGACCTCAGGAGTTGGGTCCGTCGCCATGTCGACTCCGGCTGATGGCGCCGGTGGATCAGCCAGCTGCTGGTCTCGCGCCTCCTCAGAAGGCGGCAGCGGGGGCACGATTACGTCCGACATGACGACATCGCCGCTGTCCCTCTCCATGATCGGGTGCTCGTCGCCGGCTCCCCCAGTCGGCGCCACGAATTCTGGTGGCGGCGGCGTGGAGTTCAGGGGGTAACGAAAATCGCCGACTGACGGCGGGCGGCTTCCTCGGCCTGCTTCTTCACCGCGGCAGCAGCCTCGGCCTCCGCCAGCTTCTTCAAAGCAGAGGCCTCCGCCTTGTCCGCCTCCGCCTTCTCCAGGCGGGAGGCCTCCTGCTCCTAGCGCGCCTCCCGCGCGTTTTGCTCCGTCGCCTCCCGGAGGTCCGCAGCCGGATCGATCCGCCAGGTGGTGGAAGAGGTCTCCGTCGACCCAACGATGGAGGCGGCGGCCGACTTCTCTAGAGAGAGTGGGGCCCTAAATCAAGAAAGCAGAGCAAAGGAAATTCAGAAAGAATCAACAAGGAAAGAAGAAAAACGCAAGAAAAGATACTTACGCCGACACCATGGGGGGCGCCTTTGGGAGCTTTTGAAATTTTGCCGCCTTCACAGCGGCCTCCTTCCCTCGGGTCGCGGCGGTCGGGTTCTTAGCCTTCTTCGGCACGCTGCCGAACAAGGCGGCGCCCTGTTTTTGCTTCCACGTGCTGCCTCGAGCAGTCGGCTCGATGGAGGGGCCGCGTCCGTCTTGCCCGTGCCTCATGAAGGGCGCGGCTCGTCTTCCTCATCGTCGTCGTCGGGCCAGGTCTCGATGCCGCCTTCTTCAGAACCTCCGGCTCCATAGACGCCGCCTGTTGTGGTGTCCTCCAAGGCGGCTGCCCCCAAGTCGGGGTCGTCCACGTCGCTCACGGCCCGGTCCAGCGCATAGTCACCACCCGGCCCCACGAAAGCAGCCGGAGACATGTATATCTGCATCCCAAAGTCCGACTTCTCAAGACCACCAGACGGAATCAAGACGAAATATTAAAGAAAGGAGTGGTTGAAAGACTTACGGCGGGTGGCGGGTCCGCGCGAGAGTACGGCGGCTTGCTGAACTGCCAGGACCCCTCTAGCTTGAAGCTGGAGATTTTGTTCACCAAGTTGGCAACCTAGGCAGCTCGCATCTCCTTGGTGCTCAGCCGGCATGGGTCGCGATGCCCGCTCATCCGGTTGATCAGGTGAGGCCGGCCATGGAGCGGGGCACCCGGCGCGCGACGAAGGCAACCAACAAGTCGGTCGCTTTGAGGCCCTCAGTGTTGGTCAGCTCCCGGAGTCGTTGGATGGTGGCGGCGCCGTCTACCGACACTCGCTTCGGCTTGTAGCCCCAGCTGGCCCTAGGCTCAGCCGGCGGGCCAGCTACATAAGCCGACAGGTTGAGGAAGTCGACGGCCGGGTCCACGTTCTCCACATAGAAGTAAGATTGCTGCCACATCTTCACCGACTGTGGTAGCTTGATGGTGGGGAAGGCGTTCTTCGACAACGGCCGGCGAACTGTGATGAAGGCACCGCACTGGCAGCCATCTCCCGGACGGAGGTGCCTAGCTTGGTGTAGAAAAATGCTCCCCATAGCTTGATGGTGGGGAGGATGCCGAGATAGCCTTCACACATCGTGACGAAGGCGGCCAGGAGCATCACCGTGTTGGGCGTAAGGTGATGAGGCTGGAGGTGATAGAACTCGAGGAACGAGTGGAGGACTCGCCGGCAGGCCGAAGCCGCGGATGAAGTGCGAGTGGAGGAAGCCGCTCGCCCTCCCCCGGCGTCGGCGAGATCTCTCTCCGGCGGCACGCGCGCCTTCATGAAGCCTGCGCCGGGGAGACGCTGCATGTTGCGGAGGAAAGTGATGTGGTCTTCATGGACATTCGACCCGTCCCAGTCCCCTCCATGCTCGCGCGCCATGGAGAGCTCGACGGAGAGAACAGCGCGGCGGGAGAGCTGAGATTGGGGCGGGGCCAAGAGAGCTCGGGGACGAGCAGCGGCGGTGCTCCGGCGGGGCTCGAGGGCGTTGCGATGAGAGGAAGAAGAAGGAGGGAAAATGGGGTGGAGGGGCACGCGTGCTTCGCCGCTCCCTCCCCTCTCCCTACTTATAGCCTACGGGCTATGAAGCCGAGGGGGCGGGCGTAGAATCATGGGATTAACCGTGCCCACAACCCCACGCTCCCGCCTTAATCGCGTGAGTTACTATGCGCAGTAACTCCGCAGGGAAACTCAACCGCCCGCCTCGGCCGCAGCGGATCCGCTTTCGGCTGGCGAGCCCGGTGGCGGGCCCAGCCTGCGATCGCGTCCCATCACGCGCGTGGGCTTCGAGCTGGCCGGCTGTTTGGCGCCACGTAAGCGCGCCCACGGCGGCGGCGGGCGAAGCTTAGCTAGCATGTCACTGTTTCCCGCCGTTGCATTTGAAATTCCGAAAGATCCATTGGGCGTACCGACTCCACCCAACCGGCTTCCGAAGTCGGATGAAGCTCGCCGAGCGCCGGAGGAGAAACTGTTGAAGCTCCTCGTCTCCTCAGCCGCGGCACCTCACCAGCTTCGGGGACTACTGCCGGAGTAATGGGCCACGGGTAGCCTAACCCGAGCCCCAGAACCTTTCAAGAGATCGGGGCCGGCTGTGCCCCTCAAGACGTCAAGATAGAGCGCCGCCTTCTGGCGGCCGGCTGGCCGAACAACCTACTACCGGAGGACGGCCGTGCTCAGGAAGGCGGCTCCGAGACTAGCCGACTTCTAGTAGTCGGCCTCCAGAGAGGTCGTCTCCTAGCAATCGGCCCACGGCGCCCTCAGAGTCTGCGCCCCCATTAAGACAACAAGACAGGGTGAGGCAGCAATATAGCCCATCACCCCGTATCGAGGCTGGGAGTAGCAGCGATGTTCCGTGCAGTGGCGATCTCCGCCGCGCAACCTTGTTGCCACTCCCCCTGGCATCACTCCTGTCAGGCGATGCCCTGCTCCCACGACCGCCTGTCGGTACGGCCCGAAGACGGCGAGAGCCTACCATTCGGACTGAAGGCAGGCCGGCCCCCAGCAGTCGGCCCGCCCCTTCCTCGAGGCCCACATGCCATTAACCAGATAAGACGCACAGTGGCTACAGTGACCTCCTACCAGGCGGCGGGACTGTAGCCACGCCCCCTGACCAAGCAAGCGTCATTAGCGTTACGGCTACAGTAATCAGCAGCCGGCAAGACCCGCGAGCGGCCGGGGCAGCCTGTCGCTTACGTACCAGACCGATTGGCGGGGCCCACCAGGCGGCGGGCCCCAGCAGTCGGCGGAGCAGCCAACGATCAGAGAGACTGACAACCAGGTCCTACACCCGGCCAGATTATCGTTGTACCCCTGGGGGGGTAGGCCTATATAAACCCCTCAGGGCACCCATGCAAAGGGTTCGAACCTGTTAGAATTAGACCCATACCTAGGGGGAGAATAGAGCAAGCCTTGCCTTCTTCCACCTCTAGCATACAACTCGAGGAGCACCATTTGTACTCACTAGTGCCGTATTGATCATGCGGAGACCCCGCAGAGCAGGACTAGGGGTGTTATCTCCTAGAGAGCCCCGGACCTGGGTAAAGTGCAGCAGCGTTCGTGTCTACGCCTCATCCCGCTTCCAGGCACCGGCGACGTTCTACTCGCTCCCGCCATGATAAGCCAATCATTGGCATATGTCGCACCCAACCCCCGACATCACTTTCATAAACTAGTGGGAATTTTTCATTATAGAACTTGGCATGTATATTCCAATGATAGGCTTCCTCAAATTGCCCTAGGTGTTCATGCAAGCAAGTTGGATGCACACCCACTTGGTTTCTTTATGAGCTTTCATACACTTATAGCTATAGTGCATCAGTTGCATGGCAATCCCTACTTACTTGCATCGATATCAATTGATGTGCATCTCCATAGACCATTAATTTGCCTAGTTGATGTGAGACTTTCTCCTTCTCTTTGTCTTCTCCACAACCACCATATTCTATTCCACCCATAGTGATATATCCATGGCCCAGGCTCATGTATTGCATGAAAATTGAAAAAGTTTCAGAACACCAAAAGTACGAAACAATTGCTTGGCTTGTCATCGGGGTTGTGCATGATGAAATACTTTGTGTGATGAAGATGGAGCACAGCCAGACTATATTATTTTGTAGGGATAACTTTCTTTGGCCATATTATTTTGAGAAGACACGATTGCTTTATTAGTATGCTTGAAGTATTATTGTTTTTATGTCAATATTAAACTTTTGGTTTTGAATCTTATGAATCTGAATGTTCATGCCACAGTAAAGAAGATTACATTTATAAATATGTTAGGTAGCATTCCACATCAAAAATTCTTTTTTTATCATTTACCTACTCGAGGACGAGCAGGAATTAAGCTTGGGGATGCTTGATACGTCTCCAACATATCTATAATTTTTATTGTTCCATGCTATTATATTATCTGTTTTGGATGTTTTATATGCATTAATATGCTATTTTATGTTATTTTTGGGACAAACCTATTAACCTAGAGTCCAGTGCCAGTTTCCGTTTTTTCCTTGTTTTTTTAGTTTTAGAGAAAAGGAATATCAAACGGAGTCCAAACGGAATAAAACTTTCGCGATGATTTTTCTTGGACCAGAAGACATCTAGAGGACTTGGAGAGGGGGCCAGAAGGTTCCCGGGGAGGCCACAAGCCTGCCATGCATGCCCTAGGGGGTGCGCCCTGAGGGCTTGTGGGCCCCTCGGAGGTCTTCCAACCCTAATCTTTGCACTATAAATTCCCAAATATTCCTAAACCATCATAGGCATCCACCAAAATACTTTTCCGCCGCCGCAAGCCTATGTTCCCGTGAGATCCCATCTTGGGGCCTTTTCCGGCACTCTGCCGGAGGGGGATTCGATCATGGAGGGAATCTACATCAACCTTGCCGCCCTTCTGATGAAGCGTGAGTACTTTACCACAGACCTACGGGTCCATAGCTAGTAGCTAGATGGCTTCGTATCTATCTCTCTCTCTCTCTTTAATCTTCAATACAATGTTCTCCTTGATGTTCTTGGAGATCTATTCGATGTAATATTCTTTTGTGGTGTGTTTGTCGAGATTCGATGAATTGTGGATTTATGATCAGTTTATCTATGAATACTATTTGAGTCTTCTCTGAACTCTTTTATGCATGATTAAGATATCTTTGTATTTCTTTTCAAACTATTGGTTTGGTTTGGCCAACTAGATTTGTTTTTTGCAACGGGAGACGTGCTTAGTTTTGGGTTCAAATCTTGCAGTGTCCTCACCCAGTGACAGAAGGGGTAGCGAGGCACGTATTGTATTGTTGCCATCAAGGATAAAAAGATGGGATTTATATCATATTGCTTTGAGTTTATCCCTCTACATCATGTCATCGTACTTAAGGCGTTACGCCATTCTTATGAACTTAATACTCTAGATGCATGCTAGATAGCGGTCGATGTGTGGAGTAATAGTAGTAGATGCAGAATCGTTTCGGTCTACTTGACACGGACGTGATGCCTATATTCATGATCATTGCCTTAGATATCGTCATAACTTTGCGCTTTTCTACCAATTGCTCGATAGTAATTTGTTTACCCACCGTATGCTAACTTCAAGAGAGAAGCCTCTAGTGAAACCTATGGCCCCCGTGTCTATTTTCCATCATATATTTTCATATCTATAAACCAAAAAACCGAAAAATACCTTGCTGCACTTTATTTATATTTACTTTTGTTTGCCTTTTTATTTATCTTTTATACATATCTCTACTCCTAATGTCTGAGTTGGTGAATGGCATCCATGGTTTATTTTCGTCTCACCACTTTCGTCCGTTTTATTTCGCAGATTTTTTTCGTCTCTCTTCCCACCACACCGCTTCCGCTCGCACGTAGAAAAAATCAGGGACTGAGCCCCGTCCCACGAAACGAAATCAGAGGAACGAGGCTCGCTCGACTCCTCTCTTGATCTATTTCCTAGGGTGTGATCGTCGCCGCCGCCGTGGAATCCTTCTCCGTCACCGCCGCCGTCGCCACTGCAGAATCCTCCACCACCACCGCCGCCGCCACCGCAGAATCCTCCACCTTCTTGCTCCTCTGCCCCCAGCGGCCGCCCAGCCGGCCGTCGCAACTCCTTCCTCCAGCAGGGAGGCGACCACATGCGTGGAGGTCCCTGATCTGACATTGCGGCTCTGGTGGTTGCTACGACCAGATCCGTCCCGGGGGGCGTCGTAGAGCCTCCATGTCGGTGGAGCAGCTCGTCGTCCAGCAGCTCATCGTCGGGGCCATGATCACCTCTCTCCCAGCTGTGCATCTCCTCCAACCACGGCCGTGCTCCTCCTAAGTACATCCACACCATTGAGCTCGAAGGCGGCCTGCCAGCGGATTTGGCCATGGAATCGCTCTAACCCCTAAAGGCTGCTCCCCTCAAGGTTTGTTCCTCTTGGCTAGATCTGTGATAAATGGTAGAGGACTGCATTTAGGGTTTGTTAACCTGTTTGGTTGGGCAATAATTAGGGATTGCATAGAAAATATAGATTGTAGTGTGTATGATGTTGGGATTAAAGATCTTGGCAGCAATCTACTTGGTGGTAAACCTACTCCTTCTTTGCAATTGTTATGTTGCATTGTCTACAGTTGAAGAATTCGCTGGAGCATTCTCAAGCATATATTTCACATGTAAACAAGGGAATTCACTTGGATTGTGTGACACCCAAAATTTTTAGCCTTGTTTTTTAAATTAAAATCTTGCCAGGATTTTTTTTTATTTTTTTCCTTTTCTTGGACTTTCCTGCTTTCAAAACCTTTCCTTTCTTCGTTTTTATGGAGTTTTTACCCCAAGTGAAAACTACATAAATTTTATTGGACTCTCTTACTCTCTCAAATAAAACAATTCTTTATCAGTAGGATTATTTATATAATTATTTTTTTCTGAGCTTTGGTGTCCCTAATTTGGTTTTTTATAAGTTTAGGGTCCCATTTGTACTGCAACCCTTGTATAAATTCATTCAAAAATCTCACAAAAATTTGGAGATGTCAGGTGATATTTTTAAACCCCTTTTATGCAAAAACATCTTCTGTTCTTTAGATATTCTGAGCTCTACACCATATTTTCAAATCTGGTCCCGTGAGCATTTTTTACACTACAACCCATTTAAATAATTCTTTCTAGCTTCCACCAAAATTTTGGGATGTCAGTATAGCATGCAATTCACCTTTTTGCAATAACCTAGTGATGTTCTTTGGAAAAATGGAGTAAATCAACCTCTTTTCCATTCTGGTCCAACTTGAGGATTTGTACAGCAACCACATTTTTAGTTGCCCCTTTATCCTTGATTCTTTTCCCTACTTATAGTCCTCCCTGTTAAACCTCTAAGTCCAGGAGCATGCACCCATTGGATCATTTTTTGGTTCATAAGGTAATGCCTTTTACTTTCTGTCCAGATCTGAAGTTTTGCAAAACTTGCACTAGCAAGTTTGAGCTTTGGGCAAACTAACCTCACCACCGTCTCTTTCATCTAAAGAGACCCCACTGTGGAAGTTTTGGCCACTCCAAGAAATGCATAAGTGCCCCTGGCATTTCGTCAAACACCTTTTGGGCATGATCAGTTTTGACATGAGTTTTTGTTTGCACGGTGGACTTGATCCCCTGACCAAACCAGCATGTCCAGTGGATTTGCCCTAGTCTACGACCCCACCCTGCTAACCCTCTTGTGGTTTAGAGCCCCCTAGCTTGCAATGGCATTTCGCCGAGCACATTCCATGCGTGCTCTAGGCGCGAGCAGAGCACGCATATTGCACGTGCCGCGCCCGAGCCGACGCGTCGCGCCCCTGGTTTGCCACCACAGCAGAACCACGCCACGCACTTCCCTACTCACTGCGTCACGCCAAGCAGGCCTCGTGCCCCCGCAACACCATTGTCAGAACCCTTGGCGGCACGGCGTCCATCTGCGCGCCCTGCCTCGGTCGGTGCCGCCCGAATACCGGCGCTCACCGGCCTGCCCCTTGAGCACCTCAAGTTCATCCGCAGCCTCGTCCCCTAGCTCTTATCGCCGCCACGTCGCCCTATCTCAGTAAAGACGGTCATCGGTGACCTTATCCATAACCGCCATGGAACCGCCTTGGCGTGCCTATTTAAGAAGCTCCGAGCCCATCCGAGCACTCGGGCAGCGTCACACCATCCTCCTAGTGCCCCGTTGCCGTCAATTGAGGGGAAGAGGCCGTCTTCACCAACTCCGCCAGTTCGCCACCGTCACCTCCTAGCTCCGTTCGGCACAACCAGAGCTCTCCTGCCCTCCCAACGCCACCAAGCGACTCCACTCCTTCTTGCGGTGCCACCTGACCCCACTGCGACGGAGAGCCACCATAGCCACAAACTCACTTCGCTCCCGAAACCACTGGCCGCCGCGAAGCTCGTCGACGGCAAATCCCTCCACCTCCGGCAACCCTTCAACCACTGGAAGGATCGCCCTAGGTCCGCGGATCCATCCCCGCCCTTAGCTCCCCGCAAGGACCCGCCGTTCGCCGGCGACGGTCGCTGGAGTCCCGCCTCCGCTCGGGACAGAGAAAGAAGAGGGGAGGTGGACTAGTCAAACCTGACCAGTGGGCCAGACGGGCCCACTGTCAGTGACTCGCGTACCGTCCACGCTGGAGTAAGTGGAAGCGTAAACCTAAAATACGCTTTCGACGTGTACATGTTTAATTGAAACGTTTTATTTTCTGTTTCTTTTTAAAATAACAGATTTGACTAAACTTTGACTGGTTGTAACTTTTTAAATAAAACTCCGAATAAGTTGATTCTTTTTCCTACCACTCAAAAATATTATCTAGTTTATTTTAAGATTTATTTCAAAAAAAAATCAGGCAACTTTTTCTGCTGTTTTGAAAATGTGTGTTAATTCAAATATATTTCAATTAGGGTTTTGAAGAGAGCGGGAGAAAACTTTCAAAAGTTTTGGAGAGCACCTCACCCCTCCACAACTTGATGGCAAGCATTCTGAACCCCGGCATAATACTTTTGGTGTGTTAGCCGACACGTTTATAACACCACCTCTTTTTGCAGAGCTCGTTATTTCATGTGATATGATCATTTGCGTGAATGCATATTTGTGATTTTCCTTGCTGTTGGAAATGATTATACTTGTGATGGTAATCATCCTCATGTGCCTTACATGCATGCCGGAAAGGAAATCCGGGAAGGCCCCTGCCTTGGGTAGGCATGAGCTAGTCGCCGGTCTCCGTTGGGACGGTTATGGCCGTTATGGCACAGTAAGGTATAATGGGCGGTGATCCTGTTGTTTTGAATTTTTTTTGTTATGCTAATCATGCAGGGAATGCTTAAACCTCCTGAGTCGACCATAGATCAAGTCTTGTTCCAGTAACCCCCATACTTGTTTCTACTACCACTTGTCCCTGCCATACGTGGGGTACGGTTCAGTCAATTGTCAAGCCCTTTCCAGCACACACCGTACAGAGAGGGCATGGTGGAAGATATCGGTAGAAGCCGATAGGCACGCCACCTGGTCCGGGGGCATGGGTGTTTCCGGTTGAGACCGAGAGGGGAGGCCACCCCTTAGAGCGAGCGATATAAATTTGATCCCATGCTACGCGAGGTTGTAGCCTCCCCACTTAGAGTTTTGCTTAACAAGTGTCATGGGTGATTCCAAACACCGGTAAGTTGAGCTGGTGTGTGCAAGTCAGGTGTGTTTTCTATTAAAAGACCGTAAACGGAATTAGTCCCGTGGACTAAAGGAATCCGTTGCTCGTGGGTAGAAGAGTACACTCTCTGCAGAGACTAAACCTACCCGGATAGCAGTATCCATAGTTCAGGACTACAGTCTGGAATGGGTCTAGTGTCGGCCTTAGTGTCAGTCTTCGAAGGAGAACTACTAAACCAGAACTTGGTTTATGATTCGTGACTTGTGATAATTATGATGATTATTATTATGAACTAACCCCTTTATATCATTTGAATTATTGAGTATCCCTGGGACGGTTCTACCTCCTGGATAATCATGGTGATCTTTACATTTTAAGCCCTTTCTGTGGTGTCGCTAAGACGCCCGACTGCGGCACTATTCGTTAATTATTTCTCCTTATAAGCCCTTTATGCGGTGTCGCTGAGACGCCCGACTGTGGCAATACTTGTCATTTATCTTCCTTATAAGCCCTTTATGTGGTGTCGCATAGACGCCCGACCGCGCATTTTATTTCCACTTCATTATTTCATGCTCATATGAATAACATGCTTGAATGCATAAAACATTTTATTTACGACCGAAGACGTGATCATGGGATATTTCAGTGCATGACTATCACTATTATTATACCCGTGTTTCATAATGTTTGCGAGTACATTCAAAGTACTCACTGGCTTGTCCCTGGCTATTGTCTTGGCCAGATTTCTTGCTTGGAGAGGAGCGTCGCGACGACAGCCCTAAGACTAAGCAACGGTGATAGCAACCTCGCGAAGATAGGAGTTAACCTGGTCAGTTGTTCCCGTGGGAAATGGAGTTCCACTAATGATCCACAAAGCGCTTCCGCCATCAACCTCTAGAAACCATTTGTTGTACTCGCAGGCCAGAATGGTCTTGTACTACATATCCTGTATTTTGCTTGGATTTTCTGTACCAAGTTGTAGCCTCATCAGCTAACAGTAATCCTGGGGCTGATGAGCGCGACGGCCATTTTCTGGAATTTAATACCGGAAAAACCGGTCGTGACAGATTGTAACATGTGTTTAGTTCATTCTTGTGATTTTTGCAATTATATTCTTAGGTTCACATGTAAACAATGGAAGAGTTATTTTGTAAAGGGAGCAGTTTTCTATCAAGTGATCAGTATTCGTAGGAATATGCACTCTAACTTTTGCTGGTGCTTTTTATTTATCTGACCAATTGAGGAACATATTATGTAAATTTTGTGGATTACAACATATACTATCGGCATCATGACAGAGATCATATGCCCTATAACTATTGGCGTCCATCATGTCATTCTTTTAGGTTGTATCAATAGGAACGAATCTGAAGGTATTTGTGTTAGAAATCCATGACTTTATGTCGAGATATTTTCTACAGAAAATACTCATTGTGTTTTTTTAGACATGCAAATAGATTTATTTAACATTCTTGAAGTTTTTTTGAAAAGGATACATGGTGTGGATAAACATGGGTCACTTCATCTACTTTTATAATGTCACAGCTTCTTTGTTTTCTTTGTAATACTGGCCATCGCTTTCACATATTATTCTGATGCATATGAGCAAAGGTGTGGTTCTTTTTGTTTCATTTAATTGGAAACGATCTTATTATTTCTTCTCCAGGTGCCTCCTGTGCAACTTTGACATGGAAGGCGACAAGATGTAAGAGTGCGGGTACCTGCATCTTGATGATTCCTCTCCCTTGCTGCACGCCATTGTGCATGCGAACGGCTATGGGCATCTTCTCCGAGTAAACGGCCGTGAGGGTGGGTCGAGGCACCTTACTGGCGTGACATAATGAGCTTCTGGGATCGCTTGTGCAAGGTGCTGCATGTGAGGTAAATGGCTTTTACTGCTGTTGATGGTGCAGTTAGGGTGACATGACATGACCATTATTCAAACACCATCCATCCAGCAATAGCACTGAGAATTCCATTTGGCCCCTTGCAGGAAGGTCATTGTCATGGACATATCCAAGAAGCACAGAATGGACTACAGGCTTCTGCATGCCATTACAACTGGGCATCCATGGTATGGTGAATGGGGATACAAGTTTGGTGCCGATAGCTTTGCTCATACCTCAGATACCTACCAGGAGGCGGTTGATGTGCTCTCCCCACTACAAAAAAAATACACTTCTGTGATGATACATGTTTGTCACAGTAGGTCACATTTTCTGTCATGCATGTACATCCATGACGATTTTATGACAGAATCAAGATAGTCATACATGTGTTGTCAAAGAAGTGTTCCATGACATTACCAAAATTATCATCACAGAAGTGTCCACTTCCATGACGATAAATGGCGCGTCATGGAAGTGTTTTTGTCAAGGGTGACAGACATGTGGCATCCACCGTAACGGGTCACTGTTAAGCTATCGGGTCCGGTTTTGGATCCGATAACCCGTTAACTGCCCGGACCAATGAGGATTTTCCACGTGTAAAATTCTCATTGGCCGGAGGAAACATGTGTTGGCTCACCGTTGGGACAGATGTCACCCATTCATTGGACAGGAGGCGCCTATGATACGTCGACACGTGGCACGGCCCAACAGAGGGCCATTCCGGTGAAAAGGCTGACCCGTTTGACTTGGTCAAAAGGTAACGGCCGGCCCACGGGAAGCCTGTTAATGGCTTGTTCGTATATAGCCCATCTACGGCCCGCTAACTCACGGCCCGTTACGATATATCGGAAGTATGCCCAGTAGCTTCATGTGGGCCGTCCAATATGATTCCAGCTCTTTGTAACTTCTGGCCCATGTATGGCCCATGATGTCTTTCGGCCTATACGAGGCCATTTGTAACTCTTGGCTCATTAACGGCCCGTGGTGAATCTGGCCCGCAATGAACAGTATACCGCTTTATACCCATTAACGGCCCATTATTCCATTGGGCCGTTTCCAACTCGTGTTATCTTTCAGCCTTCTCAGGGCCCATTTATTCTCGGGCTCATTTCCAGCATTCGGTTACTTATGGCCCGTTACAGGCCTTTTCTGCTTGTGGGCCAAATTCATCCTTTGGTTACAATCGTCCCGTTTGTGGCCCATTAATCCATTGGGCCGTTTTCATAGCGTCATCAAATATGGCCGATTAACGACGGCCCGTTATGGTTGGCCCATGAACAGACGATTCCAAATCTAGCCCGTTTGCGGGCCATAATGCGGTCTGTTATTGGCCCGTGTTTGGCCGATCGATCATACGGTCCGTAGAAGGCCCATTGATGCTACAGCCCATAGAAGGTCCATTGTTTCTACAGCCCTTAGAAGGCCCATTGTTTCTACGGCCCGTAGGAGGCCCATGGCAACTACAGTAAATATGTACCCCATGGTTATTGTGGCCTAGTTTTAAAAAATAGGTTATTGCGGCCACTAGCGAACCACCGGAAAAGAACTGCACTGACTAAAAGCAAACAAATAAACAAGACAACAAGGAAATAAATAAGCAAGCAACTTACGCTAGGCTATCACGACTATTACACATATTACATCCACTGGGCATCAAAGTTCGCCACCAGTGCAAATATAGGGAACAAAGCAGTATATCATATACACTGGTTGTCAAAGTTGGCGACCAGTGCAAATAAACGCCAAGACAAAACAAGTCCGAACTGAAACCACTTGAAGAGCTCAAGAAACAATGTCACAGGTACCCATAATGTTGGCAAGATGCTTATCAAGGTTATTAACTTTCTCTTGTTTGGCGCTTAAATCCTCCAGCGCTTGTTGTTGCACCAGAAAGCATGCATCTGAATTCTGCAGGGACTTCCTCAGTCCCTCAGCTTCCTGTCGCAGCACATCTGATCGATGTCTTTCAACTTGATTTGAGACTCAAGAAGACAAACTGATTTAGGCAACGAGTTCGAAGAGCTTGTGCCAGCAATAGTGGCCAGTAACTCGAACACTACATCAAGACAGGACTTTTGGGTTGTCTCACTGTCGTCAAGATAGTTTTTATCATCTTTCTTGGAGACCAATAGGGATGTCTCACTATCTTGAACCTTATCTTCATTACTTCCTTTACCATTGCTTAACGGGGTACTGCTCTCCAATATTTTGTCCGCATTCTAAAAGAGAAACAAGCAGACACATCACAGGTTTACCATGTTGTATATGAAACTCATTTTGGTAAATCAGTTCAGTAGTAAAGTGGACAGGATAACAGCATGAAGCAAACATATATCTATGTACCATGGTCACTTCTTGGTCTATATCATTCTAGTTTTTGTTGCCAAATCAAGATAGAGACAAAGTTCAAATAATATTTGCTCAAGACAAAGCAGAATTGACAGAATATAAGTGTCGGAAACTACAAAGCAATAAAAACACTTGTAATGTGCATGACATGAGAACATAAATCTTTATTCAATTGAAACTAAAATCAACATAGAGCAAGTTACAACAGCAAACCAGTTAAAGAAACAGGTTTAAAACATACCTGTTGCACCATTGGAGTTTCAATTCCATCCTTCAAATTTGAAAATAGTTGGTATGAGTAAATACAGTGATGCAAGGGCAAAGGAGTATGAACCATAGCTACAGAACCTGACCTGAGAACAATTCTTCTTCTGCTTTAAGCGTTGAGTTAGGATTCTGAGTGGTGGTCCTCGTGCTTTGGGCACTGCAGTTCCCTTACTAACTGCACGTATTTGGGTGCTCTGTGGTGGAGACCGTGCTGTGTCAATTGGAACTGGGTTACTATCTGTTGGGGTTGGGGTTAGAAGGGGTGTAGCTGGTTCTCTGTCCACCTGGGTAGGGGTACAATCTGCGGGAGTCTGGGTTATGCGTGGTGGGGCTGGTTCTTGGGCAAGTACAACCATGGTTCTATCTGCATCAACTGGTAGCACTATCTTTTCTGAAGACCGTGCTGTTACTCCCTTAGATACTTTCATCACCCTCTCCAATTCAAATGGTTGGTAAACAAGTAATTGAATGTATAAACATCGTATGATAGACAGGTGCAATGGATAGTGGGGAATAAAAGAGGGCATGAAATAATTCACATTTATGTTGTCTAACCAAACAGGATAGCATGACATAATTTCACATATATGATGGTTAACTAAACAGGATAGCATGACACAATTTCACATATATGATGGCTAGCTAAAAAAGATGGAAAGACATAGTTCAAAATATGATGACTATGTAAACCGGATGACATGATATAACTATATAATGTGTTTATTAAATAGGTTGGCATGCCATAATTCACATACATGCCGCCTATGGAAACATGATAGCATGATATAATTCATAGACAGAATGACATACTTCAAAATATGATGACTGTAAACACTAAACATAATGAGATGATATAACTATATGATGTCTTTATTAAATGGGTTGCCATGCCATAATTCAGATAGATGTTGTGTATGTAAACATGATGACATGATATAATTCAAATATATGATTTATATAGTAAGGAAGTAAGCAGATGGCAATCCATATATGATGTAAAAACTAAGCAATGCAGGACAACATGCATGACATGAGTAATATAGCCCTGCCAAGTTTGAGCATAGACCTCAGGGGAGGAAATAGGACTGGTCATCAATCTCTGGATCCTCCTCTGAGGAGCTCTCTATAACCAGCAAGATGTCTGCTTCAGCAGGTAGCATTGTCTACTCTGAATACCTTGTTTTCACTCCAGATACTTCCATCACCGCTTCAAATGGCTGATGCACAGGAAGAGTAGTTGAATATACAAACGTTGTCGACAAATGGGACATGTAATAGAAAAAAAGGATAGCATGATATAATTCACATACATGATGATTGGCTAAACAGCATGGCATTGCATAATTCACATATATAATGCCTTGCAACAAGATAGCATTACATAATTCACATATATAATGTCTTGCAACAAGATGGCCATGCATAATTCACATATATGGTAATTAGACACTAAACAGGTGGCATTCACACAAATCATGTCTAAACTAATCAAATGACAAAGCAATGCAAGACACCATACGCACGATATGAGCAACATAACCCTGCCAAGTTAGAGCATACACCTCGGGAGTGGGGGGGAATAGGACTGGTCATCTGTCTCTGAATCCTCCTCTAAGGAGCTATCTGTAACCAGCGAGATATGCGCTTCGTCAGATAGCATAGTCTGCTCTAAAGACCTTGTTTTCACTCCAGAATTTTCCATCACCATATCAAATGGCTGATGCACACGAAGAGTAGTTGAATGTACTAACATTGTTGACAAATGTAATACGTAACGGAAAAAAGGATGGCCTGATATAATTCACATATAAGATGACTCGCTAAGAAAGATGACATTGCAAAATTCACATATATGATGCCTGGCTAAACAAGATGGCATTGCATAATTCACATATATGATGAAGAAACAAAACAGATGGCATTCACACAAAGCATGTCTAAACTAAGCACATGACATATTTGATGTATAAAGTAAGAAATGCAAGGCACCATATGCATGATATAACCAACATCAGCATGCCAAGTTAGAGCGAAGACCTCAGGGGGTAAATAGGAGTTGTCTTCTCCTTCTGAATCCCCCTTAGAAAAGTTATCTTCCTCTCGATTACAATCCGAAATGGGTGGAGGGGGGCTGCCTCTGCGCCTACCATGGAGCGACGTCTGCATGAAATTTTATTGCCACGCAAGGCTCGTCTCTTCTGCTCTACATGTTCAATTCCATTGTGTACAATAACTGACATGCATAGGAATAAAACATAGTGAGATTATGTAAGGAGTGCATGCAGAAATCCAGAGTGATGGTAGCAACCTGTGGATAGACCCAAAACCAATGATAGTAGGCAGATAATGGCTTCAGTTAAAAAATACAGATAATGGCTTCTTTACTGTTTGTTTCCCACCCAACATGAAACTCATAGTAGACACCAGAGATTAACCAGATAGTAGATAGATACAATTGATTGCGGCCCTGATATGTACCCCACAACCATTTAAAAACTCAGGTTTGACCATTAGTTTGGACCTGACTCAGAGTCTAATCAGTGAACAGGACAGTAAAGTAGCATGTAATATTAAGCGATGCATAACGTAAGCAGACACGAAAGAGTGTGACCTCTCTTGCGGAACCATGTAGTCCTTGAGGTCATCTGCTCGGTTGATGATGGTAATGCAGTTGTCGTGGCTGCCGGTGGCGGGGAAGAAGATCTGAGGCGGCGAAAGATAGTCTGGGGGCCGGATCCCTACTGTGCTAGACCCTTCTGTCGTTGGAGCAGCTGAGCTAGGGTGGACGACGACGCAGTAGCAGCGGGACAAACCACACAAGGTTTTATTTGACAACTATCTATAAGAGAAGTAATTCTGTAAGGGCTCATTTGAATTGGAGCATTCTAACAACGCAAGGATAGGAAATACACAATAATAGGATAGGAATGCACGTGCAAAACAGAGAATTTAAAAACACATGATTTCTGCCAATCTGGGTGTTTGGGTCACAAGAATTGGAAGATCACAGGATGCAAAGAAGCATGGTGAGATTAAGTCAAACCACAAGAAAATGTACGGTTATAATGCTATTATGCTACTATCTCTTAGTCTTGTGCTTCATGAATAGGAATTTGAAAAGGAGGACAAGTGGATATTAAAATTCCTACGGTTTTTCTTTCAAGGAGGCACTAAAGGAACAAATCCTACAGTTTACCTTCGCTCCATTCCTTTGAACCAAATTCATGAATAGTAGTAGCATAGGAAACTTTCAAATTCCTATGTTTTTCCTTGAGTTTTCCTTTCAAGCACTGGCGATTCTAGTAGGCAGGCATGAGCAGGGAAAAGGCTACACTCAAAAAATGTTTCTGTGCTACTTCTACTACTTTGGACCCAGGCCACTGCCCTACTAGCTCAACTCCCAGGCTCATCTACAAATGCACAGCCCAAACGCGCAGAGATAAATGATGATAGTGTTGAAGAGAGCCCATCACGGATAGCTAAGTTGCCTAGTACCTCATGGCTTGTCATATAGTAGGAGAAACTAATCGTATTTCACGTTACTCGTGTGCCCAGTGGACAATATATATAACATGTAGACTTAAAAAGTGATGCAACAAGTGTACAACCTCTTTGGCGAAGCCAGGTCGATCTTAGCGTGATTGGGTTGGTCGGTGTCAGGACCCCGATTCCAAGTCACATCGATCTAGCCGGTAACACCTCATATCACTTTGCGGCCTCACGCACGGTATTCGCACGGGTGTCGCCTTACCATGGCCCGAGACCGTTTGCGCCTTTTGGCTCACGTATATGATAGTGTCGCTAGCATCCATATGACAGAGAACCCGAGCCGACATGGCTAGTCGTGAACCCAAAGCGGCACTAACCCATGGGGACAGGCATACATGAATCACATCGAGCATGTCGATTGGCCAGCGTGTGAATCCGGGCTGTAGCAGCTAACAGGACTCCGGGAACCGGGCTGTAGCAGTTAAGAAGGACTCGGATGTCATCTGCGTGACATTTCCCGAAGGACAGACATAGGAATGAAGTGAAACACATGCCGGCCACCAAAGTGTTACGGCGGTAGTCTTTGGGCTAGCGTGACTCGGTGAACTGGGCTGTAGCGGACTACTATGGTTCAAGGAAGCACTAGACTACATTTCCCCATAAGAGAGGCTGCCAAGGATAAACAACTAGATTTTCGGATCCCACACATACCAAGCATTACAAACATACACACAATATGCTCGATATGGGTAAATACAACATGGCGTCACAACATAACTCTACGACTCAAGTATTTATTCATTAGGCTCCGAGGAGCGAGATATTACAAACATGGGTCTCATGACCCAACATTCAGAGCATACAAATCAAAGCACACGTGGAAGATTAACATGTCTGAGTACAGACATCTACAAATGAAAAAGGCTTAGAAGCCTGACTATCTACCAGATCCTGCCGAGGGCACAAGATCGTAGCTGAGGTAACAAGCTAAACATCGAAGTCCACGGGGAACTACTAGCGAGACTGACATCTCTCTGCAAAAACATAAAATAGGCAAACGTGAGTACAATTGTACTCAGCAAGACTTACATCAGAACTAACTACATATGCATCGGTATCAACAAAGGGCGTGGTGGAGTGTAACTGCAGCAAGCCAGCTTTGACTCGGTGGCTATCCTAAACTACGACAGCAAGTAACTCTTTTGAGGTGGCGCACACGAGTCCACATATTCACCATATCAATACACCACTATGGATCCGCTCCCGTCTTCCTAGAGAACGCCATCCATAGCACTCACGCTTATCTTGCGCATTTTAGAGTATCCACTTTCACTTGTCTATGAACTGTATAGGCAACCCAGAAGTCCTTTACCGCGGACACGGCTATTCGAATAGATCATATTAAACCTGCAGGGGTGTACTTCTTCACACACGCTCTCGCCACTTACCGCCATGTACACGACGTGTATCTCTGCAACCTTCAAGCGGAAGCCTGGCGAGGGAGTCGGCCACGACCTGACTAACCACACAAGTCTCTAGTCCAGGTTTATCGCCTATTCGGGTTCCATCCGGAAGGAGATTTGGCCGGGGTGTCGCTCACGGCCCCAAACGATGTGTGCAGGGTTCCCAAGCCCACCTCAACGGGTGGTTCTACGCGTGGTACACCATGCCACGGTGCCTAGTCTGTCCCAAGCCCACCTGTACCGGGTGCCACTTGGTAGACTACTAACACTACCTACCAACACCAGAAACTAGTTGCAACTCCTGGACAGAGATCATGTTGATTAATAAGTCGAGAGGGGTCGAGTTACCGGAACCCAATGTGTGGTAGTAACTGTTCATGGATCACAAACAGAGAACTCAGTTCCTGAGGACGGCTGCAATGAGGCAACCCATCATGTACTCCTACATGGCCTCTCATCGTTACCTTTACCAAATCGTGTTCACACACTTAGCTCACACACAGTAGGACATGTTCACACACCTCCGATTCATTCCCGATGAATCAGACCTGACTCAACTCTAAGAAGTAGCAGGCATGACAAACAAGCATGAATGAGTAGGAACAACAGGGCTCAAATAACTTGTCGTGGAATTGTCACGGCAGATGTCCTCATGAAAGGACTTAGTCGCGGGGCCATCGTACGGGTTAACTTAGAGGGGTTAAAGCGGACAGAAAGACACAAGAGTTTATACTAGTTCGGCCCCTTCGATGAAGGTAAAAGCCTACGTCTAGTTTGTAATGGGATTGATGTGATCTCGACGACTAGGGAGCAAATAACTTCGCCTAAGCCTCGAGTTGTTGTTGTTGTCTGTCCTGAACCGCCGCCGGGTCGTCCCCTTATATACACGGGTTGACGCCCGGCCGGTCTACAGAGTCCCGAGGCCGGCTCATACAAGTGTCCGGCTCGGTCTCTCCTTCTCTTATCTTACAACACAAGTTACATGGCTATGGCAGATTTACCATTATGGGCCCTAATCCGCCTCTGGGACCTGGGCCTCTAAGCTCTATAGTGAATCGCCATCTTCTGAGTCTTCGTGGGCTCCAATATGGCTGAGGGTGAACCGGCCCCTCCTGGGCGGTTTATATTCAGTAGTTACATCCCCAACATTAGGCCCCAGATTGATTTGTACCTGTTCATGTCAATCTTCAACACCTTAGAAAAAACTCTGAATATATTCCTTCATGTTTCGTAAACCGCCATCCGTTAAACCGCCATGGCGTCATCCTCTCGAACCCAGCAGATCATCTTGGCGCTCATCTTCATTAAAGAAAACAACAAAATAACAAGATTCCCTTCATTTAATATTATCCCGGAAATCGAGGCGACCGCTGCGCCATCTGCCGCTTTCAACTCCTCGATTCTCGCGCCTGTCAATTACTTTCTACCTCATTATAAATAGACCGGAAGGCCCTTTCTCTTCTTCCCCTTCCGCTCTTCTTCTTCCAAGCGACGCCCCAGCTCTAAAGCTCCGCCGTCACCTTCGACCTTCGAACGCTGCACCAACACAAGGCCGCTGCATCAACCTGGTTGTACCAGAGATTCTTGGTGTTCCTCCGCTATCCTGCATCCGTAAGGCTCTTCCTCATACCCTAGATCTGCATCTTAGGGCTCTGTTCTTATCGTCATTCATAGGTGTTCATCCCTAGTCTCTTCAGATCCGCTCTGCCATGGCTTCTTAATTCAACCGTAGCATATATCTTGTCGCGTAGCTGCTCCGTATTCAGTTTAGCACTTAGCAAATCTTCCTTTTGTTCAAAATCTCTTGATAGAACGCACGAACTTCCTGCTCTTTATAAAGTTTTTATGGATCGCAGAAATTT